>NW_019379691.1:118704-139197 GCF_000648655.2 Copidosoma floridanum
ATGTATATATGTTCTAAACCGTTTGTTTACATGCAAGAAATGTTGCCTGATTTTGGCTAGAGGGGGCGCAACCTCTGCATCGGCTCGGAGCGAATACTATCGGCCTCCCTCGTGGCTTTAAGCGCAACACGTGTCGAGCGCAAACATTGTCAGATTACCAGCGCAACATGAAGGCCCAGCTGGTGTTTCTCTCGGCAGGCAGCCGTATACAATAAGACCACACATATACATTATTTTGCGCGTGTACAGGTATACGAGTTGGAAGCTATTGGCTATTCGGGATTCCGTTTGACAGGTGACTGCATTCCGATTTGAAGAAGACAAATAAACTGTATCAGTTGGCCAGGAGAGTATGTCGCGGTGTTGGCTCTATACGTTTTAAGTAAACTTGTATACATATATATAACAAGCCCAACCGGACGAACGACCTTAGCTCGCTCTCTCGCTCTTTATTTTTTTTTTTTTTTTTTTCTCACATCGTACTACATGTACGTATGTAGGTACACCATAAAAACGCTCAACTTATTCACAAAAATTTATTAAAATAAATGCATGAACAATTTGTTAAATGTAAAAGTTAATTTATTTTTTTACAAATCATACATGTTGTAGATCGAGAAAATTATAAAAATTGCAAACACAAGACTAAACAATAAAACGTAATTAATGCCCTCGTAACTCGCGAAATTGTGGATGGAAACAAAGTTGGCAATAAAATTGCTGTTGATTTTTTTAAAGAGGCCATAACCTATTACCAAAGCTAAATTAATAAATAAGCTGCTAGGTCAGTATGCTCGGCGGAGAGGTGTTGTGGGCGACACTCTAGAATGTATAGGTATATACACTTTGAATGTACATATATACATGCATATAGAGAGAGAGAGAATATGTGGGTCAAGGTGGCCGAACGCTACTGGTACAACGTATACACTTTTGGTTCCTACAAGTGGCGCATTCGGTTAAAGCGTAGCAGGGAACGATGAGCGGTGCGCAAGATAAAAAACTGCCTAATCTTGGTGACCATGGCACCGTTTGTGTCTCGAGCAGCGCCGACCCGTACAAACTTTTAACGTTTCGAGCTTAAACTCCGACGAGATCTTTTTTTTTTATTTTACGGCGCAACTATTAAAACTATTACGATAAATTTGTACGATTACGAGGATTATTTGCAGATGGGACCGGAAAGAAGGGGGACGTTTAATCCTATACGTACGAACTTTCGAGCATAAAGTTTAACGCTCGAAAGACCTCGGGTTTAAGTTTGAACGTTCCGTTCTTATTTTCAACGAGGGACGAAATTAACGAACAAAAAAAAAACCCCCGTGACGACGACGAAGGGTACATTATTTACGCGTTAGTGTGGGAGTGCCTATACGTGATGTACTTGTGTGAAATAGGTGTCACGGGTGTAATGTACCTACATCGTACTGGATGAAAAATTGTCTGTCAAATGAAAAAGCGTTTAATCGCTACATCGCCACGAATATTGTACGTGAGAACGTTTGTAGCAAGTATCGATGTCGCCCACGCGTTACATACACCTTGGGAATTCAGGAAGTTACCGATCTCTCCCCCTCTCTGTGGATAATGGGGCTAAATTAATTTTTTCGCACGTCAATAAAATATGATAACGACACAATGCACAAAGGAAGTGCACGCGATGGGCAAGGGGACCCTCTATACTCCATGTATTATACCCACGCATGCTTTTTACGTACAGACCGGCTCTTTCGAGTATATAAATACGTGGTATATATATATATATATATATATATACGTGTGTAGACGAGGAAGAAGCTCCGTTGGGACGTTGCGCACAGTTTGTTCTCCTAGTAAGTCGGACACGAGAGAGTCACTCGTCGACGAGCGATGATTGATAGCCACCCCCCCCCTTCGTGCATGGGGCCTTGGCAGTGTAGGTGTATACTTGTACACCACACGAGGTAAATATCGCGCTCTTCGCACGCGTGAAAAATGCGACGAGCCAAATAAAAGAGGGAGAGAGAGTTAAGCCGTTGGTTCGGCAGAATCAGCAAAGCGATGTTTTTATAATACGTTCGATACATATGTGTGTATACAAGTGTACATGTACAATGGCGGGAGCAGCGAGAGAGTGGTCCCACGACTTCCCATCGGGTCTGNTATATTGACATCGGATGAGATGCATCAGGTTAGATATGCTATCAGATATAGTAAAGCACTTTAATTTATGAAAATTGTTTGAACCATAAATTATACAGCACATTGAATTTCGTATGTATTAAAGAAAAAATTTTTCTAGAAAGTATTAAGCAGTTGGTGGGATCTTCCGAATCAGATTCTTAGAAAGTGGTATATAGATATTATACTTAATACATTGATAGTGTCTACAGACTAAACTGTTTTTTATACTTTATTACATGGTGTAGTAGAGTAGTAGTGGATGGGATTCACTCGGTGAGATTCACTGGACAGAATTCCATGTGAATGATTTGGGGATCTACCTACAATGGGGTATAAACACCATTGCTGGACCATTGCTACTCATTATTTTCTTGAGTTATCGAAGAAGATGACATCCACCAAGTAAGAGGAGATGACCTTACCCTGGCTCGAGACCTCTCCGTTGGAGTGGAATCCAGGCAGTTCTTCAAAATACGATGATAATAGTGAGCATACATTCTTAAATAACTTTTGAAATTTAGAATGTTTTATTACATGTAAATTTTTTATTTACAAATGGAAGCGAAAACAACAGAGAGAGAAGAGCTTCGTCACCTGCTAATACTATAAGTAAGTCTTACATGATATATGGGCGGTGTGTGCATATTAAAAAAAATTTTTTTAAAAACTGAGTTCAAGACTTCTTTTTTACTAAATAAAATTTTTTTATGACATTATTAAAGTTTTGTTGTGTGACGCTAAATCAATAATTTTACAGATCGTACAGCTTCAAATAAACCACCGCTTCTACTAAGTACACTTTCATCGTCTATCGTGATTTTTCGGTTTTTTTTTTCCCCCATTTATTTTTTAAATTTTTAAATTTTTTTTTCTTGAGTAGCCGATCTTCCATACCGATCTGGGCATATAACTGCTCTATACGACGTGCTAGATGATATAAATATATATATGTGTACGTACAGTCGCTCGTTGCGCGCGTGAGATTAGAAAAAAAAAGATCGGATGCACAGGGGAACGGGGAAAAATGCCGATTTTTCGAGCGATCGGCATATAGCAGAGCTGCTTAGAAACGCTCGCCGAGCAGCGGGAGAATAGGAAAGGAGAGAACGGTGCGTAGGCAAGTTACCTGTAAGTATATGTATACGTATAATGTGTATAGATGCTACGAGGAAAAGAAAGAAAACAAAAGCCACCATGACCATCATCAGCACTGGCATCGGCATCTTGAGGCACCAAGTGACCACATATACATATACATACAATACGATGCACATTATAGTAGTATCCCCCTTTATGGCTGGTCAGTAGTTTCACGATGGTATATATAGGTATGTGCAATAACGTGTACGAGGGAGAGTGGTGTATTGCACGCTCACGCGAGTGTCAAGCGTGAGAAAATATTGGACTCGAGAGCGAGTCCAGCGACGAAGATATCAGGCTCGCATCAGTACCATGCAAGGTGCATTGGGGGGATGTGTGTAATATCAGGTGATACAAGTATGTATATGTATGTATGCGTGCACAGCATCCGAGAGCAGGTTCTTCTTCTTCTCTCGTCTCTCGTTGGCGCCTCTTCCCTTATCTCCCTCGGCAGATCGAAGCGTTATCGTCGCAAGCTCGACCGAACCGAGCGAGGGTTTGCACGTACACATACGATGCTCGAATGCCCGAGAAATCTCTTCGTTTGATACAAGCAGCCAGGTATACATATTGATAATACATATACAGTGTAACGATCACGACGCATCAGTCACCCAAATATTATATTATAATATTATGGACCTGTTGTTATTACCCAACGCGTGATTGTACATTGTTAGGGTATAGGTATATACTATTGTGTCCAACGGAACAATGCCAATGTTGTAACGAGAGAAGCGAATCGGCGTTCTTCCCGATTTCGGAGGCGTCCCCCCTATCGTGCCTTTGAAAAGGCATAACGACCAATAACGACGACCAAAGAGGGCCAAATTGCCGGATGGGCATCGGAGAAAAGGAGAGGGAGATTCTTCCTCCTCCACCTCCCGTTCGTTCGGAGCGAACCACCAGCTCGGCCGGTGTAGTCTCCTAGTCGAGCTGGGAATCACTTTCCCCCGAAGCCGTGAAGATTCTCACAGCGAGAGCTCGAGGAATGTCGCGAGTCTCGACTGACGCTGTACGTATACGTATAGGGTATACTATACCCCGCACCACATATATATTTATATATACGTATACGACGAGGGGGATGAGAACGAAGGGGAAAAAAAGGGCAAACAAAGCCCGTAAAATCTCTCAGCTATATCTTACTCGAGAGAGAACGCGCGTCATGGTGCGTGCGTTTGGGGCATCGATTATTCGCATTTTCGCATCCGAGAGAGAGAGAGAGAGAGCGCAGGAGACGGAGTACAATGCGCGTGGGTGCGAAAACTTATTCAATTCATGCGCAACAGCGCGCTAAAAAGAGAGAGTTGAAATAAAAGATGTATTTATATATCTCAAGTTTTGTGCTGTTAGGGGCCAAGGTATTACAAACCCACAGAGAAGGGATAGGAAACGCGCGTAGATGCCGTGGGAATGAAGATGCAGGCGAGAGGAGGACGTTTAAGAGCGCGCGGGCGCGCGTAATGAAGTATTTGCGCCTGTATGTCGGCGCGCGTTTGTGTAGGTATATACACAAATATATACTTGCACGGGCTTAGGGAATTGTCCCACGCTCGAGTCCCACAGACATCGGCAACGTATATATGTATTATATCTCTCTCCCTCGTTCGCTTCGCAGCCTCGGCTCTCGCTGATGATGATGATGGTTGGCTTTGCCCGTCACTATATATACATGTATATCCATATTACCATGAGTGGGGGGGAGCCCTCTCTCTCTCTCTCAGCGGTGCATCCGTCAAAGGGAACGACTTTTCACGAATTTTCGCACCCCCGCGCAAGCCTCGCACCGTGGGTAACAACAACGCTGGGAAGGTGAGTCAAGGCCGCGCGCCGAGATAACGATTATCCCCGGCTGTATAAATACATACAAAGAGAGTGGAGGAGAAGGAAGGAACGAGCAGTTTGGGCTTTTGGCTAATTAGGCCGTTCCCACGGGAGCGAACCGTGGGAGAGTCTCCGGGAACGCGAGAAACTGAAACCCTGACCGGCCGGGGTAGCATGCCTGCGCAGAAGGTCGCCGATATCCCGACTGGGCGACACACACATCCACGTTTTGCGTGGAATCCCGAGAAAATCGGCACCTATATATATATATGAGTGAGTCGTCCCTCCCCCGATATCGATCTTTCCTGGTTTGCAACGCGTGCACCAAAACTGTGTTGTAAGCCCTGTATGGTACGTTGAGCCCAGTTTTGCCATATACACATATGATCGGTAATGTCATACCGGTCCGAACTTTTTTTTTTTTTTTTTTTTTTTTTTTTTTCAACACCCTAAAGAGCAATTTGTTTTTGCAACCGTATAATATTATGTGTCAGTGCTTTCGTAAGCACGAGCGTCGTAGCTCTTCAGGAGGGGGTTTGTGCCGAGTCGGAGTTTGAAAGACGAAGCTATACGTGCTGCAGTAAGTGCGGTTGATTGAGCGAGGAATCAAAGAAACGATCGAGGATCAACAATGTGGGAATCGACAAGTATAAAAATATGTGTACGCGTGCATGTGAGAAACAAAAAAAAAAAAAAAAAAAAAAAAAAGAAAAAGAAAAAGAAAGAAACGGCCAACGGACGGTTGGTAGGGTGTACGTGTGTGTGTGTGTGAGGTAACGGCGTGGAGCGGCGAGGAAAGGCGAGAGAGATACACGGTGGGAAAGAAAGAGACGCGTGAGAACGAAGCGAGGGCGCGTGGGAAAACTGCCAAGGCACGTGGCGCTTGGCGTACCAGGAACCCATGTTCCGCTGGAGCCACGACCCGGGGCTCTTTAAATTCTTTCGCACTCGTCCCACCCTCCTCTTCTTCTTTCCTTTCTCCGTATGGGCATGTATACCTATATATACTCGGGTTGGTCCCAAAAGCTGTGACGACGTACATTTTACCCTCCACCTGTACGTCCGACCGTGTGGCTATTTAATTGTACATATCCATTTAAATCCTATGAATAATCTTTTACCCAGATTTGGATGGAATTTTTTTATTTTTATTTTTATTTAATTATTGGCACTTAAAATTTGTTTATCGCCGTACATATACTGTCAATATTGCAATGATCGTTTGTTACCACGACTACTCCTAGTTTGATACACGTGAGAGACCGTGTACAATTAAAAAACAAAAATTGTAAAAACATTTTAAAAACAAGTAAACAAATAAAAGAAGAAAAAATGTATATTCAAAGGATTAACGTATAATCCGGTGGGACGAACGAGAGGGATCTCCGTGTATGTATATATGTACATCAAAGGAAAGGGAGTCGTATACACGCTGCACGGCTTCGAGTAAGGTACACAGTGCACCACTTAGCGAGCAGGATCGTATGCCCAACTAGAGCTGTTCTATAATGTATGTACTGCAGGGCTAAAGGCCCAATTCTACGGGCTCTCACCACTGAATGAACCAGCATAGAGTGTATTTATTTATGCGATGATATTTTACATTGTATCTTTCATTGTTGTCCGACTAATTTTTGATGGATTTACGTATCCCTCGGGTGTTTTGTAATTAACACCATTTCATGGAGAAAAAAGATTTTTTTTTTTCTACTCTCCCAAGCTTTACGGGAGCAACGATGAGTTTTTCAACGATTTTTTTCATACATAAATTTATAAATAGAAAAAAAAAAACAATAGCATCCACATCCCACGAACAGTAATAAAAGCAGCGGGAAATCATCATTCGTAGGAAAAATCAAGCGAGAGATTTTTTTTTTCTCAGCCATGCTGACTCAACTGCCCTCATGTATAAGAATACACGTGTACCCGATGCGCGCGAGAGAAGAATCTCTGGAATTTGTCGTCGCACCAAACTCCATAGGTGTGTATATATACAATGGAAAAGAATCTCCCAACGCCTGCATTCACTGTGTGAAAGTATAAATATGTGTGTACACGTGAAGCCGCCGAGTGTGGAGGTCCCAAGTAAAGCGTGAGAACGGAGGTTCGAGAAAAGGCTTCTCTTTCTCAGGTTTAACAGGTTGCAAGCGCCAACGAGGAGCTCTCGTCTCGCGGGAGAGTTGACCGGTTGCAGATCTGGATCCGATTTTCACGTAAGTCTCCTCTACACACTTCAAAATATGTTATTGTATCATGAGTGTATACGCGTCACGCAGAAATCGTTTATTATATGAAAAAACGCCACATGCCGATCTGTCATTTTAAGCGTACCGACGACTTTGATCGAGGATTATCCCACCCGATTTTCCTTGCCAAGACCTACAATACACAGATATCATTGTCACAGATTCAAAGTGAACACGCGTTTTTGATAATTAAGAGAAGCTACGAAATGCCGTTTGCCGTAGCGATTGCAACGGCCGATCGTGGAGATCGGGGGGTTGGCAAACGGCTAGGTATACCTATACGACAGAGAGCGCATCGGAGTACGAGGGAAAAATGTGTGATGTGAGAAAGAAAAAAAAGGAAAAAAATAAAAATAAAAAGACAAAATCTCATGCGCGCAAGAGAGAGACTCGTTGGCACAACTTTCTTGGCCCGACTGATCTCCTAGTAAGCCTGAGAAGATAGGGCTCCTCGAGGAGACTCAGTTCTCACGGCTCCGAGGAGCTTTGGCCGTTGCTTTACAATATACATTACACGTATATGTATATACACACGCTGCGCTGCCGTTGCTCTTCATTACGATTCGTTCCCATAAAAGTGACGTCCAGTCGTGCGACTACCCATATATATATTATACAGGTATATACATGCACAACGTGTGTATACAACATAATATATAAAGCCCCCGACCATCAGACGGGGAATTCCATCGCTTTATACCGTGTGTGTGTGTGTGTGTATAGCCTGTATACCCTACACCGCTGAGATGGGCTTACAGGGCTTTTATGTGTGCGTTTGTATCGGTATGCGACTTAAAAAAAAGCAACATTCCCAGAATGTTAAAAAAGACCGCGCGGTGGTTGTGTGCATGCGGTAACGGATGATTTTACCCTTGAACTTTTCTATACCTGATGCTCTCCATAAGCCTCCCTCCGTCCGTCCGTCTGTGCTTCTTCTCCCTCGGTCGTATCGACACTTTTTCCCTCAATTTCGAGATCCGTTCGCACGCACATGTATACCTATACACGTATATGCATGGGTATGGTGTTTTTCTCGATGCTCACGATGATGATGCCCCCTCGACGCAGGTCAAATTTCTTATCTATACCCCCGTGTACACCCCTGAGAGAGAGAGAGCCAAACGAGCATCGAGGCATTCCGTACTGGCTCCATATAGGTATAGACCGACGGTGGCGGTGCCCTTTTTTCTTTCTTCCGCGGGAGACGAGAGAGAGAGAGAGAGAAGGACGTGAGATCGATCCTCCCACGACCTTACAAGGTTACACACCTCCGGCCGCGAGCGTGAGAACGTTTTGCTCCGATCTGTACTTTTGGTATTAGGGCTTCATGTGTCCCGAGGAACGAGCCCAACTTTAACCCTCTGCCCCGTGGATTTTTACAAATTTCCTTCGAGCTCGGGAAAAACAAAACCCCAAACCCCACAATCGTCGCGACCTTCGTTTTCCATACCTCTGTAGTTATACTGATAGTGCACAGGTACACCCGTATAGAGCAATGTTAGATTCGCGTACACTTAAAAGCTGATTTACGTGTCCAATAGAACTATACAATAGGCGCAGAGGGTATATATAATCAGATGAGGTGACGAGAAGTGTGAAATTGTGTTGAATTAAAACACGATGTACGGATACATAATATAAGGGAAGCGAATAAAGGTATAAGCGCGAGATAAGATGCCGGTATGCTTGTGTACACGTACGTTAGGTATCGTAGCTCGGGGCGAGCGTCGATTTCCACATGTGAAGCAGAAAAGCATGAGGTCCCAGGAGGAAGAATCCTGCGAGTCCAAAAATCTGAGCTGGTTCAACGTGTGTGGATATACCTATATATACCTAAGTATAGAGAGGTAAAAAAAGGGAAAAAAATTTTTGGGAAAAAACAAGACAAGCCGAGCGAACAAACGGACGGACGGGCGTATAGTCGAGCATACATGCTGTAGGGATTAGAGGAGAAATCTAACATGTGAGTAAAAGTGGGGTGGTGAGATCTATGCGTAGGTCTATATACGTAATAGAGAGAGAGAGAGAGAGCGTGTGTAATGCACACTGTACGGAGCTGTAGCGCAGCGCACTTCTCTTTAGAAAGGGTTAAAGAGTTCCTAACGCTCACCGATTTCTACTGAACAGGATAGTAGAAGCTGCTCGGCAACCGGCTGCGGCTGTTGCAATACGCGTATATATACATACGCTGCGCCGCAGATGCAAGCCTGATTCATGCAGTTGACGGGTGAGCCAATAGCCGATGATTCTTTTTGTATTTTTGTTTATGCCAATCCGATTTTTTTTCTTTTTTTTTTTTCATTTTATTTCTTCTTTTGTGATTTTTCAGTACATTTTTTGACTTTCAAATACATCTACCGGTTTTACGATCTTGTTACAATTTCGGGTAGGTATGGTTGATTTTTTATTGAATAGGAGAAATAGTGGCACGATCGTTGCAACGATTTTCTTTTTGCCACAAGTATTCTGCGGTTATAAGTACGAAAATTGCTGGAGAAAAATCGAGTTCAGACAAAATAAGATTACTTATCATTTTTGCGTGACTAAGATGCGTAGAGAAAAGTACGTAGCGCAATGAGATGTGCGTCCGAGTCTGCGATCAGAATAACATGAGAATATCTCTTTTGCAAGTGTTTCATTGCGGACCTAAATTTATCCGGATAGCAAAAATCTCAAGAGTTCCTTTTATTGAATTTCCTAATACAGTTTTATCGTTTTCTTTTATTTTATTTTTTTTTTTTTTCACTGACAACTTATTTCTATTTCGTTTTACAAAGATGTATCGCAATGCAACACTACCATACGATCTTTAGTTTAATTTTTATTTTTCTTATATTATCGCCAAAGTGTATTCAATCGAAAAAAAATTTACTCGAATTTTTGGCACATGACGTACACGATGCAGCGTGCCCCTAAAAGTACATTAACCGGGTTCACCGGCGCGTACACCGGATAGTATGCCTTACCGATTTCAAATGTCGTGTATTATAACTGAAAAGATTTTTGACCAATGAGTATACTCTATAATGTAATATTATTGTTGTGTATTAATGTTTGGGTGAAATCTAAATTTTTCGACAATTTCTCCGTGTCTATGATACGTATAAGAAAAATCATTGAGAGCAAAATGTTCATGCCCATGTAACCCCGAGGTCCCCCGGATAAAGATACGTGCCTACAGCTGCTACATACAGCTGTGCACGAAAGTTTTTAATTTCAGAAAGGAAGTGCTACTTTCTCATCCGGGTAACATAACACACTTCTCGGTAATTATCGTGTTGAAGGGTACATTATACACGTATACATCAATGAATTTTTATCGCAAGGTAGGTACAACGTGAACAACCATTTACACGATTATTTAAAATTTTGCAAATTTCACCGTGATAATGTTACGCGTAAAAAAAAGTGATAAAAATGTTTCTTTGTCATCGCACGTATAAAAACCCCGCAAACAGCTTTCATTGGCAGCGAATTTGCAAAAGAAAGGAGAAAAAAAAAACAATCAAACATTGAAAAAATCAAAATCAAAGCCAAAATGCAGTTTCTTGTCACCAAAGTAAAAAAAAAAAAAAAAGAAAAAAAAAATCAAAAACTATACAACCCGCGTACATGGTCAACCAAACTCTGTATTGGCGCTTCAAAGCCCCGCACGCAGAACCGCGCGTGTCGATTGTCCAGAAAAAAAAAAAAAAAACAATTTGTCAAGCGATCGATAGAAAAGGGTTAAAAATCGAAGCAAAGTAGTGCGGCTCTGCCAGAGTATCATGAGGAGCGAGGAGCTGCCGGAGGTGCAAACACACGCTCTCCCTCTTCGAGTCGGTCGCGGGCCGCGGTATGTTGAAAAAGTTTTTTGTACCCAACGCGGTGCACAAGCTGCAGGGCGTGTGCATATGGAAATGCACCAAAGAGCTGTGTCCACCACGCCCCGCAATCCACGCCACATATCGCATAGAGAGAGAGAGAGACCGTACCTGTATACATACATACAATCTTTTCGCGTTTGAATGCACCATCACCCGCGCACTCGCGGTGCACGTATATGTACACACGCGATTCTCGGCCGTATCTCCCGGGACTCATTATCATCATCGCCGGTATTATCATATACCCCTTGGCCCCCCCTCTCTCTCTCTTTCTCTCTCTCGACTACGCATAATTTGATAAATTTAGTTACCAGGCTCTTATGCTACAGTAGAGCATCAGGATGTATGTGTATACATTATTGTGCGCTTATACGTATATACATACGCGCCGCCTTTGCATTAAGTGTATCCCGGCGCGGCAGGCAGGCAGCAGCAGGCAAATGTATGCTGATTAAACAACAACGACGACGACGACGGCTATACGGCGGACGAAAAAAAAAAAAAATTGAAGCAAAAAAGAGAACCCGCGGCATCTCCTCCTCGCTCGCTCGCGCGTCTCTTTGAATCTCTCTCCTGGGGCTCCTGTTCCTTATTGCTGCTTACCGCCGCTCTACGTACATGTATATAGGTGTGTGTGTGTGTGGATAATGAGCACATGTACATTTGCACACGCGTATGGCAACCGCGGCCGACCGACTGTATACCGATATTTATCTACATAGTATATGTACAAGGACTTGGATTTATACATTTTTTTTTTTTTGCACGTAATATAGTCAAGGCTGTACCGAATATGTAATATATACGTAGATCGTGTATTTTGTCATAGCGCGCCGATCCTACTGTTAAAAGTTATTGGGAGTTTTCGCTTTTTATTCCGTTACCGATTACGATCTGCAATTGGCGACAAAGTAATACCATTATTTAATGCCAGCAAGTTCGTTGTTTCCGTTTTACATGTAATAAACAATCATTAAATTAGAAGAAGAGAAAAAAAAAAAAAAAAAAAAATACGAAAAAGGTCAAGCGACATAGTGATGAAGCTCATAGGACCGATCTGCCGGAGGTATCGGTGTACGAGTCGGGTTTTCCTGCAAGTACTCGTGTATACTTATCCAAGCGCGAGCACGGGAGGATGAACACTCGGCAAACCATAAAACTCGCCGTCTCCGTGTATATATATATATACGTACAGAGACCCACGTTTACATGTATATATGTAGCTCGCGAGAGGGAAGCGAAATGGGCCCGCATTCCTCCTAGACGAGAATGCCGGCTAGAAAAGGCCGAGTGTTGCTATGGGAGTACGTAGGAGAAAAGTCGGGGATCCCCTACGAGTGCCAGGACGACACGAGGTGAAAGGAGCTCGCCCGACTCACTCGCGTTATGGGGCCCCGGCGCTTTCGTTACCTATATATATTATATACTGCTCCGATCGTCCTTTCCCCTCCCCCCACTTTCCCTTCTCTCGTTTCATGTACATGCTCACGGCAGGATCGGCTGTACTGTACGTGTTTCGTTGTACACAATATTTATGTTCTTATGGGGCATCATTTTAACCATCGGGAGAAACATGCGAGGGATGAGCTCAAGGTCCTCCGTCAGGTGTTGCCAAGGACGGACGGGCCCAAAGTCCTTCTCGGTACGTATACCTGCGTGGTTATTCATGACCGCAGACTCGTGCAATAGCCGATTCGTATTGTACAATCTAAATACACTAAACTTGCAAATTGGATTTTTCAGGGTTGTGAAAATTGTGCGGTGTGTTTAAAGAGCGCGCTTCGTACGCGGTGGGGGTTGGTTATTGCGACGATTTACGACCTGTACGTGGCGCATCGCGATGCGAGCTTTTCCGAGCGTCCCAAGGTTTTCTCTACTAGGAAACTAGAAGCTGTCGCGTGAAAAGTTTTTCCCCCGTCCCAACAGCCCTTCTTTGGGCTCTGTGTGTATTATAAATGTGTTATGCGAGTGGCCCGTAAGGGGACCGTTTTTCTCTCCTTCCGGGGATTTTCCGAGTACAGGGAAACATAAATAAAAAAAATGTCAGCGCTCCCGGGAAAACTAATCCTTGCGGCTGCAGTATATATACTCATCGAGACACGATTATCTCGTTCCGCGAAAAATTCTTAGGAAGATATCATCTGTTGTTCATTTTCGCCCCGACTGCAAGGCTTTTACGTCCTGCGAGTATACAGGGAGATAGAGAGCGTTGTAACGTCGCTAGTACCGTTTCTTTTAATCTATTCCATTTTACATCAGGGGCGCACGAGCAACAGGAGGTTGGGAATCCAGCGGAGCTGGCCCTCGTAGAAAAACCATCCATACGGGCGCGAAACCTCAGGGGGAAAGGAAAACGGGCTGGGGGAAAAAAAAGAAAAGCGTCGAGGCTAGCAGGACCAAGGAGAAGGTCGGTGCTTCCCATTGTTAATCGGTCGCTGCTATGCATGCGTAAATACATTATGCAACGTATATAGAGGTATTAGAAAGGAGTAGCCCCGCCTTTGGAGCGTTTAGTTTTGCCTTTTGTGCGCCGCACGAGGCCTCGGCGCCCTACGCCAATAAGAAATGGATCCCACGCTCGAGGGAACGCCCAATAACCATGCCCGCTTTGCCCCGTGGGTGCATGTATAAAAGAGCTTCCACGGGGCTTTTGCCGATCAGTCCTGTCGTCACAACGCTCCGAGGAACTGCATTTCACGTACTTTACAGTGTTACGAAGCAACTGTGAAATGATTCAAGTGATTGAAAATATACATTTGCCCGAGGTGTTTGCTTACCTTGTGGATGGTTGGACTGAAGATTGTAATCGTCCACTTGCAGAGTGCTGTTGGCACCGCTCCTCGTGAATCGGATGACGTGATATTGGTTATCGTTTACCTTCATGCCGATCTCGTCGATCGGGTGATCGTTGCTTCCTATATTGTACACGGCAAACACATTTCCTTCAACCTGTCAACAATCGAGGAATACATGACAAGGTAAATGTAAATAAATTAAGGAGAATAAGAAGAAGGTCAAAGTATCGCGTACAATTTTGATCTCAAGGTAATCGGTACTCGAGGCGGACTCTATTCTGAGCAAGACGGCGTCGTTGACGGTCGTTATGAATCCCACGGCTAGGGTGTCCCTCTTCATCTCGGGCCTTCTGTCTGGCGGAAAAGTGTAAGTAATGAGTCCACGTTCCGCTCGAAACTCGTAAGATACGGCCTCTGCAAGGTGAAAAAAAAAAAAACAGCTCAAATTATTCCAAGGAAAATATGTGTATACTGCAGTGACACTATGGAGAATCCAAAAAAATGTGACCAACCGTCCGCACAAGTCGGCCCGGCAAAGCTGGTCATATCACAGTCGCACGTGTAACTATTCCACTGTTGCACGCAGGTGCCGTGATTGGCGCACATGTCGTGCGTGCATTTTTTCCCGGGATGTAGGTTCGCGTAAGCGTCGCATCCCGACTCTACTAAGGAACTTGGTATAACCGCGTCGGATATCAGATCCGGACTCTCGCCGCTCAGGTCCAGGGAGGCCAGGCAACCCTCGAAACCGTGTCTGCTCACTATTGGGTTGGGCAGTTGTAAGTACTGGGCTTTTTCTACGCCCCCTGCAACGGAACGAGAAAAAAAAAAGACATCAGCGTGGCTCGACTGGTAAATAATTATACACTTGGGGGTGGAGAAAACAAAGAGCCTTGACACGAACCGATGTACAGGATACCATCTAGATCAAGGTTCTCGTTGTTTCCGGGACTGTTGGCCACGGCCACGTGGTCGTCGACCGCCAGGGCGTGCCTCCTCGGCGCGGGCCGAGCTATGCTGATGGCGTGCCACTGTCCGTCGTTGAGTTTCGATTTCGTGCTGTCCCTGAGCCGCACTGGTCCGTCGCCCAGATCGAACGTGTAGTAGACGTGCCCATTGACGAGCTCCACCGCTATAAAGTCCCGCTCGCGACCGGCGTTGTAAAGTATCAAGCCGTTAGCTTCCCGCGTCTTAAACTGCGGACAAACGTAACAATGATGTTTTTGTTGTCGTTCGTCGTGTCATGTGGTGTTACGGGGAGGTAAGTATACCTGCAGGTAAATATTGGTCTCGACGTAGGCCTTGAGAACGGGTAGGCCGACAAAGGTGTGCTTGGAGGTGAAGGTGACGGGATGATGGACCGGATGGTTTCGCTTGCCGAAGGTACCGGTCACGCGGATGATGGGCGTGAGGCCCTGGTGGGCCGTCTGGTGGGTACCGGCGCTTCGTGCTATCTCGAGGTAAGGGTAGCCGTTGAACCAGATCTGCTGGAGGGCCCCGACAAAGTGGGGTACCTCCTCGCCGGAGTTTAGGTAGCCACCGACATGCATCGTCTTGAACTCGAGATCGTTCATGCAGAATATCGAGTCGTCTAAGTTTGGACAAATTAATCAATCGTTATTTGATACACGCATCTCTCGGACGAAAAGAGCCGATGTTTCGGATAAATTGTACCTCGCTTTTCTTTCTCTTCGTCCACTCTGAAGGTGGCTATGTTGGCTCTCCTCGAAAACCTCAGCGTGTGCCATTGATCGTCGTTGAGGCCCTGTCCAACTACGAGAGTCTGAAAAAAAAAAAAAAAAAAAATTTCGTCACAAGTGTGCACGAAAATGTGTCACATAAGCAAGATGTTGCAATAGCAACGAACCTTCTCCTGCTGGTCGATGTGTATGAGAACCTTGGCTGCCCCGTCCTCGAGAGAAATCTGCAGCCGATCCACGCTGTTCTCCAAACTCGTAGCCAGAAGCAAGCCCCGGGGCCTGGTCGTCTTGAATCTCACGACGACCTCTTCGGCTTGGGTTTTCGAGTCCTCGGGCATAAGGGCTGTCATCTGTTGCGAGCCGTTCAAATAGAGCGTCGACGCGTCTGTAAACACACATTTCGACAAACACACGTGTACCGAGCTGTGAAAATAATGCAATTAATAATATATTCGGAATTGCCTTGAAAAAAGGGCTAACAATTTAATCCCATCGTGTGTTTTGGTCATTGCCACTGCAATATAAGTCGATGTAAGTATGAGAAAAAAAGGGATTCTTCCTCGAATTCCTTAGACTTAGCGCTTTATTTTTGAAGGCAATTTGACCGAATTCACTGCGTTGTTTTCCTTACCTTTGCCACAAGTGGCGCCTGTAAAGGCCGTTCCCGTGCAATCGCAGTGGTATCTGTTCCATCCCTCGACACACCTGCCCGAGTGCATGCAAGGACGGGAGTTGCAGTGCGCCCCTTGGGCATGGCAAGCTGGTCGTACGGCTCCTTTAGGAGTTGAAAGAAATATTTGTCTTTTGTTTCAACTTTTCGCAAATACAAATAAATTACCATTGATCGAGGCATTTTCTTCATTATAAAATTTAAATAAACTAAACGGGAAAATAATAATAATAATAAAAACAATCGTTATCATTCATTCATTCATTCATAAGCAATGCTAAGTTTCGTTTAAATTTGCTCTGTTGTAACTGTCGTTATCGATACGACGGAGCAGTTAGGAAAAGTACCGCTTGTAAGCATTGCCCAGACATAGCTGCGGTGTCCGAGTGGTTAAGGAGTCAGACTCGAAATCTGATGGGCTATGCCCGCACAGGTTCGAATCCTGTCCGTAGCGGATTTTTTTTAATGTACATTATACGTATAAAATGTTGCATTTATTGCATCTTCATGTTATTTGATTGACGTAATAAATTTTATTACGTTATTCTTAATGTTAATAACTGCTAATGCTTTTATTTCGGTAATAAATTAATTAATTCAGAAATATGCGCGCAATAAAAATTTGTTATTAATTTCTCTCGTTTTTAGAGGTTTCACAGCAAAGATCTGAACGATAAAATATTAAACATAATTATATCTAATTATCCAATGCAAATGAAACAAAATTCTCCAAGTTGCATAATATCACGTAAGTAAATTTGTAATTATTTCAAGACGAAAGAATATACTTAAAAATAAAACGATTTGAACTTTGGCAATAAATTTTGATAAATTTCGTAGCAATTTGTAACAAAAATAAATGGAGCACGCGCTCTTTTGTACGATGTAAAAAGTGCCCTATACCTACAGAGACAGGCAGGTTTCCTTTTTACCGTACAATGTATCCGGGGAACGAAAACTTTGCACTTGAATTGCAAAGAAATGAATTTCCAATGATGTAAAAATCAATAAAAAAAAAAAAAAAAAAAAGGTAAGCAACAACTGTCCCTCCACCAGTGAGGGAAGGAAAAAATCAAAGTCCCTTTTAAAAAGATAAGGTAGAACTCTGCCGCCTCGAAGCGCTCATCGGCGAAATGCGACCTCGATCAATATGTATACAGCAAACATGTGTATACAACCATGATATATACGTAAAAGGACATCAGAGGGAGATGTATATTGGCAATCAACTCACCCGAGTCCTGCTGTTGGGCATATCCAGCAATGTCAATAGGCTGGCCGTTGATGACGAGGTCGCGCATACAGCCCACATACCCCTGGCGAAGGCTACCGGTCCAGAGTACCGGTGGCACGGTAAGCGGTGCGAAGGGCGCCCCGACCCCACCGATGTACAACAAACCATCCAAATCGAGCTGCGTCTGGTCACCTGCACAAGGCCAGTCCCCCAAACACGCACTCGTCATTTTTAAATTTGTTTTTTCCCGTATTACAATGCGGTGCAGTGGTTGATGTTTTAACTATACCATTATCGCGTGCAGGTATATATATATATTCTGCTTTCCATCGGTTCGACTTTTGTTGGAAGGCCCTCTTTCTCTTTTGGGGAAATGCATAATTTCCCCCCCCCCCTGCCATTGATTGCCCTATGCGTCACTTCTTCCTTCGCCGAGCATATATACACGGCTGCGGGACTCCATACCTCTCGAACTCCCCAAGACTCCCCTTTCAAAGTTTTTCGCGAGCGGGAATTTAAATGAGCTGCTCTCGTCCGGGATTAATTCTCGTAAAAGCTTTGAACTCTCTCTCTCCCCACAGCCCTCAACTTTCTTTCTCTCCTCCTTATTTTCCTTTTATTTACCGAGCTTTCTCATTATTACCATTATTATGTGACATTCATTTGCTACGGGGGAAAAATAAAGGCTCGCGATCGTATATACGAAAGGCCAGATCGCGTGTACGATCGTCAAAGGGAGGAGGGAAAAAAAGCTACGCGAGCCGGAGGGATCGGATATTGGGTGAAAAAAAAAGAAAAGAAAAAAAAGCTCTTCCCCACGCGAGTGCAACGAGTGAGCTGACGCAGCTGTCGTCGTCGGCATGAATGGAACAAAAATACAAAAGAGAGGAGGAGCAAATAAGTGGCTCGTCTGCACCGGCGAATTGATCAATCCTCGTGGCGTGTACATGTACATATATACGATATACCCACAGAGAGAGGGAGAGCTTGCAAGCTATAGCCGTGTGGCACGGGAGTCACTCGTCGTCGTGTTGTACACACTGTTCTCCATTATACAGCTCGTGTAGAGAGCCAACGCGAGCAAACTCTCCCTCGAGTGCCAAGAGAGAGAGAGAGAGGACTAAACTGGCTGCGCTCGGGTGCGCACTGCAAGCTCTCTCGGCCGGGAGGAGAGCGTATATAACAGCCGGCTACGCAAACGTACTCGTATATATTGCCCGAGCAAACGATGCCTCGTGACCCAGCCACCCTCTTGCGCCAGACGAGGCCGTCTCTTCCACGGCTGTTTGCTAATATAATTAGGTCCACCTCAAAGATCCGAGAATGGTATATATCTACTCACGGGGTACTACGTGGAGGAGCGAGCTTAATAGGTGTACCATATCCTACGAGATTTATTTATAATTTTTTTTCCATCCCTATGAGTTTTAATGCGCAGTGTCTCTAGAATGGGGGTTTTTTTTTTTTTTTTTTTTTTTTTTTTTTTTTCCCTTTCAACCATATATCGAAAAGAGAGGAGTAGGCGATAGATAGCGATTACGAAAAAGTACCGTTGCTCGATGATATAAGCGCATCTCCGAGCTGGTGGAGCTGGTAGTAGCTTTGGCGCCTCTTTCTCGCTTACAGATTCACTTGGCGTGTCGAGGAGAGTCAGGCAACGCGGTGTATCGTCTGTGGCTTACACGTCGTATTTTTGATTTTTCTCCTCGAGTCGTACGTCTACGTGAAAACTGGGTGGAGGAGACNAAAAAAAAAAAAAAAAAAAAAAAAAAAAAAAAAAAAAAAAAAAAAAAAAAAGGAGACAGCATAGGTTTATGTATAGCGTTTGTGCGCGCGGTACGATAAAAAAAAAAAAAAAAGCTCGAATGCATAGCGGGCAAAAGCTGGGGGATCAGTTGCCTTCTTTTATTCCTCTCTTTTGCTCGACAAACAAAAATAAAAGCTCACAGCTGCGCGTTTTACAACTTTTCCGAGCTTTTATTTTATTTTTTTTTTTTTTTCATCGTGCAACGCAAAAGCGGATGTTGAACGTATACGCCATAGTTATTGTCCATGTAAATATTAGTAATGGTTGTTTCTCGAGTCTATGTGCAATGGGAAGAGGGAAAAAAAACCCCAATCGTTTTCTCCCTTTGATCCTTACCCGGCGGCCGAAACTCGACCGGTGACTCGTCCACGACGACCCGGCCTTCCCGCAAGACTCGTCTCAGCGTGATCTCGTGCCAGGTGCTGTCGTCGATCGGTTTCTCCGACGCCCGGACCTTCACGGGGCCCTCGCCTAGATCCATGTGCAGGTACAGGAAGCCGTCGAGGATCTCGAAGGCGAACAAATCGCTCTGGCGATCGTAGTCATTGTTACTCGTACAAGTGACATTTTGGGGGGGAAAAAAATATAAAATTCTCGTATGCGTTACCCGAGTGGTCGAGCCGCTTCTGCTGTACATGACCAAGCCGTTGGGCTCGTTCGTGCGGATTTTAAACGATATGCTGCCGGACTCGGCCGTCTTCCAGGGCGGCAGTACCTGAAACAAACAATATCCCGACGGCTCTTACACGAGCTTTTTTTTTTGGCCAGCGCTGTCTTTTACTTGCTGGGTTTTTTTTTTTTTAATGCTATATAGAGCTGCAGGTGAAGGGAGAGGCTCACTACGTACACTATTTCATATGTATACATGTATATATAGATACAGATGGATAGATGTGGGTACAGTGGGGTAATGGTGCTCGCTTGGAAACAATTTTCCGCCGGATCCGGCTTTGCCTGTTGCTTTTTTTTTTTTCATTCTCTTTCTTTTACTTTCGAGCAAGCCAGACCGGGAAATTAGAAAGCTTCTATATATATATATATATAT
>NW_019379691.1:139698-181019 GCF_000648655.2 Copidosoma floridanum
AAAAAAAAAAAAAAAAAAAAAAAAAAAAAAAAAAAAAAAAAAAAAAAAAAAAAAAAACTAAAAGGGATGAGAATTTAGCTCAACTTGCGACTGACTCCAAAACTCGCATCCGACGAAACTTATTTTCCCTCCCATGCATGTACCCGAAACGAAATAAAAAAAAAAAAAAAAGAAGGAGGGAGGGAGAAAATTTTCAAAGCCCTCCGCACGTCTTTGCCAAAAAACTCATTCTACCAATGATGAACTTTTCACGAGATATGGCACATGTTGTAAAAAAAAAAAAAAAAAAAACAATAATTCAGTGGCTCGGGCAAAGTTACCTCGGCACTATTCGTCATCGCGACGCGAAATATTCGACAGGTCGAAACAGCTGCCGAAGTACACGGATATAACTACTCGGTCAATTTATTCGAAGCGACATCGGCTCACCGTCGGAAGTCGCAGTGAGATTTAAGAGGTCTCGAGACGATGAGGTACCTATACACCTCGCAGTCGATATATCATACACGCCGTGACGTGCATATAGACGAGGAAAAAAACTTTTATAGAGACACACGCGTAAGTACACGTGTATATATATATATGTACATACTGGAAATTATTGATGCATCGAGAAGAGCCGAGCGAAAGAGCGAGGAAAAAAAAAACAAGAGTCGGAGGGAAGCGTATATCGGCAGAGGGGGCCTCCTTGGAAAAGTTGGCTCGAGCCAGCTTCCGCATGGTTTAACGTCGTTACGAAGTTGTTGCGTCGGATCGGCTTTCGATGCGTATATGATGAAAGCCCGGGGTGAAACTACCCCTTTCCCGAGAGGAAGATTCCAACGTGTGCGTTAAAAGAGGCAAGATCGCGTCTCCCCCCCTAAAAGAAAAATGATAAGCTCACGTATGAATTTATACTGTATACCGATATGCATGTAGTAGTTGGAGAGGGAGTTTTTCCGCTTTTGTGCATTCTTTCGAGCCGACCTTCGCTCGCGGGTTGGAGGTACGCCCTTTTGCTAATTAATACCTCTTTAAACTTTTTTTTTTTTTTTTTTTCTCAATTTTACAGTTGTGTGGCGTACGCGAACACTTGGAATTTTTAATACCAACGTGCGCGGTCGCGTGATTTTTTTCCCAGTGATACCGCACCACGAGGGTGTGTGTATAATACTTGGTGAAATTTTTAATGAAAATTTTATGAGTTTTCGCGTGGGTGGAAAAAAAAAAGTTTGTAATATGAAATTCCACTCCATTCGCGGAATTTCGTAAAAAAAGTTTTAATTAAATTACGGACGGATTGTAACGTTACGAAAAACCAGATGTACACGTGCGAAAAATGTTCGTTTACTTTGGCGATCGAATGCATACTACGATGGAAAATTGAAAAACCTTGTTTGTACGTTCAAAAGTAAAACAGAAACGATAAAATGCTTTTAACGATTTCCAATAAAACAAGTTACACCGTTTTTTTTTTTTTTTTAGTTCCAGTAATAAAATATTTATTGGAATGTTTTTTTTTTATAAAAAAATAAAAAAAGAAATATTGCTAAAACATGAATAAAAATAATAGTGTACGCGTTACCCAGCGCTAAAGCTGTTGTACATAAAAAAAAAAAATTAACTTCGAGAGCGGCTGTTTGCGAAGGGGTGGTATTTATATTTTCCAGCATCATACAGGGTGAAGAGAAATACAATACGTATGAAACGGAGTTTTTAGTTGAATTGAAATTTAAAGGTCGCGGCTGCAATAGGCAATATTATAGCAAGTCGTGTCGACGATTCTGGTGTGTGTTTTTTGTGACTATTTCAAAGTACTGACTAGTGTCGTACCATTTTTAGAAAAAGACAATCTTTAAAGGGGAGGAGGGCGTGAATTAAAAAAAAAAAAAAAAAAAAAACAATGCAAATAAGACCTAAGAATATTAATTTAGTCGAGCGGAAAAATATATCAGAAAATTTTTCAATTCCGGAATTGTACGTAGTTTGCAAAAAATTATTTGCTATTTTGATAAACAGAGCTAACGTCATAATACTGTTCCATGCAAATTATTGTGCACATTGTTACAGGTATCGTCCATATAAGTACACATTCTACGCATACTAAAGTTTTTTTTTTTTTTTTTTTTTTTTTTTTTCGTTTGACATGCAATTTGGTGCTTTCTAGTCTTATATAATACAATTGAGCGTAGTGAGAACTTGCCGCTACCACTGTACGTATACAATTCGACAACTTTCTTTTTATCATCAGACTCTCAAAAAAGTGGATCAACGCGCGAGTAGTAAAAATAGTTTACAACCTTCGGTTTTATCGTTCAAGTTGGCTTTTTAGCATCAACTTGTCTTTAGAGACCTTTACAAGTTTTTACTTTTATTTTCTTTGTTGTACACACGTGTAATGTATGTTTGAAAGTTAAATTTATGATTACATACGTTGAATTTGAAATTGCTGTTTTCTTTTTTTTTTTGACAATGTTAAATTTAAGTGTCAATGACAGGGTTGTGTAATATTTCACGAGTCCTGTACGCGCCACACGCAATTGATAGATTAACTTTAAAAGAAAAAATTTTTATACACTCAATATCCCCATTGTTTTTTTTTTTTTTTTTTTCAATCAAGAGTAAAAAGTCTTGTTCAAGCCAGAGCTAATTTTCAAATTTGTTATTTATTATCCGTGGGGCTATCAAACTGTCTTCAATTTATCTACGTCGACGTAACGTGTTATAATATCATCTGTTGGGGCGATCGACTTTTAAAATTCGTTTCTCGAGCAATGTGATTGTAAATACTATTTCGCGTATAATTTCACGTCCAGCACGATTTTATTACTTTTGCGCTGCAAAGGGGGGGGGGGAGAAACATTTTCCCATTACTGTATACGTATATAAAGTTACCGGGGAAGCGAAATGGACGTTTACGATGATACATCTCGCGGTAAATAGAATTTCAAGAAAAGAAAACTTTTAGTAGCTAGCGCTAACCCCCCCCCCCGACCGAGCGATGAGAAAAAAAAAAAAAAAAAAAAAAAAAAAAAAACTAAAAGGGATGAGAATTTAGCTCAACTTGCGACTGACTCCAAAACTCGCATCCGACGAAACTTATTTTCCCTCCCATGCATGTACCCGAAACGAAATAAAAAAAAAAAAAAAANTGTCAATGACAGGGTTGTGTAATATTTCACGAGTCCTGTACGCGCCACACGCAATTGATAGATTAACTTTAAAAGAAAAAATTTTTATACACTCAATATCCCCATTCGTCTCTTTTGGTTTCGATAAAAATTAAAAAAGCAATATTCATTGCTTTTGATTGATGAATTTTTCCTTTCACGTTACAAAAATAACAAGGTATTGATTTTATAAATAACACAATTCATTTTCAACTTTTCTAATTACAAATTCTCGATTTTACTATTACGTAAGCTATATGGGTAAGAAAATATATACCTTAATTACAAATTTTTCAATTTATGAGTAATTAAACTTTTCCAATTCCACATGAAATCAGTACTGCGTGGTTGAAAAAATTTTATTCAATTGCAAATTAAAAAAATAAATTATTTCACGAGTGGATCCAGCAATATTATTAACAACCCTGTTTACTGAACTGTTTACTTTGTAAATATGCACATAACGATGTTGACGAAGAAAAAGAATGTCCAATTTCGATAGGAATCATGTAGATTTCCAAAGCTATGTATATACATATAACATGTAAGTTTGTAAATATTGCGAAAAAATACGCCACAGTTGATTTTTTTGACATGATAAAAATGATCTATACTGTATGTGTTTGCGGTAAGAAGAATTCGTGCATGTGCATCAAGAATATGGTGATTTTATGGTGGCAAGAGTCATATAGATTCTAATACGCATATATATATATATAATATTAATAATATAAGGTTTACGTATACATAAGGTGTGTATGTACAGTGAGTGAATATATAGTAATAATAATAATAATAATAATTATGGTGAGTGGAGGAGCGCATTTGCCAACGGCTATTCACATGTGGCTTTCATATGGAGTATAAACGTATATAAATATTGTGCGGACGTTTGATGCATTCACGGTGATTGCTATATATCGGAAAAAAAAGTCAATTCTCATTTATACTGTAATATTCGATACGAAAAATGTGAATAGCCGCTGTGTGTCGGGGAAGGGGACAAATATATAATACGTGTATGCTCAGCCAGAGGGGAATGGGGGGTGAAACAGAGAGACAGACACATGTCTTTCAAACATTTGAAAAGTAGGACTAGGGATTCAAATCAAGAGGAAAGGAGGGGGTCGTAGAGAGAGAAAAAAAAAAAAAAAAATGAAAAAGAAATGTTGGACGTTTGGTGGTGCACATCGCTCCTCTCTAAAAAGCTAAGTTCGCGTGAGTTGTAGCCAATCACAGGTGCTGATCAGTGAAGTAATACGGCCGGCCAGTCAATAGCGAGCCGTGGAGCTATCCTCCACATTATATATAGAAAAACGTCACACAGCAGGCTTCTTTTTTTTTTTTTTTTTTGTCTGTTTTTCTCGCCCGCTTTGTTCACGCTTCAATTCAAAAAGCTGAGCTTTTTTTTTTCAGAGAGAGCAGCTTACCAAATGGGACTCTGGGCTGGTAAAGGTGACCACGGTGCCGTGAAGTCGCCGAGTGTTCACTGTCGCCGATGACTGCTCGTGCGTGTGCGCGTGTTTGACAAGAGGATTCGCGCAAACGCACACGCGCACCGAGAGAGACAGAGAGTGACAGGGTCAGATGTATAACGAGACACAAATATAATATAATATACATCATAATCGTTCGTTCGTTCGTTCGTTTTTGTAAGCGAGCGATACACATCATCAGATATCGCGAGAGTAGTGGTGATGGTAGATTGTAGTGGACCGTGGACGGCGATCACAATCGAGTTTGGTTCAGTTTCAGCCCACAGTTGATTGGCCGACCACGAGGTTATCACACGCGCAGGCACACATGTACACATTGGTTCAATTGATTCATGGATTTATTTTTCATGTACAATATTAATAAATATGCATCATAATGTATTAATGTATATATTAATTACTATTTTCTTCGTCACTCCAGGTCAAACTCATTGGCTTTCAATGTTCATTACAAAACTACAAGTCCTAAAATACACTTTGATTTATCGTCAAACAAACGTGTTACACACCCCACGCGTTTTATGCGTGCTTATCTGAAGAATGTATCGTCAAAAAGGCCCCCCTTCCTCAATATTATCGGAGCGGGAATCAACCGATGAATAATCGAAAAGCTTTTTCCCGCGCATCATCAGCCGCATAAAACACCAATTGATATAAACTTTTCAAAGCGCGAGTATACCCTCACGACCCGCCCAATATATCGGCTAATCTTGTTAAAAGCCCGCGATGATTATATTTTTGTGCGAGTGACGTTGCGCGCGGTGTCGGCGAAATTGCGAATCATTGGTATAATATACCATCGAGGGCGCCGTTCCCCCGGGATTTTTATACCCACAAGCCGCGCGCGAGGGAATCGTTGGATGAGGGTGCGATGAAAAAAAAAAAAAAAGGAAACATTCGAAAAAAACAAACAAACGATTTCACTTGCGATTGCGTTTTCCATTCGACTCATCCGGGGCGACGATAAAAGACCGGGTACAGGTATTGCAGTGCGCGCGATGAAAATTCTCGAGTGGGTATTATATATATATATATGCACGTACAATTGTAATTTAAAATAAAAGTAAAAAGTGCTCTTGCGCGTAAATTGCGACGAGCAAAGACTCCCCGAAGAGAAAAGAGGTTCCGCGAGAGTTACCGGTGACTGCAGTCTGGGGCAAGCGAATTTACTCCGATATGACGTGTAGGAAAAGGTATACACAGCGCGCGCAACGGTATATACACGGTTGAGGCGGACGCGCAGGTTTTTCTCTTTTAGAGAAAAAGAAAGAAAAAAAAAAGAGATCCGGGACGAGGGAGTCGCATAAATGTAAGGACGAAAAACACCCGCGTAGTTTTTTCGAGAAGGAAAAGAATGGAAACGCGCGATTTAACGTGGCACTACCTATGCTCACATACGGCATATAGGGACAGTGTATACGTGGGACACACTGTGGGAAGAGAAAGATAGGGGGAGGGCACGCGTATATATACACATAGGAATGATTTGCGAGTTACGGATGGGGGATGGGGGAGGGAAGATTTGAAACTTTTTTTTTTTCCAAGCTTGTCACGCGCGCGCCGGAGTTTTGAGGAACCGATCCCTCGTGAAATGGAGCTCCGGGGGAAGATTTGCGCGCCCGGAGCAAAGAAAAAAAAAAAAAAGAGAGAGGAGCCACGCTCTTTTGCACTTTCGCGGAAATCCACTCGCGAAATCGGTGTAAGTCTCGCGAGCCAGGCCCGGAATATTAATCGGCCGGAGAATGGCGGAAATCGATGCGGGGGCCCAGAGGGGGAAGATTAAGTCGGGCCAATTTGCGCGGCGCGCGCGTGCCGAGACGCTACATACATATATACACAACTTTGACTCTTGGTGTTATACATGTACGAGTACGTAAGTATATAGGTATATAGGGGGTGCGGTGTGTGTACACGACGCCGAGCGAAAATACTTTCGAGAGTTCCGAGGAGCTGACGATGAAGATCAGGAGGCGCGCGTTGCAGATCGCGATTGAGTTTGCCCCCCGAGCTATACACATACACTGGCGCTGAAAAGGGGAAGTAATGCTTACTGCGGGGGCAGAGGGAACATTGAAACGAGCCACGATCGAGCCGTCGATGAATGAATAAATCACGGGCACGTCGCGTCTCGCTGTATAGGAGCGGGAAAACGCTTGCTCTAATCTTTTCCTTTATTCGCGGCGTTCGGTCGGAGAGCCGATTTTATCGCAACGTGCTGCAAAGTAACAACTCCACATACAGTACAATAATACTATACAATAGTAGAAAATTGTTGAAACAAAAAAAGTGCAATTCAAAGTATACACAAGCGATATCCGTGTCAGCAGAAGAGGGGGTGGTGGTGGTGATCAAAGGGAGCTTTCGAGGTGTAGTATAATTATTGATACCATGTCCGGGTGAGCGAGCGATTCTTCAGATAAGCACATACATAATTACAATGTACAATTTATCGTACCCAAACAACAAGTGGTCTGCAGTCGGTATAGGATATACAACAATATAAATATAATAGTAGTAATGAAAAAAAAAGGTATAATAACAATGTAGCATCAACTGTGACAAAAAGAAATAATAACGATACTGAAATAAATGGATGATTGTAATCAATGTAGTAAAAATATGTATTACGTGATGTATATAAAAAAAAGCTGTATAACGAGCGCGTTGCTCGCATATGGAAAGTGAGTGAATATCGGTTCGAGAGAATACATACAGTTATAAAAATGGATACAATTGTATATGGCAGTAGATATACGGTGACACAATATTAAAATATAGTACTCAAGTCGGGGGGGGGGGGGTGTTATATAAGGATCAAATGTATAAAAGAGATAAAAAGATAGAGGGAACGAATGACGGCGTCGGGGGAGGGGGTGTAAGAGTAATCGCGATTAATAGCGGCAACAACTATAATAATAATAATAATAATAATAATAATACATATATATATAAATATTATGTATAATCACAATGTCGATGGTAATGGTAATGATGATAAAAAAGTAATGGAGCGATGGAGGGATTTGGAAAAAAGATTACTCACCAGATGGGAGTCCCGAGTGGTGAAGGTCACGGAGTCGGAGCTCCGGGGTTCCTTGCACTGGAACACGATCTTGCCCCAGGCGGCTGCACCCGGGGTACCGCTCAACGTCGCCTGGATCAAGTCAAGCCGCGTCTTCTCCGCATGGAACTCCACCTAAACGACAAGTCGTTCGTTGTGTTATGATACATGTTTCGTGTTGCTCGACCAATATATATATTTATATATACGCATGTATTTGCGATGGCCCACCTTGCGCATGCAGCCGATAAAGTTGAGGGTGCCTTTGGAGCCCTGGGTCTGGACGCTGAGCTCCTTGGCATCGACGAGGCCACCCCCGACAAAGAGCCTCTCACTGGCCAGCCTCGTGAACGAGCCAGCCGTGTGCCCGTGTCCCGCGTAGAATTTGTCCACCGTAGCCGTTAGCTGCAAAACGGAGAGAAAGACCGGATCAGTCGCCGGATTAACTTAAAGCTACATATACACAATGAATAAGAGATTATAATGCAATGTATCACGAGGGACAACAACAAGTAGGTATCGGAGGCTTTGTCTCTTATATTATTTTCATCTTCGATGTGCGCTGCCGTTAATTTTTCTCCAAGCTCCTTTCGTTAATCCACTTTTGTTCAATCCCGTGGCCCTCCCCCTCTTGGGCCACCATGGGTATAATATTTGAGCCCAAAAAAGTGTCGGGAGACAATGGATTTGTTTATTCATTGCTCCGCAAGTCCACCGGGCATCCGTCGATGAATTCTTAAAGATAATCCTTCCACCGAGTAGGGTATATATTTATACCCTTGAGAAAAAAAAAGAAACTATCGGGATTCGCTGTAATGTATATATTACAATTAGTCACCCGTTTGTCGATTAACCTGATTCCCGCCGAGTTGTGTATACACATCCAGGGGGGAAAAAAAATCCGGGGTCGCGGCGGCCAATGCCCGAAGAGAGTACAATAAAATATTCAGCGGGCCACCAGCTTGTTTTAGCTCGGGCGCGCTTGGAAAGCAAATTTTCGCGCCGGTCCATCATCATCGTTAGCGGCCCTTCAAAACCTTTCAAGACGAATGAGTCGGAGGGAGCTTCTTGTGCGTTCCCGAAACTTTGGATATGCCGACCCATCCACTCGGCGGATGAAGAGGGCCTACAGGGCATCAGACGTCGGCAGCAGACAGATGTACTTTTACACGAAGCGGAAGAAGAAGAAGAAGAAGGAGAGGCTCTAATGCCATCAGCCGGTGGTTATGCTCTTTGTGCGAGTGGCTGGTGCGCGTGTATACGTACACATCCTCGAAAGGCGCGCGCCGGAAATTAGAGGAATCGCTCTCGAGAGATGGGAGAGGAGATAGCTCGACCCCCTGCCGCCGCGTGGATGTAATTAAAGAGACTTGACTCGATTTTCATCGCTCTAAATTTTAAGTGCAGCTGCTGGCTGCCTCCATCGAAGCCCCCCCCCCCAGGAAATGGAATCGTCACTCCTTCCCTGTGATATATATGTACACACCTTGGGTTTATACCCTCGATATCTTTATTTCTCGGTCGAGGGAAGGCATTTATCAAGCCGATGCCTCTCCCCGCGGCGAAAATTGGGAACGCGCGCGCCCGCGCGAATAATTAAAGGGAAAATATGATACACGCGTGTGTATACCTCATTATAAGGGCTCCATTTGTTCCATGAGAATATACACGTATAAATATAATACTGTACTCGCTCTCGTTGCCGATGTTATTATAATTCAATACGCGTCGAGAGGAAACGCGATAATTAGTGCGAGGGAGCGCAGGAAAATTATGGCTGCATCGGAAGCGCGATGCAAGCCAAGTGCATCGCCGCGCGTGAATGGAGAAGGGGGGGGGGGCGGTGAGCCGGCATCAGGTAATGCATTGCGGTTTAGTCATCGTTTCATTAATTTCCGCGCTGGCTTCTCTCGCCGAGAGGTACTAAACCGTCTCGATGCCACCCCCACCATCGCGTATACACACGACAATGATATTAAAGTCGCGTATAACTGCGCCACGGGTGGCTCTTTGTTTTTGTTCTACGAGTATAGCACTTTTAAGTGACGATCGGGCGTATACAATCGGTCGAAAAAAATTGCTTTCGCTCTCAACGAAGCTCACATGTATACATGAACATCGGGGATTCCCCTTGTAGGTTTGAAGAGACGAGGGGGAGAACTCTCGCGACGATTTCCTTTGATTCTCCTTCGAGGGTATACTTTAAAATAATTAACACCGATCTACATTACGTATATAGAGGGAGAAAGAGCAAGAGGAGAGAGCAGAGGGGAAAGTATAAATAACAATCGATCTGAGTGAGGATTTGTGCGGGAATCCGAATGAAGATAATAAGAAGCTTCCTTTCTTCCCGGGGCTCGGATTCTTATCGGGCACTGCGAGCCTTTAAAGTTCTTGGGATTTTTTTTATTTTCCTTTTTTTTTTTTTTTTTGGAGCAGAGGGAGGGGGGGCGCCGATGCTCACGCGAATCGAAAGGTTCAACGGAGCCCTGAGATATGAGGGGAGCCCTAAGCCGACATTTTTCCAACGTTTCAGGTCACAGCTTTTATCTCTTCACGGTACAGAGGAGTAAAGAAAGAGCCGCCGATCGGGAGAAAAATGCGCTCCTCGAGAGGACGCCCACGATTGGTGTGCAGGCACTTAATTATGACCCCCCCCCATTCCCCATTTTAGCTCTACTCGACGGAGTGCCGAATCCATTTTTATTCACTATCGTGTCCTCGATGATAATGCCAGTAACTAGCTCTTTTTTTGTTTGTTCTCAATATGATAACTTACCCTGCAAAAATTGGTCACCGGGGATATCTGCAACAGAGGAAACAAAAAATAACAAACATTTTACTTTCTTCCCATAGTCGGTTGAAGGAAACTTTGGGTGTCTCGCAACTTTGAAAAAGACTCCGATGTATATATATATATACACGTCGCGTCGAAAGTCCCAACTCGCGGGACAGAGTGAAGCAAAAAACTGCATAAAACCGCTAGGTCGTTCGCCAACGCTATCATCGCCGTCGTAATAATAACGTCGTCATGACTCGCGCGACCGGAATCGAATAGCCCGCACAACTGCACCGAACAGCTACTCTATACACACGCAAACGAAGCGATCGAATAGCTCCAGATTGAAACTGTCAAAGTTGGAGGCAACGGCGGGAGTCAGTCCCTCTTCTGCAAGTCGACTGCATGTGTATACACACACGTATGAGCAAGCTATTACCGCGTCTATACGCGCCGCGTAAAGGACGTGGATGTATATGTCCTTTGAAATTTCACGCTGGCTCGACGTTTTTATAATGGGCTTTTTGAAATCTCCGATATGGCATCGATTCCCGGTTTCCGCCAACGCCGCGGGTATATAAAAACTCGGGTCTTTTACAACGTACGACACGAGCTGATGGGTACACGTGACACTTGTACTTGATACGTGTATGAGGAAAAAAAAAACAAAAAAAAAACGGAGAAGTAGAGAAAAAAAAACGTACCTCTTGGACTATCCTGTTGACCGCGACGGTGTGCCACTGATTGTCATCGAATCGTATCCTGGCGGGTTTTATGTGCAGCTCGAGCCTACCCTTGGACAGTACCATGGCAACTGACACTCCACCGTCCCTCAGGGACACAGCCAGGTGGTCCTGTCCGTGTCCTGCAACAGATGAGCGTGACACACGCGTTACATTCACGCCAGATACCTACACATCATACATGAACAAACAACTGATATGATATATATATATATATGTTCACTGGGGGGGAGGGGTGAGGTCACTGCAGTTTGCCGTCGAAGCTTTGACATTATACCGACAGATTGTACGTCTTACGACACCTCGACAATATCATCATTATAATGTAATAAATAAATCGTTATATAATAGACAAAGTTGATATGTACAACAATGTACGACGTTGTTACCAATTACGAGGGTGAAACTGAAACGACGACGCATACATGGTGTAATACAGCACCTCGTAAAGCGGGTGGGCTTATAAGAGACAAATCTCAGTTGGGCACGGCATATAATATCAAGGGTGGGTATTGCATATGTGTGCATATAATATGTACACACCACGGAAGCCCTGTGTAATTAGCCGATACGAGCTTGCAGGCCATTCTCCCGCTTTGAGTGCCGGAGGCGAGGGTAAGTAGTCGTGACGCCGAAATCCACCGATTCTCTTGGCACCCGCGCGGAATTGGCACGCCTTGTACGTAACGCCGGTGTACTCGTGATATTTTCTCCAGCAGGAAGAGAAGCAAGACGCGACAGCATCAACGAAAAGAACGTGTGTACACAAGGGGGTTGATGCCAGTACACATCTACACACAAGAGGGAATATACGTATCACCGGGACTGGTGTATGCATATTATACCCGTACATATATATATGTATGGCTTTCGTCCGTGCCGTGACCGCATGCTAATTATCCTGCGGTTACGCTGTACGAGTTTGGAGGGTGGGGGGAGAGAAAGCTCGCTGGTACAGAGGGATGCATGGGTATAAAAGATGCAGACGGCGCTTCGGACTTAATTGCTGGTGCGCCAGCCCGACCGACCGTGCCAGGGAGCGCGTGCATGCCACCCCCCAGCTCCTTTTTATTCTGCGTGAATGTCCGTGCACCGTTGCAATTTATATAGGAGCCGGGTAGTTCCCAGAGGAGGTAGGTATACTCCTCGACGCGTATAAGTATACTTACACCCATATATCGCTTTTGCCACTCTCTCCTTCTGACTGCTCTTCACGTGGTAATTTTGTACGCATAGATAATATATATATGTGTGTGGGTGTAAGTATATATACATGCACCCAGCAATATCAATTTACGGAATCTAAGGTGCATCACCGGGCAGGCTGTACAAGATATGGGAAAACGAGCCGCGAGCACGGCCCAGATGTGTAAGGGTTGGTGTGTGTGTGTGTGTGTGTGTGACGTACAGTGATGCATCTTTTCCATATGATATAATACACTCGCGTAGTTTTCGCCATACACCACCTCTCCCTCGATTGCGCTGATAATAGTCGCTTTGGTTGAGATAATCTGCTGCCGTGCACGCGTGTGTAGGTACGAAGAACATTAGGGTGTCCGTTGTTTCGCAAATTGAATCTCTCTTTTTCCCCCCTTCTTCAGCTCCCATATCTTTCGTAACGTTGTTAGCCACCGCGAACCCGGAAATTTGAAAATTAACTCTTGGCCCTCGCGCGCGTGCGTTTGTTTGACGAGCCGTTGTGTTTTTAATGAATTTTAATTGCACGTATCCACCCCTTTTGCACGACATCACTCCCTGTACGCCACTGAAGTATTTTTTCGAGCATAAATAACGAACGAATTTTTTTTTTTGTAAGTATCATTTTTATGACGATTCAAGTGAATTTTAAAGTATGAGAGTCGAGTGGAAGTTTTTCTAGTTTTTGAGCAATTATTTTTATTACATATCAACTTTGTAACGAAAATGTTGGGGAAAATGTAGGCCGTTGCAGAGAAGAAAAAAAAAAAAAAAAAAAATGCATTTTTCAACCTAGTATACGTTGTTTACATAGTACACTTGCGACGATTGTTATTTTTATACGCAACACACATAATACTTACTCGAATAGAACAAAAGTCCGTTGGGCTGTCGCGTTTTGAATTGGAAAAATACACCCTCCTGCGTGCTGAGGACCGGACTGCCCTTGTTGAGGTCGATGGTCAGGTACTCGGTCCCCTTGAAGGCCGCCTCCTGCGGAGTTTTACCTGAAACGAGGAGGAAGAAAAAAAAAAAAAAAGACACCAAGTCCTATTATTATAATCACGTGATGTAGCATCGCGAAAAAATATCATTGAATTAAAGTAAGAGATGTACCTAGATATACATCGACGTACACCACATACACCAGAGAGCGAAAGAGCAATCCTCAAATTACCACTCAATTAAATTTCTCGCGCCAAAAGGCTCGGAGGGGATGGGGGAGGAAAAAAAAAAAAAAAAAAAGAAAAAAACACGCGGCCCTCGTTATTTCTAATTTTTCCGCGCAGCGGAGCGCCCGCGATTAATAAAAGCCCTTTGTTAGCTCTAATGATTTGGCCGGGCGCCAATATGGACGTGCAGTGTATTACAGCGGGCCGGAACAACGTTGCGCGAGCGAAATTTAGTTCACCCCGCCGTGGAGTCAGGTATATATAAGTATATACATTTTAATGCCGATCGAAAAGTTCATTGCTTCCGCGGTGTAAGTATGTATATATGTATACGTATCAAGTGTAGTTGCGGTGTGTTGTATACGTACTTGTAGACGTCTATGTTGCATAAACATATAGGTATAATGCCGCGGTTGTCGAATTTTAATTGAATCACCGACGACTCCGAGCACTGCACCCGGAATGTGTTTGCGTTTGTGTATGCATAGGTCCGGGTATTATGCTGTACACAAGCGAATGTTAATTACTTTTAACATTCGACTAATTGCTGTAACACGAGTTTCGTTTCAGGCCCTCTTCTATACCCATATGAACTGTTTGTACTATACGGGCACGTACTGGTACGCGTGTGTTTATTACCACTGAGTGGTTGTTGATGTTGGCTCGGTTCTAGAAATTGTTCTCGTAAATTTTGCCAAGCAAAGTGTCAATATTGGTAGCAAAAAAACCAAAAAAAAAAAAAGTTAATTGGATCCATGGTGACGATTCGTTTATCGGAACTAAAAAGAGACAATCACGTACCGCGGTGCTTTTTACGTTCGTTACCGTTTGATTGCATTTGGCACGACCTCATTAGCCCGATACAATGCCTGTTTGCCCTTGTTTGCCTCGCGTTAAAGTTAACCCACGATTTGTATATATATAACACGGGACTGTTGATGATAGTTTTTTTTTTTTTTTTCTAGGAATATATTTCGTATGTACACGTCGACCCAATTGCAGGACCAATCGGTGCTTTTTTTTTTTTAATTTATTTCGTAACACGTAAAGGGTTGATTTTCAGAACAATGCGTTCTGTAATTTGTAAAACTGACGCGCTCTTGGGTAAGTAATCGACAGAGTGTCAATATTGCCTTTGAAGCGTATATACCTCTCGTTTGCTCTGCGTGTATGAGTTTATACACATATTATTGTATCATTAGTAGTAAGTTACCTCTTTGGCATCGAAAAATTTACATATGTATACGATGTACATCTATATATTTACCTTGACATTAATTAATTGTACAAGATGAAAATCGAGTGTTTGTTATTTATACGTCACAACGAAATGAAATTTAATACGTCTTCACGGGATATGAATATTAAGGAAAATATTATACTGTGTACATAACTATCGTCTAAGTGATGTGATGGTAGTCTGCGCAGTTAAGCATTGAGATTTGATTGTATGCAATGATTGCAAAGATTAAGTATAGGCACAAAGCGATTATTTTCAAATCAATGTAACAACTAGGTATGTGTATACATACGAATTTTACAACAACAACCAAAAAAAAGGTAAGCATGATAATCTACTTTGATCATTTATTCATTCAGATTTTCCAAAAAAAAAAAAAAAAAAAAAAAAAAGAAGAAAAAAAATAACAAATCATCATGTAAATGTATTATACGATACAGGTAAGATTTATGATTCAGTAAGCCGATCGTGGTATGTATATATCAAAACGACAAGCGCTAATATAATAACAACACCAACGCAAAAGAGAGAGAGAGAGAGAGAGGGGGAGGGAGAGAAATGGAAACAGAATGAAAAAAAACTCACTGTTCTTTCTTGACCAAATATCATCGGCACTTGCCGTCGGCAGTACTGTACTCCATGCTTCTTTTATGCGCGAATTAGAGAGGCACAACATACAAAAGAAAATAAGAAAACAAACGTCAAAAAATGACACAACGTATACATGTATGGTAAGCCATGCTACACAATAATGATCCTTAATGAAAAGTGTGTGGTATCTTAATATAGGTCACATAAACATCAACATTGGTTGGTATACATGATTGTCTGTTTTTTTAAATGGCACAACGAAAAAAAAAAAAAAAAAAAAAAAAAAAGAGCCAGCGTACAAGCGAGCATATACATGATATATTATAGGTATGCGGTTGATTCGGCACCCCACGAGTTGTGTGTACGGGTGATACGTTGTGGCGTCTGTAAATTAATTACTGTCAGCCAGCGCTCCAGCTGCCGCACGTATATATACACGATTCAGGCATATGACTTGCTTGCGACAACACTGCATACGTATAGTGTCGCGCATGTGTATGTTGTTGTTGTTGTTGTTGTTATCAAAATCAAACGAATAGGACATGTAAAATTGGAAATCCAAGCTATCGCAATTGGCAAAAGACGAGTAAAAAAGATACTTATAAAATCCACAACGAGCACAAACCGCGTATGCTTACATATACTTGAGAATGAGTAAAAAAAGGAAAAGACGCACAAAGATAAACAGCGAGAGAGACAAATAAATAGAGCGAGCTGACGCGAGACACGTATATACTTATCACGGTGTTTGTGTATGATGGCCAAAACATGAGGTGTAGATAGGGATGGTATAACGGTCAAAAGGGAGGAAGGAAGGAAGGACGCGATGATGGGCTTTTTCGAAGACTGCACATGCACGCAGGGGAAAACGGCAGTGGCGGGGAGGCTGCGATGAGCTTTTGGTCCGCGGCCCGAGTTGAATTTCAATCGTTAGCCGCAGCCGCAGAGTTGGCTGCAGTTGCATGGCCGTCGTTGTCGACGTCGCGTGTATATGAACCGCGGAGGGCTCGGGAAAATGGGGGTGGAAACACCGGAAACTGGGTCAACACTCGACAATCTTAGGAAAGGAGGGAAGCATAAGAAGAAGAAGAGGCAGCTCGGCTCGGCTTCGTGCATACACACGCGGCCGGATCCATTTTTAACGAGTACGTGTGACTGACTCGCCTGCTTTTTTGCCAAAAAAAAGAAAAAAAAAAAAAAAAAGAAAAAAAGGGGGTTGAGGTTGGTGGGCGAGGGAGCTTTGAATTCGAACGGGTAGGAAATCGTGCGCGCGCGTTGCGATGCTGGCTTGGAGGGTATACAATGGATCGCGAGGACGGAAGGAATATATGAGTTGGCTTTGTACATGTATACATATATAAAGCTATTGTGTATGGTGTATTGCAATATGAATGTGGAGGGGGGGGGGTGGTGGGATGAATACAATATTGTATATAATACGTACGTGCGGGTGGGTGGTACTCACCGTTTTCACAGTAGATACCTTCGTAGTCGCCGTTGCGGCACTCGCAGTACGGGCCGAGGTCTTTCGTCATGCAGATCCCGTTGTTCTTGCACGGGTCTAGCGTCAAGCACGGGTCGGTCTCGTTCGTGGCCAGCCGGTCCCGTTTGCTCTACAACGCACGAGTTACAGTTAACTAAATTCTATGATTTCCACTTCTAAACTAACAAGTGGGCAATTGACACGTTATAGTTGGGGTCAGTCGATGAATATATATTTTTTTTTTTTTTTTTTTTTTTTTTTTTTATCGAGCTTCAGCTTTCGATGACAAAAAATGACCTGCACGAAAAAAACCCCTTATACATTATAATTAAGTTAAACCTCCTCGCATTAAAATTATTCGTAGATTCATGCCGATTGAAAAAATCCTGCCATGGTTGGATTACCAAAAGTTTTGGTTTTTTGCCATTTTTTGCCGGGACAAGCGTATTGGTAACTTTTTTTTTTTTATCGATACCAACTTCGAAAATTAAGGACTTTTCGTAAGAGGCAGGTGGTGGGCGAACAACAGTTTTCCCCCCAAAAGCAAAACTTTTGATTTGTAATCGGGCGCAGATCGTTACACCTGCACGTTTATGTAATACCAAAAATGCATATAGCAGAGTCGAGAAGTCGCCTCAAGCGTAGAGGAGAAGGCGCAGAAAGAGGTGGTGGAGGAGCAGAAAAAGTATACAGCGGTAATGCGGTTGACCTGCTAACCTAATGCATCCAGGTCACGGGATGCGTTGTGTGTTTGTGGTGTCGTCCTCCACTGTACTCTGATGTACGGCATACGAGAACGAGATATACATATATGTATACATATAGATGGGCACACAGGTAAACTCTGGCTTGGTACATCTCATCTCTCTCTTCTCTCGAGCTCCAATATATCTATACATACATGTACGCTCTCTTGATGTGCATCGTCGGGGGTTTGGCGCATATACCTATGTGTAATATACACACATGCATATACATGTCCAATAATACAAAAACGCTTCGCGGTTATGCATATCGTACATCGTGTACCTATCTTATATTCAATGTACATTATATTATGTATACATGGGTACATCTATATGGGTACCTGCCATCGATCCGAGGATATTTCTGTTGGCTCGATTTGCCGAAGACGATGATATACATCGCGAGGAGATTAAGGGAGTATTTCATTAGTATTATCCTCGACGACTATATACATATAATATACACAAGGAGTAATAATATCAATATCGTCTGATCTGTATATATAATAGGGTGGTGCACCCGGTACAATGGAGTGCGGAATGATATTGTATTCGAAAGGGGGTGTATTTTCGGGTTTATACCACCACGAGGCGTATACACCGTAGATGCATGCATGTGCACCTACAAGCGATCTCGAGAATATGAGATTCGAAGCACGAGGAGATACGTTTTCCAGTCCAACTAGCACCTCATCCCTCCTGTCCTCCTCCTCCTCCTCCTCTTCGTCGACTTATCACAGATTCCACTAGCGCCAAGACAATCAATATAGTATAAGAGATGGCGTGGCTTCTATCTTTCTTGAGTGCATGTGTACACACGTACGTTGTTCTCGCATACTTTGTGTGCTCCTCCCTCGTTTTTCACGCTGCAGCCTCCATAATGTATATGTATATATTCTTATACATGTATGCCTATCGTCACCGAGACTTGTCAAATACGATTTCGTTTCTGAATAGGTGTACGTAGGCAATGCAAGGATTTCATTTTGATTTGTTTGCTCTTCTTTCCAGTCCCTCCACAGAGGTATTATCATGTGATATGCTTATTTTACGTCTGCCAGTGATGGCTTGTGACAAGTTTCGGGGTTTTGTACTTTTATCCGGAATTTCGATTTTTCGTACAAAAAATGTATCGGCGTGTGTTTGATTTCGGAAATTTTTTTTTTTTTTTTTTTCCAACAGAAAAAAAAAGAAACAATACTTTTTCCTCTGAACAACAGGTATTCGAGTTTTTCTGGATTCGGGTGATTTTTTTGTGTAGACGAAGAAAAATACTTGAAAAATCGTGGAATAAAATATAACGTCACCCTCGCAAACTTTGGGATTTTTTTTTTTTTGTTTACTTTTGCCTCTCTAGTTATAATAATCCGGAAAAAAAAAAAAAAAGTTTCCCCGCGCAAACTTTGGATCATAAAAGAAAGGGGAAAAAAAAGAAGGATCCCGTATTACTTTTTCAATACCGATAAAACGGAAAGATAAACATGACGAAAGAAAAAGTTGTGGAAACACAAAACGTCGATACAGGCGTCCCGTAATAAGCCTCGGGCTGCATTCAAATCCACAAATATATAGATATACATATATACTCGAGGGTACACCCCGCAACTGAAGTAAAAACACAATAACCCAATAATAACCGATGATGGTTGCACGCGTGACGCAAGCATCGTCTCCGGAAACTCATTTTTCCCGGGAATCCCGCGACAATGGCCATCAGAGGATCAAAGCCCTTGATACGCGCGTCATGAATCAGAAAAATAAATGGAATAGTCCACCCCCTCGGCCCCTTTTTCTCTCTTTGATTGTAAAAGTTAATCGTCCGAGGGATCGCGGTAGGTACAGGTGAATAAGAGCGCCGAGAGAAAAGCCGTGCATCCGTCAAGAGGGCACGGGAATAAAGGACAAAGTTGGCCAGCCAATCGTTCAGCCGTTTGTCGCGATATACCCTCGCTATATATATTATATACATGGCTGCACCGAGAAATGGCTATTAGCCATACCGCTCCGCGTCCTGTGGATACATAATATATACCTTTCGCACCTATACACGGGAGCTCCTCGGGCGCGAATAATCCGTAAGAAAAGTCTTTCTCCTCCTCCTCCCCCCCTCCCTTTATTCTTGTTAGCAGGTAGGTAGGTAGGTAGATAACTATTGTCTACCCTAGTCTCGCTGACAAAGGGCTTTCGATTATTTTCCTCCACACCCCCCCCCCCGTACCACCACCAGTGACGGTGGATACGTACACCCGCCATACCGCTCCAGGGCCCCTCTTTTGTTCGTGTCTCCCCCTCCAATCTGGAGTCTCTCCGAGCTTTTCTCCTCATTATACGCACCTTTTCTTTTGCTTCTCTCGTTTCGCGCGCACAAGCCTACCTACTCCGCCGGAAAATTGAGCGACTTTTCCCACACAGGTATACGCATGTAAGTGCAGTCTACCTGTGCTTTTTTTTTTGTTTTTTTTTTTTTTACGCGCTGAGAGGGTCAGGAGAAGAAGGGTGGAAGAAAGGGGGTGGGGGGTAGCGCTGCAAGCGTGCTACTTTCGATGATTTACGACGCCGCGCGCACAGAGACTAATTAGGGATCGATTAAAAAATTTCTTCCGACCGCGTGGGCCAATTGTGCTTTTCACCGAGGTATAATCGAGGCCAACTTCTTTCGAAATGGCCCCGAAGGTACAACGATAGGGTGGAGGGGGGGTTACAGGGAGAGGGGTGTACTTGAGGGCATATTTTTCACGCGAGCTAAGAGCAAAATGCTTTCGAGTCCATTGGATGCGTTATATGTATATATGTATGGGATCGATGTTGGAACATTTTTCATATCGATAAAACGTCATGTAGCTCCATTATTATCGTCACCGTCATCATCATCGTTATTATTATCATTATTATTATTATTATTCCCGCGTATATATAGGATCGGGTTATTGGAAAGGGATGGGGTGGGCCACGCAGTTTATCAGAGATCATCCATCACTCGCGGGTTAATCCGTCTTTTAAAGCTTTTTCTCTCGCATCACCGGCAGCATATATACATGTATATACCAGCCCCATAGTGGCAGTATATATACGTGTGTATGTAGCAGACAGCCATGATCTCGACCGGCCCCCCTCCCCCTATAGACCCGCCCCAATCTCTTTTTACTTCACCCACACCCCTATGTGTGCGTGTGTATACCATACCTTCCGTTCCCAGTGGACGCATCGGTGAAATATCGCGCGCTCGCGCACAAACACCTCAGGCATCGTCCTTGCCTTTTTTTTTTTTTTTTTTTTTTTCTTGTTTTTTACCCCCCGCTGTGCTCTATATAAAATATTCTCTTTAACCCAATGCCTGTCCTTTAAGGGTAACGTTTGAATCGGCTCTCCTTCCCTCCCTCACACTTTTCGTTTTCTCCCCCTTCCGATTTTTAAAACGATAACTTCTCCTCTTACTTCAACTGTTTGTTTGCCCACCCACACATATATACCATGTATATACAACCATACGCATGTATACGTTATATCATATCCCAAGTATACAAAAGTACAGTTTGCCATTGACTCGAGAGCTCTTTCTCTTTTTGCCAAAACGTAAATTTCGACTCGCTCGGATTCCCTCGTCCGCACGCCTGCATCACTCCGTACATTTTTGTTTTCTAAACTAAATAAATGTACACGGATATTATACACGCGTTTAACTCAAGGGGGCTGGGGAGGGAGTAGCTCACTACGACACGTAGGGCGCCCCAAAGTTGTACATTTTACGAACTTTGCGAGCCTGCAGAGTGCCAGGGGCAGTGGAATGGAATGAAATAAAGTGCCCCCCCCCCCCATAGCCCGTATAACATGTACTTAAAATCTCGTCGTTACGTGATTGAGTGCACTGATATACATTTTGTACGTGCACGCGGGGTGGGATGAAAAAACGGAATGATGGCCGGTGTAATAAAACGTCGAGTGAAAGCTGTACGTGTAAATGTTATATATATATAGGTAATGAAAGGAAAGAAAAATTAAAGTAGGGCTCAGAGTGAAATTGATAACAGTAAGGTGCGCGTGCGGTTCGAGAGAGTATATAATTTATGCGGTACGCGTTAAAAGAAAACCAAGGGTGGTTGGGTGTGCGAGCGAGCGGACGAAATATCAGTCACTGCCATATATAGCGACAGATCGTGTATGCAAATGAAAACCGGGCTATGTGTATATAATAATATACGGTATACGCGAGGACGACGCACGAGCACCCAAATCTAACTTTGGAGCAAGTATGGAATAAGAATGAGACAAAAGGAGGAGGATGAAGCGCGCGAGAGAAAGGTATAGAATATTGGTTTTTTTCGCAAATGGCTAAGAGAAATGTGTATACGTATATAATTTTACAAGGGGGATACCTGTATGATACCCCAAATGTATAAGAATATAGAAAAATATTATATACAAAGTGATGGAATTCGTACATATAAACGTGTGATGTGCAACGGAGTCGGGGATCCGATTGGCTGAGCGTAGGGGAGGAAAGCTCTCAAGGTCAGCGGCGCCAACTCAAAGGAGCGGAGCAACGCAAAAATCTACACCTGCATAAATATATAAGTATATACAAGTATACATGTGTATATATATTTAAACAGGTACAGGTACAAAATTGTATACGAGGGTGTACGGTACATCATACACGTAACAGCGAAGAGGAAGGGTGGCGGGGGGTGGGGGGGGGTCAGGTGAGCAGCGCCAGAGAGTAGAAACTAGAAGGGCGTTGGGGGAGGGGGTAGGACAAAGCGTATCACGCGCGTGTAATAAATATAAGCCGGCGACAGCGCGGAGCTTGCGAAACCACCCCTTGATTCCTGCTCTCCGCTGTCGCGCACCAGCCCTATACACGTCTCTCTCTCTCGTCCACCCTCACCCCCGCCGCCATATTGATCGGCATCCCCTCCACGTGCTGCCTTCTCTGTAACCTCCCTCCCACCCTTGCTTGCTCTTCCACTTTTCGTTTTCCCTCTCTTCTTTGCTATCCACCCCCCACCCCACCCCCCTTAACTACCCTCCGACAATGCGACGTTGCCGGCTCTGCGTGATGCCATCCCTTTCTCTACCGTAGCTGAAAGTTCTCTCTCTCTCTCTCTCCCTTTCTTTCCCCCAATTTCGTGCGTACACGGCAGTGGCGGGACCCCCCGTTATTCGCGGGTTCCTCGCAGCCTCTCAGGACTCTCGAGTGCGCGTATACCCCAACTAGCGGATATACTCACCCCGTGGTAGGATATATATGCAGGTACAATAGACGATGTAGGCGAGCTTGGGAAACCGATATGCCTAGCGCCGATGCGCTCCAATTAATGCCGTATCTCGGGCGTGCTTGTGTCTCGAGCTTTCGGAACGTGTATACATACACTCGTGCATACCTGGCATCATCGGGATCAGTGCTTCGTCGGAGGAAGAACAAGAGGCGCGCACAAAGTGTTGTACTTGTTGTGTTTTATGTATGTATGTATACATGTATAAAATACACTGCACGTACAGAGAGCGAGTCGTGAAATCACTCCGGGCCCGAAGCTTGGCAACCGAGCGTTTTGATAACTCATCGTCCTGCCTCCGACACGTGCGCCCATACGCGCAGTTTGCATCTATTTCACCCTACATTTCATCCACCACCACAAGTTTTACGTTTATATGTATGTACACACGCACGCGTATAAATATCGCCTGATGCAGGCTGCCGAGCGCATTATCTCGTTATATATATATATATATGTTGCTCGCGTATGCGCGATTTTACATATCCTCCCCCCCTACCCTTTCTGCCCGCCTACAATTGTGCACTTGTCGTTGTGTATAACTTAAGCGTTGACTTTGCCACTTTTTTTTCTCTTTTTTCTCTACAGAAATTACCCATGCAGGGGGTGGTAGAAACGACGACGAGCTTTTTCACGGTTGAATCGGTTCTATTTGTTTTCCTTTCGAGTGAATAGGTATACGTACAGATCGCGAATCCTTCACGAGGGGGTATTTCATTCAGATTGGCGAGTCAAGTGCGTGGGAAAGACCGTGAAAATCCATTTGTACCGATGCGACTCCAAAGTTGTTAAAAACTTTCAAAGAGTCGACGACGACTTGGACGTTCGATTGTACGATGCGGGGGTGGTGGTAGCAGGTGAGATTGAAATAAAAGGGCGCACGTACGAGGCGCAGAGAGCGCTCACATTATATTTCTCGTACACAATGTGACGTAGGAGTCGGAGATTCGAAGAAACGGCAAAAAGAAGGAGGGAGACGTGACTTTTTTTTTTCGTGGCAAAGGCGAAAGGTCCTCTGAACCATGGGAGGAGGGGGATGTTTCACGCTCGGGGAAAATTGAATGAACAGAGATGGCTTGATTAAACTGTTTGCCCTGCTTTGCTCGCCGAGAGAGAGAGAGAGAGAGCTTTGTTTTCCGGGCCAAGGGAGCCGCACAAAGCCAGCTCTTTCCCCACCCCCCCTTGGCGCGTCCACCCGAGAGCCCCGTGTTTTTCGCGAATTAGCGCACGTTGTGTATTTTTGGGGCTCACGGACCTGGTTTTTTTTGCACCCCACCTTGTTTCGTCCCTCGCTATGCGGCCGTCTAGAAAAACAAACATTTTTTTTTCTTCTTCCCTTTCTTTGTCATTTGCGAGATGGAGGAACTTGTTTAATCTTCACCGCTCGTACATCATTTAGCTGCTTCTGGATTCGAAAGTAGTCGAGTAATAATCGAATCGGTGTCAATAATTCACGGACCTCCCGAGCGCGCTTTGAAAAATTCAACCGTCGCCCAAGCGCCGAGCGCGAATTATTCAAGCCCCGGATTTTTATCGTGTCCTTTTTTTTTTTTTTTTTTTTTTTGAGAGAGAAAAACGTCATCTCCGCTGAGAAGAAGACGAAAAGAGGGAGAAAAGGGGACAATTTGAGCTCGAATGGTTGAAAGCTTTTATAATAGCCTAAAAATAACGCGCTACGTGAATATATAATACAAGCCCCACTGCCGAGTCCGAGGAATAATTGAGCGAAAAGCCCGGTCTCTGTATAAATACGAAATTTCGCGGGATAACGCGAGCGAGAGGGAGGAAAAGCGACGAGCAACACACACACAATAATAGCATTTTGCGCGAGCAGTGGAAGCAAAAGCTATTGAATTCGTTGTGGGGAGGGGGAGGGGTAAAAATCATTCCCTCGGTCTTCTTTTCGTTTTTTTTTTTTTCCCCGTTCCTTTCTTTTCTCGGGCGCTCTTCCAAGTTCGGCATTGGCGCGCGATCCCGGGCACAGATGGCAGTGCGCATCCGAGCAACACAAAAGAGAGCCCCGAACATTGCGAATTGTTTGCCGATACGGTTGCAAGCACTTAGGTGTATATATACATACACACACACACATGCAACATAACAACGAACGAAACTGTGCGTGCGAGGGAGAAGGGACAGCTTGTCTTTGTTCCCCAAAGGAAGAAAAGTGCTCGACGGTATAGGTAGGTATGTCCTGATTTTCGACACGTTACGTTTTCCATCACCTGCAAAATGTAAAGGTACAGCACTTTCAATCAACATCTCTCGATAGGTATATATAATAATAATAATAAACACACTTCTTCCTCCTTCACTCCGTCATACACTGCACGCTTCATTTCCCACGATTGATATTGAAAATATGTACATCACCCGAGCGTGACGATTTTTCTTATTCTCACGTCCAACTCAACGTCTTTGAAACAGAGAGGGAGAGTGGAGTGGGTGGTATTGTTCTGGAAAATTGAACAATGCCCGCGGCGTTAATGATGCGTGTGGACACACCAAAGGGGGAAGAAAAGATCAGCAAACGCTTAGTTTGAGGTTCGAAGCAGTTAGCCACGCAGAGGTTTGGAAAGAAAAAAAAGACACAAAGGAAGAACAGAGAGTAGGTAAGTATATAGGGAACGGACGGATGAGAAGAAAAAGAAGAGAGAGCGCGCATTTGCGACCGAGGAGGGACGTATAATATATACATACGTGTACAGGCGCACCACCTGTTAACTCGCTGCTACACACGCATATGGGGGGTGAGCACCGAGGGGGGGGGTGCACGTGTACACACACAGAGTGCAAGTAGGGTGCAACGTATATGTATAACATGTATGTTTGGTATATGTATACTGTACTGTAAATACATGTATATAGGGGTGAAAGAGACATCGGCCCGCAAGTAAGCATAATTAATCGTGACTTCCCCTCTATACTCCAGAGGGTATAGTTTGTTGGAGGGGGGCGCCTCTGTCGTCGTTTTGGGGGTAAGTACCTACCTACCCTTGCATGAAGCTGTACAGGTAAGGAATGAAAAAAAAAAAAAAAAAAAAAAAAAAAAAAAAAAAAAAAAAAAAAAAAAAAANAAAAAAAAAAAAAAAAAAAAAAAAAAAAAAAAAAAAAAAAAAAAAAAAAAAAAAAAAAGAAAATACACGAGTGGAAGGGGGAGAAAGGAAAAAAGACAATCGTGCCGAGTGGAGGTTGCAAGCTCGCGAGGGGACGTGGCGACTCGTGGCCTCGTTATACAGATACACAAACACACACACACACACACATAGAGGGAGAAACAGAGAGAGGGAAGACGAAAAGCTCTCTCTCCCCACCCCGCGTAAGTATACTCGACCACAAATACCGCACTACCGTGACACCGCAGCAGCAACGACGGTACAGTGGCCCTATCCAACTCACGTAAAATGTATAACACGGGTGTGTGTGCATATATATATATATATACATGGCGAGGGGGAGGTAGAAGTAGAGAGTAACACTGCAGGGTCGTCGTAAATATAATACACGCGAAAACCGGGACTCGCGGCAGCTCTTAACAACGGATATGTGCTGCAATGATGCGTATATACACGCCTATATACACACGTCACCACTGCACCTCTATCCTACGAACGTAGTAAAACGTGTACACGAAGGAGGGGGTGAAGGTGGAGGTGGATGTGTATATATATGTACACCCGAGATGTGTATATATACATGTGGATCGCCGCCTATACTACGCACTCGATGACGCGCGAGCAAGCGTCATCGAAGAAGAGAGAGAGAGAGAACGTGAGCGCGGAGGCGTAACGCCGATCGATCGGCTCCTCCGCCACCCCGCTCATACGAGACGCACTACGTGTACACGGTTATAGGTATCTATACCATCGTCGTCGTCGTCGACGTTGCTACTCGCGGGGGGGGGGGGTGAGTGAGAGAGATCGGGAGAGAGAGAGAGAGAGAGAAAGAGAAGGGGGTCAATATGCAGTTCTGCCAGTATGGTAGTTGTACTACCATGGCTGCAACAACGATGACGCTGCGCCGAAGATGGATGCTTTGAGCGCGGAGGTATATATGTGTATAGCAGGTGGCAGCATCCGCGTCGGAGGGCAAACAAACTGAGCCTCTGCACTTCTCCTCCTTCTCCTCATCGTGGACGACGCGCGTGGCCGCATAATAATCGCATGCAGATGTTGTGCTTGCACGCCCTACCAAACTACCACCACCACTATCCTCGCTGCTTGCTCTCCCTCTTCTTACTATGCATGCAAATAGACCTGCACCGCCACTCTACACATACGTATATGTGTATACATATGATGGGACAGTAGCACGAGCTCATTAAGTGGCTTCTCAAATCTTTGCTGCACGCGGCTGATGATTGTTGAAGATGCTGTTATATATTTTTATATGTGTACGTTTAGGATAGTGCATCCCCCCGAGCTAATACAAGTGTATTCATTATTGTGTTAGTCGCAAATAATCGGGAGTCAAAATGCAGATATTTTTACTTCGTGATATTATACCCCTCGCCTGTGCTCAACGCGCACCTGTCAGTTGTATACTATATTACCAAGAGGTATCCATACATCCTAAGGAGATTTTATGCAACTACGTGAGTACATAATATATTATAGGGGACGCGTTAATATGAATGAAGCGAAGCGGCTGAAAAACTTTTTCCCGCGAGTATATGAAAGATACTCCTCCTCCTTGTCATCATCTTCTTCTTCTTCTTTTTTTTATTAATACTCTCTAAAAAACATCTCGCTGATGCCAAGTGACCAAGTGCGTATAACTATAGATCTTATGATGTAATATTGTTTTACAGGATCTAATATGGACAATGGAGTATGGCATCATCTGTCCCTCCCTATAGAGCTTTTTTTTCCGTCACCCAATTTTTGACCGACTTTTTTTCAGGCTTACGTGCACAAGTATAGGGTACGGACAACCACTACTCTGATCGATACGTAACCGTTACTCGTATGAATCTTACAAATATAGACATTTTTACGCGTGTATTTGTACATAATATTCCCTTGCATATACATATCTCAAAACTTGTACAACACAATATCATCATATGCGTACATCAAGACTATTTCCTCCGCATATTACGAGCTTATACTTGATTAAATATTTTTATACAGAAATCGATGTTATATATATATATAAGGTCTCGGATATTTTTAACTATGTATGTGTGTAGGTATAGGTATACGATACAAATGGAAAATCCAAGTGTTTGCCGTGCATGTGTACACCTATATACAGGGTATATACGTGCCGTAACTACTACTACCATCATCATCGTAAAAAATCTAAACGTTTCCTAATCGATTTCCTATACATCGAGTAGTGTATGTAGGTATATTTTATATCCGCATGTATCCGATACATCGAACGGTGAGGAAATGGGAGAAAATAAGGTAAGTATAACGTGATGTATATATATAACAGCATGTACAGTGGGTGTATATATGTATAGGAGCATACAGGCATCGATGCGAAGGGTTGAAGAGAAGGTAAGGGAAGGGGGAGGGGTTTAGTTTATCCCGTGCGCGCATCAGCTCGCGCGCTTTAATCCGCTGCACGATAAAGCCCCTCAAGTGCGCCCTGATATGCCCATGTACATGTATATCGTTATGCGTCCAGTAGACGCTTAGAAGGTGAGGGTGGGTGCAATTTTTTGTTGTTGTTGTTATCCACACTTGAGTGTGCGGCGTATGTCTTGTATCGAATCGCATGAGAAATGCGCTTTCTTCGAGCTGACGAGCAGGTGCCCCAACACCCTCACCTTCGTTTTTCTCTTCAACTTGCGTGATAATTGCCCCTTCGAGCAGAAAGTAAGAGTATATAATGCATTTGTTATATACGTGTACCAAGTGTAGGAAAGGAAAGGGTTGTTTCGAAATTTTTTTGCAAGGAGCAACTATCTTGGAAACTGTCTTCGCGATAAAAGGGAAGAAAATTACGTGCACTCATCGAGAAAGTGTAAAATCTTACGTGCATCTAAGCACAAAGAAGTTGTTGTTGTTGTTTCCTTACTGCAAAATTATTACTATTTTTTTTTGTCACGTGCGGTCCAACTAGGTAACTGTAGTTTCAAAATAACTACTCATGTTGATTTGAATGCACATCTGTACACTAAACTTACCCTCGATTGAAAATGCTCAACTAATTCCTAGATGTGGACAAGACATGGACGTCAATGACCGTGACGAATCTTTTACATCAACTAAATTTCAAATTAAGGGTTGGAAAAAAAAGGTGCAACGATGAATTTGATCATTGTAGACTTCGAAGTGCTCCAATTTAAGTGCCCAAGAGCTGATGTACCACGTAGAATTTTAAATTTTCAATATTCGTGTCTACAATAAATCGCCTACCAAGAAACATTTCTTGGTCTTACAAAAGCTCAAGAAAAGATTCCCCTGCATCGATAAATTTTGGATGTAAAAACGCAAAAGTATTAAAAAACCCATGTAATTTATCCATACCTACATCGCTGAAAGTGAGATTTCCAAAATGATATATAAGTTATGAAGAAAAAAAAAGAAAAATTTCATTGTACATGGCAGAAATAAAAGAGCCACGTTTTTTAACGGTTGGTTGTAAATTTAAAAACTCGGCGTCAAGTAATCTGGATTTTTTTTATTTAATAATTAATTTGCAGCAGTAAACAATGATTCGTTTGAATAAGGGTTGAATTAAATACACGGCATTTACCGTTTGAGAATTATTGTAGTTAGCAACGTTTTCCTGAAACTTTTAATTTCTTTAATTATCACAGCAAAAACATCGCGGTATGAAAAACAAGGGCTGTTTATATACATCGTCCAAGTTTCAAAGATTTTCAATCCCTGCCGTGACACTTTGAAATTTAGTTTTAACTCGAGACAAAAAACATCCTCAACTTTTTTCGACTCATCTAATTAACAAAAAGAACAATATCCTTCTTCTTCTCGTTTATTAGTTTCAAACACTTTTTTTTTTTTTTTTCTACGGAAGGGTATTGGGGACACCGTAAAACTTTGCCATTTTATATCTGATTATTCAAAGACCGATAGTACATTTCTCCGTCCCCTTCGGTGGGCCACCGCCAACACCTAAGCCGACTCAGTCGGTAAAGTTACCGAGAATTATAAATATTGGTACGGCAGAGTGGATGATTTAAGGGAGGGATCTTTCCACGAGCCCACAAGTATAGCCGGGGCGCCTCGAGACGATCAATGCGCCTGCAAGTATTCCTCAGCAGGACGGATGGCCGAGTCGTCTTACGGGACGGGGGTAAGGGGGCACGGAGAAGGAGGGGAGAAGGGAAAAATAAGGAAAAAGAAACGCCGGATTAGGATCAACACCCTCCGCGCCAAAGTGGCAGGGGTAGCCCGTGAAAGCCACTTTTTGCGGTGTACGGGAATAAAGAAATATACGGTCAAAAAATATACACCTATTCCATCGAAAAGTCGTACTAACCAGTGAGACGACCTCGATTCACTTAAATCTTCGCAAGAGTTCAAAGACCACCGGTCGTGTTCGTTTTAAGATCTTCTTCGACAGTAATTACAAGCTTGCCTGTTTTGATCATTATACGCTCCATACTTTCATTTCGACGCAATATCTCGCGATGAAAAAAAAAAAAAAAAGAAAAAAAGTCAAATATCTTTGTACCATTATTTTAGTCTGGTAATGCTGGTAGGAGGAGCCAGAGAAACGCCGCTCGATACATTGATTGGAAAAGGTTCGCTTCTGTATGAGTAATGGTAACCATCGCCCCAAATAGATGGCTGATTCATCCCCCTTATATTTAGCTTGTAAAATGAATTCTATACCTCGACAATACTATAGCCGAGGTTCATATGCACAAAATCGAGAAAAGTTGTGGAGTAAAAGACAAATCAAACAAGAAGATTATTTTTATGTAAAGGCATCGAAAAATTTATAAAATAAAATAAATTAAACATCAATTTGATACAGTATAGCATGAATTTGTGAAAAGGATGCGTCGATGCGTGTGACAATCGTACTTTCACTTGGGTAACAAGTAAATTTCATCAATAACCCCTTAGACGAAAAAGTTTAGATTTTTACGTAAATTCAGTAACTTGTCTCTTCAAACTCCAAAGTGTTGGTACTGTGATTCTATTTACAATATGAAGAAAGTTTCAAAGACCCGAAAAGCTTCTTTGAACCATAAAATTGGTCTCACAGGGAAAGTTGCACCGGCGTGTGTCGCAAATCCGCACGAAACTTTGGGATTTGTTTCCGTGTGCCATAACGAGGCTCCAACACTCAACTGTTCCAAACTTATACGTATCGATTGTACCTGAGCGTTCGGGCATAGGCTACTGCAGTAAAATTAGACCGTCCGAGCCAGGCTTGAATAAAAAACTGAGATAAACTTCCCTTTCGATACACGTAGTTTCAGGTGTGAAAATTTTGAATTTCAATTCTTCGACTACGAACTTTCGAATGGGAACTGTAAATCGTGTGAAGAAAATTTTTTCCATTTCGTGTGTGTATACGATAACGTGGCTTCTTCCTAGTTCCAGCGCGGGGTTGCACGTTTATAACTTTTAGTTTGATCCGAGACCTGCTTTCCTGACATATCATGCAAAGTCCATGGATTTACACTGAGAGAAAAAAATAACAAAAAATTACAGAGAAATTCCAGCAAAAATTACCATTCCGCACAGTAAATCGGATACAAGCTGACAAAAAAGGAAAAAATTATTATTTTTAATAGTAAAAATTGCCACGTTGAAACAGTAAACCTTAAAAGGATCGGTTTATGAATTTTACTTTCCAGCATAGAAATTTTTAACTGTTAAAACAATCATTTTTACTGCTGAAAATGATAACGTTTCCCTTTTTTGCCGACTAGCATCCGATTTACTGTGCGGGGTGGTAATTTTTGCTGAATTATTATTATTATTTTCTCCCAGTGTATACCATCTACAGCGTTGTCCCAATTACACAGGAAAAAAAATAGATTTGTCTGTAGCAATCAGCTACACCTTTTTGGCACGATTTTGATAAAGTTTTTTTTTTCCCTTTCAAACATCGGTACATTATCTAATTATATATAATTAAAGGTACCGATCGACTCGTGAAACAATATTTACCGATAACTGGTCATTTTTCTACGTAAAACCCTGCACTACTCTACGGATGTATATACAGTATAGGGATAGTTCAACCTACATCTAATATATATTTGTATACAATAAGCAACAAAAAAAAAAAAAAAGGTAAGTATCCCGTATCGGAAAACTGTTCCGATGGAATTTCAGTTTCTGCGCAGTAAAGTTCCTCCGTGTACTGCAAATAAAAAGAGAGAAGAAGGAGAAAAAAAATAAAATACACGAAGGGGCGTGAAAGCGGAGATTTTTCTCCCCCAAGCGTCGGCGATACTGTGTCGCTCCGTTGTGCCGCGATGCGCGAGATTCGAGGTCGAGAGACGATTTCCTCTTGTACTCAATTTGAAGTCACTGAAAGCCCGATTGTAAGATACGTACCTACACACACACGTGCGCGGCCCTCCGTTCCTCAACACACAATGGAAAACATCAATCAATTGTTCAACTTACGGTGTTCACGGAACACGATATCGATCGAGCATACACCCGCCCACACATATGTAACCGCACGATGAAAGAGAACTCGGCTTTCGGATAAGGGCTGCGGTACAGTGCGCTATTCAAACCTCCCTCCGTATCAAAGACACCGGGCGATTCAAGTACCTCCATTCGTTAAAAGATACACTGGAATCCACGAGTTTCCTGTTCACTCTAAACCTGGGGAATTACATATCTGTACCAACAGGTACGCCAAAACGTCCTCGAAAGGAATCAAATCAAGCAAAAAGGACTATTGCATCGTTTTAACGATACCCATACATTTCTTTTCTTTTTTTTTTTTTTTTTTTGCCAGATTTCCTTAACTCCCGCGTATAGGTACATCCAATTGGACTAATATGCAAGTTAAAGCCTCCCCTGCAAACCAGATAACTTCAGATCGTCTTCAAACTTTGCAATCCGGCAGTGTATGTGCTCTTAAAACTGTTCCGTTTGCTCCCCGGAAGTTACAACAGTTTGCGCAAATTATTTTGTAATTCATCAAAATTACGAAATCCATATTCAGTGCGCGAGTGAAAACGAGAGATTGTTCCGAATCCGCGTGACATAATCACTCGTTACGGGGACGAGCTTTTAATTACAAGGCTCCCGGCTTATCTCCGCGCACGTGTATACGGCCCAACACACATACACACATATTTGAGTGTACACGACTCCTCTAAGTGTACGTATTAGGGTTGCTCGCCGAAAATTCCAAACTAGAACTTTCCGAGGCCTGCTTTTACGTTAAAAGCTTCGCATTACACACTCGCGCCTGGTACTTACCTTAATTCTTTTTTTTTTTTTTTTTTTTTTTTTTTTTTTTTTTTTTTTGTTTTTCTGCCGCGCCCGAGCTTTTTCCACGTATAAACCAGATGAAGAAACGCCAAAACGCGACTGCGGACACCAGAAGAAGAAACGCCAAAACGCGACTGCGGACTTGAAGTTGGAGCATTAAAAAAAAAGGAAAAAAAAAAAGGAAAAAAAAAAAAGTTTCTAAATCCCCCCTCGGCCGTATAACCCCGTTGGAAGAGCGCTGCCGTGAATAAACGCGGATAATTACACCGTAATGGCGCTAACTTTACGCGCGGGGTCCGGCTTACGATGAACCGGGACTTGTGCCTTGGTGAGTAAGTAATTTACTTAAGTATAATACGGCATGAAAGATGATATCGATCTGTTGTCGTTGCCGGTCTGTACGTCAAACAATTGGATTAATCTAACTTGATTATGTGTAATAATGAGGGGGGGGGGGAAACGAGTATTGACTCTCAAGATACAAACACACTCAATATCCGTCCGAGCTGCGTGTTTTTATTACACAGGAGCGTAATGTTCCAACATGCCTCAACTCGTGTTGATTGGTTGATTCGCTCGAGAACAACAAATAGATTAGTTTAAAAAGAAAAAAATGGTTTTATGGATTCACCATACGCCACGGGTCGTACATTTTGTTAATGGAAGAAAAGCTTTTTTTCATTAATTCGATTATTACGTACTTTCCAAGTTTATTTTTATTAAAATTATCCCAAAGTTACAGGATCCCTTGTGCAATCAGTGCAAAATGTGTTATTATCTAGTTCTTATTACTTAGTTTGTAGGTAAAAAAGAAAGTGTCAACGCGATTTCTAGCGGTTGATCATGAAAATATTGGCATTTCTGTCACTTGAGCATTTTAAGGAGTAACAAGACGATATTGCAGTAGGTGTAGCTAAAAAAATTATCGTTGGAGACGCAAATTAGATCATGTTAACAGTCAATCTCAATCATTTTTTGTTTTTAAAAGTATAACGACACAGAAAAGAAATGTACAATATAAAAATGATGTACTGTACAAGTTTTTTTATCTTCCCATAAATTTTAATTTTAAATTGATTGCAATTCCAAATTCTTGATTCACAGACTTTATATAAAAATATTTATTTTATTCGCAAAATGAAACTTTGGACCTAAACTAATTTACGAAAGCTCATAATATATTCAGAACAAGAGTGTAACGACGCCTCGGGGAGAGACTTGGCTATCTCAATTTTCTTGGGAATAAAGCGCTACCTTAAAAAACCTATTTTAGCAGTTTGAAAACGCTAGCGTTGGACAATGTAATTACAGTCTTTATGGGATGTATTTTATGCTATTCTAATTTTTAAGATAATTCTTATCAAAAATCTAGATGGTATACTTATCAAACTCAAATTTGAGATTAGTACTCTTTTTTTTTTTCATCCAGATAACCATAAAATTTAACTAGTTACTCCAAACTAAGACCTTCTCCACTTTACGAAACCTCTTAGTACACTCAAATGTCGTACATGTAGATACTAAGGTGTCTGTTCGTTCCTAAATTGAATTTTTTCTCTTTCACCTCCCCAGTTTACCATATTGTTTCGCAGTAACCTGAAACCAAGGTTTTTACCTCGAAAATCCCTAATTTTATAAAATAACTAGTCCTCTATGGCAAATACTACTGAATTACGAATAAACTTTGATTGTATGATTTTTGTAAAGTAAAATTACTCGTAGCAGCCGCCGTCGGCCAGTGAACCTCATCGTTTCCATAATTTTACGAGTTGAGGTAAAGTGTAGCAACGGTCCTCCTTACCGCCAACTCGCACAGTAGACATAGAATAATCTCATACAGTTTTTAATTATATGTATAAAAAAAAAAAAAGATAAAATCCAATGTCATTGAAAATACATAGTCTTATGGTGTAAAGTCATATTTTAGATAGTTTTTCAGCGCGGGGTTGCACGTTTATAACTTTTAGTTTGATCCGAGACCTGCTTTCCTGACATATCATGCAAAGTCCATGGATTTACACTGAGAGAAAAAAATAACAAAAAATTACAGAGAAATTCCAGCAAAAATTACCATTCCGCACAGTAAATCGGATACAAGCTGGCAAANTTTTTCTGATGGTTCTTGCTGGGTATCGAATTCATGAAACCGACTTAGGATTAAGATTTAGTTTTTAAGATGAAAAGAAAAATAATAAAGCGATTGAAAAATAATGAATTGTGACGAGCTCTCGATAACCGGTCCTGCGTGACCGGAAAGATATAAAAAAGATATGATATGCGAATAAATAAAAGAACGAAAATGTAATGACAAGCGAAAATTAGAGAAATGTATAATGACACGATGTAAAAGCGACATGTTAAAAAGACAATGTAAAGTGTTGTATAAATAAAGACAGTGTACATACCCATAGTAGTCAGTACACTATAATATAAAAAAAAAAAAAGATATACTCCAATGTCATTGAAAATACATAGTCTTATGGTGTAAAGTCATATTTTAGATAGTTGCTGGCACTCCAATGTAAGTAATAACGTGTCAATTGCACAATCGTTGGTATGAATTAACAACTAAATATGTTTACTTTACCTTTCGCGTGCCCATCATGTCTACACAGGGAATTCTATTGCACTGTAACAAAAAAAAAAAAAAAAAAGAATGTTTTTAGTTTTATTGAAAATACTCGAAAAAGCGTTACAATAATTGTTTTTTCTTAATAATAAACAAAGGAAATCTATTACAATATTCCAATAGCAATCGACGCAATAGTCAAACGTAGGCTTTGACATCGAAGTTTACCAAATCTTCAAATGTCTATACTTGGACGTTCCAGACGTTCCAGTACTACTATTACGTCGATCTTAATTTACACCGGTGAATAATGAAGCTCGAGCTCTTAGCCCGATGGCTTTAAATTTACAAGTACATTGTGCACGTCGGATATGTATCCTATAATACGCGTCGATCCAAAGGGTAGATGGGTCTTGCAAAATGTACATGTATCGATTCGCGTTAGGATGAAAAAACGCGGGCGCGAATCCTCGGGAAAAACATTTTCGCGAACAAATCGCTTTTGATGAATTGCGCGAGCGGTGGATACGTATATACACATGAGGTGCAATCGCGAAAACAGATATCGAAAGGGACACGGCTCCGCTGTTATAGTCCCTCCAATCCGACAAGCAATTTCAAATTCAATCGATTCGGATGCAGCATATGCATTTATGCGTGAAGTAAATTGGGAAGCGCTGCACAGCGACGAGGGAAGTTGGATTCGCGAACAACTTTATGACGAATTTCGCGTACGTTCGCGGAACGCGTCGATATTTCAAAGTCGAAGGGCCATTATTTAAATGACATTATTAACATTCTGATTTACGCGCTATTGGACCCACGCAGGATCCCGTATATATATATTTTTTCCATCTCCATCGTAAACGTAAAAAAAAAAGCTCCAGTGTGGATTATGTGTACCCTCGTATAGTATAATGTAGGGAGGTTCAATTAAACTCTTGCGGTAAATTAAACACACAGGGGCATGAATGAACGCGTGTGAGGTGTAATATTAAATTTAAGGGGCAGCAAGAGCGCGATCAAAGAAAATAAGGGTCGTGGAGACGCGATAGCCGGCGGATGGTTTAACGGGCGTTTGACTGCAAATTTGCAGCATATATATGATAAACGGCACATGCCATCGAGCCGAGTCGAAGAAGGGTCTCGATGTGGAACGCGTGACAGCAGCAGTTAAAGTTGCAAAATGAGGGTAGGAAGGAAAAAAAGAAAAAGAAAGGGGTAGGTGGTGGGAAGAGCTCGCGTGGCGTTTTGTTTTTCTTCCGCGCAAATGCGCTTCGAACGCTCCGGGGCTTGGAAAAGCGCGCACACGTACACGTTGTGTGTATACCCAGTTAAGTCAGGCAAGGGAGAAGTTAGGAGGAGGAGGCGGATTGGAAGTTTAGTGCCGTGTATACGAGGGAAGAGACAGGCAGCACACACGCGATGCACACCAGCAAAGCACTCAAGCTCTTTTAGCTCTCCGTTTATCTGTTAGCGGAAAGTACAGACAGCAAAGCTGATGTTGCTGTTGCTGCCACTGCCCGGGTATGCACATACCTATATAGTATAGAGCGAGTGGCTGGCAAAACGGCAGGTAAAGAGCAACCGAGAGAGAGAGAAAACACAACTGTAATATACGTACATACATACGGAGTGGACTCGAGGGTTGGGATAAAGTATACTTATACCAGGTGCTGCTGTGTGTAGGTATATATACACACACCCCCCATACATGAAAGTCGAGTTGGTTCCTTTTTTTTTTTTTTTCTGTGCCACTGCTGGGTTTGCAAAATTAAAGCCGTATGCTGCTGCTGCTGCTACTGCTGCTTTTCCTCGGAATTACTATGCTAAAGTTTATACGTTTGTTTGGTATATGGTACATGCCCGAGAGTCTCCGAGCTTGCAGCTTCGAGGAAAATCCAATGTAAACGTAAATCGCCGTACCCGTCGCTCTCTCGTGCTTTTGAGCCTGTGTGTGTGTGTGTGTATAGGTGTATATGTGTATGCACGAAACTCTTTCTTTCTTTCCAGGGTTGGCTGTTGCACGCGTCAGACACTTTTATGTTTTTTTTTGCAGTGTCTACACGAGATAGAGACGCGGAAGGGAGTTTTGATGGCGTTGTTGCTTTGGTGCATTACCTCTATATCTGCAGTACAGCTCTGTTATACAATATACATATGTTCCGAGGAAATCGGTACAATTTGCCCTGTGACCATTACAGTCTTTCTTTCTTTTTCTTAAGTAGTTCGTTCGTTTGTTTGTTTTTTTCCAAGAATAACTTGGTGGTGGTTGGAGGGTATAGGTACATACACACATTTCGCGAGAAAAACTCGTTGCTTCATGGCATTCGAGGATACACAGGTACGCGCTTGTCAAACAGTGTATAATAGTACATGGGTATACGGAAATGAGAAAGGAAGTGCAGCTAGAGCAGCTGTAGTTCCAATATTCATGTATACACACTAATTTCCCGCTCGTCGAGGGATTTCCATTTGAAAATTGAAAAGCGCGCGTGAGCTGGAAACAACTTTTTATTTTCTCCTTCTCTTTATCCGCGACAAATATTTCATTTTTATAAAAGTTTACGGGATAAAAACACACGAATCTCTTGCTAACGAATGCTCGCGCTATCAATCCCACTCGCACCTGTACTACGGTTTATCCCCCTCATTTGGAAAGCCATTAGACCAAAAAGCTTGTAATATTGACACGTTTACTGTGTTAAACAGAATCGAAGCGGAATTAACAGCTATAAACTCGATCCCGCGACAGCAGTTGGTATGGGAAAAGGGAGGGATCCAAGCTCTCGTGGCTTTTATCGGCCGAGCAGCGCGGAACAGAGCTTGCGATCGATCAGCCGCGAGCGTTAGCTGCCAAATGTTTCACGCCTCGACGGACCGACCTTTTATTTTCGAGTCATTAAACTTTCACTGGTGCCCCCCCCCCCTGTCGTATGCGTGCGCGTGTACACGGCGAGCTTGCACCGTGATAAGAAAAAAAAAGCTTACCGTGCAAATATATGTATAATGTTGTAATGGGTACACCGCATAAGCGCGGGAACGAAAAGGATGTATACATGTGTATAGGAAAGAGAGACTCTCACCTTGTCGTCTCGCCTGGCACGGCTGTCCTGTCGCCTGAGCAGCCCCGGCTCCTCTTCGTCCGCGTAGACGAGGTTCCTGATCAGGCCGTTGAAGCGCGGCTCGAACATGACGCTCGGCAGCGCCAGCAACGTCAACTTGGTGCTGTACCAGCCGGGCATGGCCCCGACGTAGACGTCCGAGTTGCCGGGCAAGTGCCCGAACTCGTACTCGGTGCCCCGCGAGCTCGAGCTCGCCTCCTGGCCGTCCAGCACCAGGGTTGTGTTCTCCCGGTCGCGTTCAATGAGCACCTTGTGCCAAGCGCCATCGCCGAGCTCCCTACCGAGGCTCAACAGCTGGGCCCCCCCGCCGAGGTTGTAGCGCAAACGTAGCGCCCCCTCGACGAGTTTCAACTCGAAAAAGTCATTGTTGCCCCCGTCGTCGGTGTAGAACAGCAATCCGTTGCCCTGCTTCGTCTTGAACTCGAACTCGAGGCTCCCGTTGAGGCCCGCGCTCCAACGGGGAAACTGCGCGTAGCTCGCCGCGCTCGTCCCGTCCAGCAGAAGACAACCGCACAGCTCGGCCAACAACAGCACCGCCACCGCCAGCCCCTGCACCACCATCATCGGCGCACCCGTTCGTCTCCTCCTCATCTCCGCACTCGTTTGCATCGGGTTGCGAAACACCATGAATACAACATACACACCTCGTACTTTGTATACGCGTATCGAGTGCCGGCCGCCGCTGTTTCTTCAGCAGCAGCGGCACATGCCTCTCGCAAGTGTCGCCCGCTAGGTTGTTATTATTATTCTTCCCTGCCGGTGCTCCTCCTCCTCCTCCTGGCCGCGTTGGCTACGGCGATCGATGACGCGACCGCCTCGGGCCATCTTCCCCCGAGTACAACCGAGTACGTGTCGATGTTGCCGCAGCAGTTTGGCCCGTGCGCGCACTGTCCCCTGCAGCAGCTGCCCCCCCCGACAATAACACTCGACGCTTATACGACTCCGATTGAACTCGCTCGCGGTTGTAACACGCTCTCGGCGCGATCCAGCGACGGCAGTGCAGTAACGCGACAACCTCCCCTCCTCGCGTACAGCGGCAGCGTATCCACACAACCCAACACCAGGCACTGGGACGATGCCAGTATAGAGTAGGTACCCACGTATACTACCAACCAAACTGCTGGAAAGGGGGTGGGGGTGGGGGAAAAATACTCGCGCAGACGCTTTACCGACCACCCCCCTCGAGCCATCCCCTATATAATCCCCGTTCTCTCGTGTTCTCCTTTTGATAGCTCTCCTCCACCTTTATCTGCTGGTTGATGGGGGGGGGGGGGGTGTATCGCGCAGGTGTATACATGTACGGCACACCTGCGGCAATATCACTCGCGTCCCGGTGCTTTCGGGGAAAATCTCAAACAGAGGAGCAGAGACACCTACTTCCCGGAGCTTTCTCTGTATACCCTAGCGAGCGATACATCGCAAAAACAATCATCCCCCTGTTATAGGTGACGTTCAAGCGAGTACACGGCTTGGGGGGGGGGATGAAAAAAAAAACTTGCTTTTGCGATGTATCGCTTACTTACTTTGTGGGGGGGGGGGGGCAATACAGGAGCTGATGGAGCACAAAAAAAAGATGACGTCTATGTGGTTTTCGGTAATCAGAGCCTGGAAGAAACGAGACACCGTAACTGTTATCATTGTATATACATATACGTGTATACCCATCAACTTCATATATGTACCTATATACACTATATACATCAGCAAACGTATCGGGTTTGTTGCGGACGGACACACACACACACACACACAATAGGTTTTGCGTGGTACAGCGTTAAAAGGCGGAAGTTGGGGAAAAGGGGGTGAAGAAGAAAAAAAAAAAAAAAAAAAAAAAAAAAAAAATAGATTATCGGTACAGTAAAGGGCCGGGAGAGAGAAAGAGAGAGGGCGGGTTTTGAAAAACCGGGTCAGCCTTTGATTCGTTAATTAATTGAATATCGCGCACCGCTGGCCACCCCGAACTACCTACCACCATGAGTGCCGCGGGTATATATATATATATATATATATGTGTGTGATTTCATACGAGGTTACATGTACCTATACGTATTGCATACACAACAGAAGGCGTATAATAGATTGATTTCCTCTTTGGTTGGATTTTTTTTTTCCTCTCCCCCACCCCCGCGCGGGCCGAGTCAAACGGAGGACGGTAAGGGCAAAAAAAAAAAAGCTCCGCGCTTTGATGTTCCTGGCTCAAACGGGAGAGAAAAGAGCAGGTAAGGCGATATTTTTTCTTCAGGGAAAAAAAAAACAAAAAAAAAAAAAAAAAAAAAAAAAAAAAAAAAAAAAAAAAAAAA
>NW_019379691.1:184426-239364 GCF_000648655.2 Copidosoma floridanum
AAAAAAAAAAAAAAAAAAAAAAAAAAAAAAAAAAAAAAAAAAAAAAAAAAAAAAAAAAGAAAGAAATAGATATCAATTCCAGTGATGCAAAAACTTGCAACACCAGTGCAGTGGTGTGTACATAATAACAACAAACGAGTGCCATAAATCAGCATTATCGCGCGAGGGAGGGGATTTGAGATAATTTCGTCGCGGAAATTCAAATCAGCCGCGGCAGTTAATTACAACGAGACGGCGGGGGGAGACGACGCCTCGGCGCGAGGGGAGGGGGGATTTGAATAGTATTTTGGAAGTTTCATAAATTGTTGTCTTGGGCGCGAGCGGACTGGCAACTCCTCGGAACGACGAGACTTTTCCAACTTTTGACCGTAAAACGGGTCCGCGATTATGGGCCCCCGCGTCACGTACCCCCCCCCCCTTCTTATGACTTACGCTTGCGTGTGTGGCTCCCACTGATACGGCACACTTCTCAAAACTACCCTTGGACATCACAATATGTATATACCTGCACCGACGTTCATCTTCATTACATATACTTACCTTTTTTTTTTTTTTTTTTTTTTTTTTTTTTTTTTTTTTTTTTTTTTTTTTTTTAATTTTACGGCTCAGCATCGCGATCTTCAAATTTTTTGACCGAAACCGGTTGGTGCCCTTTCGTCTTTTTTTTATTTTTATTTTAAATCAAGTAAAAATCCATGGCAAAAGTCCTCAAGCGTGCAAAATACATGAGAGCCTGATTGTTTTCAGATGGTTCGCGTGAATCGGTAAAGAGTCGAGAGGCCGTCGAGTGCACGTGTATACACGCTCTAAACGGCGGCACCCGGTGGGGACAAACGAGTGGGCGAGAGTACAATGGCTATACCCCAAACTTCGTCACGTCTCCAACTTTTGCAGGTGAGTGTGTGTGTGCGGAGGGGGGGGGGGAGCGCCCGACCCGTGCAATTTCAACGAAACTCGGGCTATAAAGCCTCAACTTTATTCTTCGCCGTCGAGGGCCTTCAAGTTTTAATTGATCTTCGAGCGTCGTATCGTCATCAAACCTTTTTTTCTTCTTCAATTACGCTAAACGCGCGGGACTGATGCATACGCGCTTCTTCGTCGATTTCTTTTCGACAAAGGGGAAAAAAAAAAAAAAAAAAAAAAAAATCCGATGGTGGGAAATGTAGAGCAAACCAAGAATAAGTACAGAGCATCGCGTGCGCGCAAGGAAGACAGAACAAAATCGAGGCATCGGACTCGAGACGCTTGGCTCGTCAACCGCGAACTCGACGTAAGTATATATGTGTACACAATGAAGCCAAGGAGGTAATGCTCTTTTTTTCTCCATCTCTCCCTGTTCGTGACGTCATTTCCTGCATCTTGTCGGTCATCACCGTATACCATAAGCACATAAAGGCGATGGTGTGTATAAACAAACATACGGTGATTATTCGCTTGCCCCATTTTAACAATATATATGTATATATATTTCACACACAACACGATTGCATTGGTGGATAAATGTGTTACATCTCCCACAGGGAAGTAAATTACCAACGAGGCGCTGCGAGTCCATATTATACGTGTTTCCAAACGCTCCGTCGCCGCGGCCTCCAAATTAAAATCGTAATGACCGAAGGTATATTGTAATTAGGTATATGCCTGCTAGTGAGCGACGATTAAAGCCTCAATGTTACACGAGTGACGCAGTTTCGATCGAAAACAAAATCGCGACTTGTTGTATCTAGAGGCGGAGGACGCGTGGGCTGCCCGCGTGTCCTTATCGAAGATCGTACGATCGCGTGGGCCATATACGCTACACACACATATACACGGCGCGCGTTACAAATACACGCGTTTAATGGTATTACGTTTTCGACAACATTTTGGTCAACTCCATATAGAAGTTGCGTGGCAGTGGTTTTTCTTGCAAAAAAAAAAAAAAAAAAAAAAAAATGTACAAAGCGTATGTACACACAGAGACCAGAAACTGTCGTTCACCCTTTTTGCGGCGATCGATGAATCGGCGCGCATGCAAAGCACAGCATATACATACACGTTATTATTTATTCACGAGCCCATCTGTATATACATGTGTATGTATTTGTAGATATATGTGCACAGACATCGGAGGGAGGAATTTCAATCCCAAGACCAAACGTAGCTCAGTTGGGGGTGTGTATTATATGTACACACACACAGAGCCAGATATAGAGAGATGAGCACCTTGGAAAGTGCACTCTCATTAACTCGAAGGATTTCCCAGACATTGCAAGCCCCCGAAAGCTATACCCCCCGACTACAGGTATATAATATATATGGGGCGCATTGCGATTACCTACTACTGTCAAGACCATCACTGTACACGTATATCCGCCTGTTGGGACAGCAATTACCGTGTTGTATATATATATATACACATATACACGTTGCAGCAGATCGACGGCGATCGATTATCACGGTTTATTTTTTCCCCGCTCGAATCGACCGGTCGTCTATATTTATAGTGAATGTTACGTTGGCGATGGGGGTGTGTATATGGATCGAGCATTTTATTCTTGTGCCGTTGGGACAAAGTTGCATCTTACAATTACGCAAGAGATAAATATATAGCATGTTGTTTCGGGCAGCCTCAATTTCGGGACGGGCAGTGGTGGTATACAGTCGCACGCGCGCCATTATTTATTCAACCGAGTCCGCGGCAAACGTGTATAGGGGGTAAAGGCGCATGCGTGCGCGATAACAATAATAATAATAATAAAATATCGACAGCGATAAGAGTCCGAAGCGCAGTTGGACATTTGTCACTTTCCGTGGCCATTTCGGCTTGGGTTCTCGTTGCCCTCTCCAACTTATATTGTAACGTTTTTTTACGATTCCTTGCAGATATACAGAGTCGATTTGTGGGGGAGAGGAAAAAAAGAGACATTTCTAAAATTGATCGGTAAAACGCAAGTATGTGAAACCAGAGTGAAAGTGCTCATTTTAATTTAGTCGCGAGGGAACCCATCACGTGTGGGAACTACGTTGCACATATATATATATATACATATATATATATATATATATATATATAGGTAGCGCACGTCTGCCAGTAGGCTGTCTGTTTACCGCTTGTATGTATACCGGTACACCCACGCACACACAGAGGAGAGCTCGAAAAGCTCAGCTGATGGCTGATCCGTGCATGAAGGCTCGAGAGGAAAAGCCCCAACAATCGAGCTCATCTAAAAGTCAGATAGCTCCGGGGACTACGTGGACCATACATACCTATACGTGTATCATAATAATAATATCATATATGTGTATACAAAGCAAACCGAAAGATTTTCCACCGCGTGCGCGATGTGTACGCCTTTCACGCTCGTCTCTAGCTTCGCGTATACGCGCGGTTAACCATCACCGGGGTATACGAATAATCTTCAAGCCGCCCGTCTCCTCTTATACCTATACCCCCCCCTACTCCCCACACCCTACACCCTGATCCTTTGTATTCCGACAATGGGTCTTTATATTTTTTTTCTTTTTTTCTTTTTTTCCTCTCGTTTTCTTTCGAATCCTCTCGCGTAATCCATTCACGTATAATCCCCTCTAATTATATCTCTTCTTCTTCTCCTCTATACGTATATCCCCACCCCCGCGATGCTCTTCCAGTATTACCATAGCATCGTTATTAACTACACACAATGACGATTAGTAAGCCACGCGAAGGATGGGAGGGGAACGATCGATATTAAAATTCAGGAGGCGTTTTTCCCCCCTCCCCCCGTTCTATACATATATAACGTGTACGCGGGCGTGGGTATAATATATACGTGTTCGTGTATCCTGAAAAATGTTCCCAATCGCTCGCGGTCGACCACAATCGCACAATTTAGCCGCTAATATAGCACGCGGCCCATAAATTCCGTACGATCCCTCCGTGTATATTTATGTATACATGTATTCCTTGCCAACAACCGACCCTCGACTTGTTTAGCGATGTGCTTATACGCAGGATATTTGAAATACCTCTTTCTGCGCTATATCTCTGACGAGCGATCGGATGCAAAGGACGCTTTTTTTCTTTTTTTTACCCTCGCAGAGGGTACATTGATCTTATTATTATTATTTTTTTTCTTCAAATGTTATTTGATTGATGGATCAGAAGGCAAAAGATTGAAATGAGGATCGAAACGTAATAAGAAAAGAAAGGCTTGGGGAGGGGGGGAGGTAGAGGTGCCCGAATAAGCTCGGCGAGTAAGTAATAAAAGCCGAGTCCAGTCAGCCGCACATCAAGTGAAAAGCGAATAATGCGCTCAGACGTTGGCAGAGTAGGTAGCTTTTATTCACGTCAACGCCATCTTCGAGCGAGAGGTGAAAAAACTCCTCTTGCTTAAAACGTGTATAGTGTTGGGGGGGTAAGATAAACGATGAGGAGTAGAGAGAGACCAGGAATGGGCTGAATTATTCAACAATAAAAAAAAAATAAAAAAAAAAAAGGAGCATACGGCTCCGTCAATACGGCAGAGCTCTTTGTACCTACTTGACTTCTTTCTTCGATTTCTTTGCATATTTAATTCATTTCGGCGCTCTCCAGTACGAGTCAAGACCGAAAATGAGAAAATCGGAGATTTCCTAGGCATATCACCCCTGCGTCTTCGGTTATACGAAGGGGAATTGGAAAAGTGTAAATGACAGCCGATAAAAAGTACAAATCGGCAGAGCACAGGTATAATATACGCATACATACATATCCCGATGGATCGAATGCATATTCATCAGTTATCAATTTGCTCGTAAAAACTGATAACAACCGAACAACAAATTTGAAATCAAATTGGTAAATAAAAAAAATACACGTGGGTAAACAGAATTAAAAAAAGATCATCGCGCAAATCGTCGCAGGCGAACGAAATCGGCAAACTTGCGCGAGTACAGGTAAGACGCATATATATATATATTACAGTGCGTGGGCTGAGTGCGATGAGAGATATGTCTATATGTATACGTAGAGTCCCAAAGTAAAGAGGCCTCGGAGAAAGAGAAAGAGAGCTGTTTGCAGCTCCTCTCGAGCGCGAAGGACTACCAGAGTGGGTATACATACAAATAAAGAAAAAGAGGAACGGAATGGGTACTTACACTCGTACGCGCGTAAACACACGGTGCTTTGAGAAAGAACGGGATAAAGGATGAGGTGGGCCATGTAAGTATATACTGCACACAGGGAGAGAAGAGGGACTCACGGATGGCGCCGAGCAACTCACGTCAGTACGGAGCCGGTCCTCTCTTTGCGAGGACGATCCAGACGACGTCAACCAAACTCTCTCGTCCTTCCTTTGCTTGAGTAAAACGAGCGTGAGTTATACATACATATATTCGATCCTTTGTAACGATTCAATTACGTCCCGATTACCCACGCGATCTCGTTATACCGATATGATTGTGGATCGCGGGCCGCCTCGGCCAAGGTAAAATTTCAAGGATCTCGATTCCGTTGTTTACACATTTTTTAGATATAAAAAAAAAAAAAAAAAAAAAAGAAAGAAATAGATATCAATTCCAGTGATGCAAAAACTTGCAACACCAGTGCAGTGGTGTGCCCGAGAGTTGCAAATATACGGGCGACTGTACAATGTATACCCCATCTACTAGTACTGCTGCTCGGGAACTTTCAACTTTTTAGATTACTTTCTTACTGTGTGTGTGCGTATATATATTTATGTCCCCGCGACTATGACGATACTCGGTACGGGTGAAAAAACAATGCTTATAATGACAATAATTGGGGGCCGAGATTGAATGTGTACATAGTGCATTGATTATACGTAATCAAGCTCGGACGGGGGAATTCCCGTCGGGGGATGGTGGATTCCTCTCGTCATTTCTCCACGAAATTCGAGGGAAGAAAGAGAGGGAATCGCGGATATCACTGCAGATTGTTTTGAGAATCGACCGAGAGAAATCGAAGGGCGGGAGGGAGAGGGTGAAAAAACAGCAGTGCAGGGGTTGAGCGGGAAAATTTAATAATCACGGCTGGATGAGCTTGCAACGGTGGGGAGGGGGAGGGGGGTGAGAAAAGGGACGAGGGGGAATCGCACGAGTTTCAGCAACTTATCGCAAACGAGCTGCCGGCGAAAAGTAGCGAAGATTTATGGGTGAAGTGCAGATGGTGCAGGGGCCGGGAGAAAGAACACAAGTGGACGCCAAGAGGTTCTACCCACGTACACATGCATACGTATATATATGTGTATACACACACCTGTTTTATATATATATATATTATATATGGATGTACAAGTGCGGGAGCCCCGCGTGTGCAAGAACACCGCGGCCGAGCGCACGAGAGTTGAAAAGCCAGAGGCAGAAGCCAAAAGCTCTGTACTTATATATCTGACCTAGAATGCTTCACCGGTGCATGCATGCACACTCCGATGGTGGTGGCAAAGAAAGCCAGACTGCAGCTTATGCACCTATTGCATGTGATGTATACAGCCAAGAGGAGAGCAGAGGGTATGTATATATATATATATATATATATATATATATATATATATATANTATATATATATATATATATATATATATATATATATATATATATATATATATATATATATATATATATATATATATATATATATATATATATATATATATATATATATATATATATATATATATATATATATATATATATATATATATATATATATATATATATATATATATATATATATATATATATATATATATATATATATATATATATATATATATATATATATATATATATATATATATATATATATATATATATATATATATATATATATATATATATATATATATATATATATATATATATATATATATATATATATATATATATATATATATATATATATATATATATATATATATATATATATATATATATATATATATATATATATATATATATATATATATATATATATATATATATATATATATATATATATATATATATATATATATATATATATATATATATATATATATATATATATATATATATATATATATATATATATATATATATATATATATATATATATATATATATATATATATATATATATATATATATATATATATATATATATATATATATATATATATATATATATATATATATATATATATATATATATATATATATATATATATATATATATATATATATATATATATATATATATATATATATATATATATATATATATATATATATATATATATATATATATATATATATATATATATATATATATATATATATATATATATATATATATATATATATATATATATATATATATATATATATATATATATATATATATATATATATATATATATATATATATATATATATATATATATATATATATATATATATATATATATATATATATATATATATATATATATATATATATATATATATATATATATATATATATATATATATATATATATATATATATATATATATATATATATATATATATATATATATATATATATATATATATATATATATATATATATATATATATATATATATATATATATATATATATATATATATATATATATATATATATATATATATATATATATATATATATATATATATATATATATATATATATATATATATATATATATATATATATATATATATATATATATATATATATATATATATATATATATATATATATATATATATATATATATATATATATATATATATATATATATATATATATATATATATATATATATATATATATATATATATATATATATATATATATATATATATATATATATATATATATATATATATATATATATATATATATATATATATATATATATATATATATATATATATATATATATATATATATATATATATATATATATATATATATATATATATATATATATATATATATATATATATATATATATATATATATATATATATATATATATATATATATATATATATATATATATATATATATATATATATATATATATATATATATATATATATATATATATATATATATATATATATATATATATATATATATATATATATATATATATATATATATATATATATATATATATATATATATATATATATATATATATATATATATATATATATATATATATATATATATATATATATATATATATATATATATATATATATATATATATATATATATATATATATATATATATATATATATATATATATATATATATATATATATATATATATATATATATATATATATATATATATATATATATATATATATATATATATATATATATATATATATATATATATATATATATATATATATATATATATATATATATATATATATATATATATATATATATATATATATATATATATATATATATATATATATATATATATATATATATATATATATATATATATATATATATATATATATATATATATATATATATATATATATATATATATATATATATATATATATATATATATATATATATATATATATATATATATATATATATATATATATATATATATATATATATATATATATATATATATATATATATATATATATATATATATATATATATATATATATATATATATATATATATATATATATATATATATATATATATATATATATATATATATATATATATATATATATATATATATATATATATATATATATATATATATATATATATATATATATATATATATATATATATATATATATATATATATATATATATATATATATATATATATATATATATATATATATATATATATATATATATATATATATATATATATATATATATATATATATATATATATATATATATATATATATATATATATATATATATATATATATATATATATATATATATATATATATATATATATATATATATATATATATATATATATATATATATATATATATATATATATATATATATATATATATATATATATATATATATATATATATATATATATATATATATATATATATATATATATATATATATATATATATATATATATATATATATATATATATATATATATATATATATATATATATATATATATATATATATATATATATATATATATATATATATATATATATATATATATATATATATATATATATATATATATATATATATATATATATATATATATATATATATATATATATATATATATATATATATATATATATATATATATATATATATATATATATATATATATATATATATATATATATATATATATATATATATATATATATATATATATATATATATATATATATATATATATATATATATATATATATATATATATATATATATATATATATATATATATATATATATATATATATATATATATATATATATATATATATATATATATATATATATATATATATATATATATATATATATATATATATATATATATATATATATATATATATATATATATATATATATATATATATATATATATATATATATATATATATATATATATATATATATATATATATATATATATATATATATATATATATATATATATATATATATATATATATATATATATATATATATATATATATATATATATATATATATATATATATATATATATATATATATATATATATATATATATATATATATATATATATATATATATATATATATATATATATATATATATATATATATATATATATATATATATATATATATATATATATATATATATATATATATATATATATATATATATATATATATATATATATATATATATATATATATATATATATATATATATATATATATATATATATATATATATATATATATATATATATATATATATATATATATATATATATATATATATATATATATATATATATATATATATATATATATATATATATATATATATATATATATATATATATATATATATATATATATATATATATATATATATATATATATATATATATATATATATATATATATATATATATATATATATATATATATATATATATATATATATATATATATATATATATATATATATATATATATATATATATATATATATATATATATATATATATATATATATATATATATATATATATATATATATATATATATATATATATATATATATATATATATATATATATATATATATATATATATATATATATATATATATATATATATATATATATATATATATATATATATATATATATATATATATATATATATATATATATATATATATATATATATATATATATATATATATATATATATATATATATATATATATATATATATATATATATATATATATATATATATATATATATATATATATATATATATATATATATATATATATATATATATATATATATATATATATATATATATATATATATATATATATATATATATATATATATATATATATATATATATATATATATATATATATATATATATATATATATATATATATATATATATATATATATATATATATATATATATATATATATATATATATATATATATATATATATATATATATATATATATATATATATATATATATATATATATATATATATATATATATATATATATATATATATATATATATATATATATATATATATATATATATATATATATATATATATATATATATATATATATATATATATATATATATATATATATATATATATATATATATATATATATATATATATATATATATATATATATATATATATATATATATATATATATATATATATATATATATATATATATATATATATATATATATATATATATATATATATATATATATATATATATATATATATATATATATATATATATATATATATATATATATATATATATATATATATATATATATATATATATATATATATATATATATATATATATATATATATATATATATATATATATATATATATATATATATATATATATATATATATATATATATATATATATATATATATATATATATATATATATATATATATATATATATATATATATATATATATATATATATATATATATATATATATATATATATATATATATATATATATATATATATATATATATATATATATATATATATATATATATATATATATATATATATATATATATATATATATATATATATATATATATATATATATATATATATATATATATATATATATATATATATATATATATATATATATATATATATATATATATATATATATATATATATATATATATATATATATATATATATATATATATATATATATATATATATATATATATATATATATATATATATATATATATATATATATATATATATATATATATATATATATATATATATATATATATATATATATATATATATATATATATATATATATATATATATATATATATATATATATATATATATATATATATATATATATATATATATATATATATATATATATATATATATATATATATATATATATATATATATATATATATATATATATATATATATATATATATATATATATATATATATATATATATATATATATATATATATATATATATATATATATATATATATATATATATATATATATATATATATATATATATATATATATATATATATATATATATATATATATATATATATATATATATATATATATATATATATATATATATATATATATATATATATATATATATATATATATATATATATATATATATATATATATATATATATATATATATATATATATATATATATATATATATATATATATATATATATATATATATATATATATATATATATATATATATATATATATATATATATATATATATATATATATATATATATATATATATATATATATATATATATATATATATATATATATATATATATATATATATATATATATATATATATATATATATATATATATATATATATATATATATATATATATATATATATATATATATATATATATATATATATATATATATATATATATATATATATATATATATATATATATATATATATATATATATATATATATATATATATATATATATATATATATATATATATATATATATATATATATATATATATATATATATATATATATATATATATATATATATATATATATATATATATATATATATATATATATATATATATATATATATATATATATATATATATATATATATATATATATATATATATATATATATATATATATATATATATATATATATATATATATATATATATATATATATATATATATATATATATATATATATATATATATATATATATATATATATATATATATATATATATATATATATATATATATATATATATATATATATATATATATATATATATATATATATATATATATATATATATATATATATATATATATATATATATATATATATATATATATATATATATATATATATATATATATATATATATATATATATATATATATATATATATATATATATATATATATATATATATATATATATATATATATATATATATATATATATATATATATATATATATATATATATATATATATATATATATATATATATATATATATATATATATATATATATATATATATATATATATATATATATATATATATATATATATATATATATATATATATATATATATATATATATATATATATATATATATATATATATATATATATATATATATATATATATATATATATATATATATATATATATATATATATATATATATATATATATATATATATATATATATATATATATATATATATATATATATATATATATATATATATATATATATATATATATATATATATATATATATATATATATATATATATATATATATATATATATATATATATATATATATATATATATATATATATATATATATATATATATATATATATATATATATATATATATATATATATATATATATATATATATATATATATATATATATATATATATATATATATATATATATATATATATATATATATATATATACACCCACACAGTGTGCCTCCTTGCGTACACGCGTCGGCGAACAATTGATCTTTGTATACTTGCTCACACCAACGGAGTTTTCAATCACGTTACGCGTGAGACGTGAAAGTATATACCCATCGTGTTTTCTCTTTATCCCCCGATTCGCAGTCTCGCCTCTTTTTTTTCTTTGTGAGTTGTAAAATAAAAAAAGTTGGCACAGGAGCAGCAAAACTGCAGAGAAAAAAAGAAAGAAAGAAAAAAAAAAAATAAAAAAAAAAAAATAAAGAAATGACAACGCGAACGCGATACACGACGCCTCGGGTGCAGTCGCCCGTAAAAGCCGTGAAAAGTTCGTGGATACTCGAAAACAGATCAGCCGCTACAACGACGCCCACGCGCAACAGCAACAACGACACCACGAGCCTCGCCAGTCTGGTAAATAAATTATACACGTGTACACTTGATCATTCCAAAGACACGGGTGAGAAAAGCTATACATGGTATATGTATATAGTCACACCATTGAATCCCTCCGCGATTAAGACTCTAGTTTCGTACGTCGCCGCACTGACACCGATCACCATATTTGTGCGTATGAGACGCGCTGATGAGACATACATGTACATCATGAGGAGCCTTCGAGGTACACCTATATACGTATATACCAGTGATGCGGTAGCCGACTAGATATTCGTTTTCCTTGACAATCGGCTGATGTGCTCCTCTTCGTTCCTGGAATACATTTTCATATACGATCAAAGAGCGCGCGAATGCCCTCTTTTTCCTCCGTTAAATTATTCAGTGTCGAGCATAAGTACGATTACAATGTATACAACATACACATCTTTTATTTGACAATAAAAATTCGATACGATGTTGTTGATTGGCGATTCGACTCCTTCCTGCATCATATCGTATTCATATTACGATATAGTTAGGAATAATGCTACACCATATATTATAAAGCCAGACGTGTGCGTCTAATCGTATACTATATGTATTTATAGATGACAATGTATACTTGCTTGGCGCATTTATATATATATATATATATATATATGTGGCGTAAGCAAGCTGTCGTCGAATTTGTCCGTCTTGTGTAACCGGAAGATAATCGCGATCTCGCCGAACATTATACAAAGAGAGAGAGAGAGAGAGAGAGGGTCATTATGGATTTATCGTTTGTTGTTTTACGCAACGTTGGTTCCCCGATCGCTCGCGACGCGCCTCATTTTTTTGTTTGGCTCGTCATTAAACGATCCTTCGAATCGCATACGGCGCGCGCTCGTCATTTTCAAATTAAGGAGCGCGTCTATACGGTACACCTATCAATAGAAAATTACTCATTAAAATTTAAATTCAAAACCGTGAGAGATTGGTTGTTTTTTTTTTTTTTTTTTTTTTTTCGATTCACCGTACTCCGAGGACAGCTTTTACAAAAGAGTCGGAGAAAGAGAGAGAGAGGGAGAGATAAATGAGTATATAGAGGCTCGGGACAGCAGCGGTGCTTGCACCGGTGGCTCTATGTAGGTTGCCCGTACAGAAATCGATGTACAAGTACTCTCTCTCTCTCTTTTCCTCTTTCCAGGTGTAAGTATATGTACTACTTGCCCGGTGCGCCGTGCAAGCTCCTCTTCCCGGTATACTTTGCCGTACGTAATATGGTATTCGCCCGCCAGAGCTTGCCCGGAACGGTTATAGGTGTATACGATAGCAAACCGATTTCGCACGATCGCCCCCCGCCCCCCCGGGATATCGTTATGCTGAAGGAAAAAACAGCCATTAGGCAACAACAGCCACCCAATCGCCGAGTTGTGTTACAGGCGCGCTTCCAGCAGAAGCAGCTGCAAGAAAAGGAACAGAGGCTCCTCCAGCTGTACGACCAGCAGCAACAGCGCGCCCACCAGGTAGCGCAGAGGGGCATTACTGGCTCCCTCGACGACGTCAACGCCCCCACCACTAAGGTACACGTGTGTCAATTATAACTCTTTTTTGGTGTCCACACACCCCCCCCCCCTCAAATAAATTTATTAATCCGAGCGTATAACCGTGCGTCAGACGCGGCAGTTGTTCGCGGAGAAGACGCGCCATCGGAGCCGGGGAGGGGTCGGCAAGGGCATCGACAAGAGTTACCCGCTCGAGCCGCTCGGCGGTGGTAGACGCAACGGCGCGCTCCAGCCGGCCGGTGGCGTCAAGCCGGGCTTTAAAACCGCGAGGCCCGACGGACCGGCCGACAGTCGTCGACAGGAGGTACGGGAGAACGAGAACAACCAGCAGCAGCATCGCGTGTCCAGTGGAGCATCGGTGTACTTGGCCGGTGACGGCAACTCGTCCGTTGTTCGCAGTGGCAAGGAGTACGCCAAGGGAAACGGCGGTGCATCGATCGGCAACGGCCATCACCGTTACGAGGTCCGCATCACCTTGTTCTGTCACTCCTATTTTTCTTCTTTCTTTCGCTTCTTCTTCACCTTTGGTATATAATAATTATTCATGAGCGCATAATGTCCGTACCTCCGTCCGCCCACTTTATATACATATAGATCGATGCGCATGTTGTATATATGTATATATTACGTATACCACACCGTACGCGTCGCGGTGTAAATATATTATAAGTTCTTTGCGCGCTCGATTAAAACTTGCCATTAGTTGTTTCAAATGAACGAATTGAAGGAAAAAAAAAAAAAAAACAAAAAAACATACGTACAGATAAACATAGACGAGGTCATCGACGACGACGCAATGGAACGGAATCGCATGGTGGCCAGGTACAGTAGTAGTATCGATTCGGAGACGCGCCGGCAGTACAGCTACGAAGATACGGTGCATCGCTCGGGGAATGGCGTTTTGAGCGACGTGTCCAACGCTAACGTAGGACAGCGGGGAAAAAAACCATCAGCTCCGGCCAAACAGCCGATACCCAGTGACAGAAAGCAAAACGACGAATCCGTCGCGTGAGTACATTACATACTTACGTGGGTACTTTTGACCGCTTGGTTTTTTTTTTATTTTCATTGCTTCATCCGTGTACATAATATATTGTATGCCCATACATATATGGAATTTCGTAACTTTATTCGTGTTAAAAAAGAAAAAAAAAAAAAAAAAAATTCTAATTTTATTTTCCCACAATAATTTTTATTTCACGTTGAATTTTTTCTTTTACAATTCTAAAAAAAAAATTTTCCAACAAACAGATTTGAACCCTCGACCTCCTGCAAATAAGTCCAGTATCTTACCCACTCTGCTACGAGCGCTGCCCATTAGAGAACTCGGTTTCCTGTACTTATGGTGTCGTTCTGTATGGTGTATTTGTGTTTGAAAAAAAAAAAAAGGANAAAAAAAAATGCCCATCCAACTAACTGCATTGCCGATCGATTAATCGCATATATTCCTCATCTATACATCCCTCTATATTGTGTAACGTAAATATATAACATGTAAACGTATATTATAATTTTGTGGATTGCTCGAGGAGCTCTGGTATTTCAGCCGCAAAACAAACACATCAGCATCATCAATCTAATAGAATTAAAACTGTACATAATCGCATCTAACGAGTTATATAACGCTGTATACTGCAGTGAGTGATTAATACCGATGTCAAACATTTCAACCCGAGGTATAACATTGACGCGTGTGATAATGGATCTAGATTGAAACGAAAGTACATGCAAGTGCTGGATATAACAAAAGCTGCCAATTAAATCATGAATAGAGAGAAAAACTGTTATTAACCGCTTGATTGGGCGTGAATTTTTAATTCCAATAACACTGTATATCCCGAATCTGGAGTGCGTCGGGGAAGTAACCGCGTGTAAGTGAGTACAGCGCGCCATGGAGACGTGCTCCGAGGGTCTCGGGTGACGCTTGAATTTGTATACCTGCACAACAGGCAGTCGAGCTTCACGAAGACAACGGAGAGCTCGAGCCAGTCGCCGCGACGAGGGGACGAAAAAATATTCTTCGAGGGCGCGAGCACGGCTCTGCACAGGGAGAGGACAAAGAGCCCGTTGCCCGAAAACAAGATTTACGAGCCAGTTCGGCAGCCGAGTCCACCGAGTTGGGACGAGAGAGCCACCGACCCGGGCCAAGGCGTCAGGGCCGTCGTTATGAAGATAGAGAGCACCGCGTCCGAGATACTGATCGGCCGAAGCGTGATCGAGAGGAGGAGAGCGACGACCGACGAGGGCGCCACGAGGTCGATCCGACTCAGCCAAGAGTCGAGCAGCACCGATGATGGTTACAGGCGCGCGACCCTCGCGTCCACCACCGATAGCGCGGCGCCCGTCCGGAGCCAAGTGCCCGGAGAACAACCACCCAAGGACCGCCACTTTGTCAGCCTCGCGGATTTGAAGATACAGGGCCGATCGCTGTCCGAGAGCCCGAAAAGGACGTTTTTCCCGCTGGACGAGCTGACCCTGGCCCGGCGGGCTTCGTTCGAGTCGAAGCTTCGATTGTTCGAGCCCCTGTCGCCGCGTGAGAGCGCCGATCGGCAGACGAGAGAGAGATCCAAGTCCGTAGAGTCGAGCGTGGCGACGAGGTCGCCGAGCCCCTCCGGCAGCACTAGAGCTCGCAAGGTGTCCCAGGGAGAAGCAAGTCCCGAGTCGTGCGCCCGTACCGATCGGATCCCGGGTTTTCAGAGGAGCACCTGCTCCTCCCTGGCAAAGATCTCGAGCCCCGCTCGTGGGCAGGCCCCAACGGCGAAGGCCACCGTTAAAACTGTCATTGCTGCGCCCAAGTGTCTCAAAAAGAGACCGATGCTCGCGAAAACCGGTTCGAGTTACCGATCGGGCCTTGGCGCGCCGGTTAGAGGTAAAAGTAACGATGATGGTGATGTGGCGGCTAAAAAATCGAGTCTCCTGCGCGATCCCGGGGCGCGGTTCAAGAGCGTACACCACAAGAGTCACGATGAATTTTCCTGTAGCGCGAAAAAACGAGGGGATCCCGTTTCGAGGAGGGGCGTCCAGGCAAATGCGAGGACTTTGGAGGGCTCGATCAAGAAGAGCTTCAGCCTCTACACGCCTCTGAGAAACGCCGACAACAGTAGCGAGGTAACGCGTTGTACTATGTTTTTTTTTTTTTTTTTCTCTCTTATTTTTAATTGTATCGATGATTTGAATGTCGCGCGTGGGTGGCGATTGTTTTCCATGAATATTAACGCGATTGACGCCCGTAAACAGCAACAAAATCAGCAGCCGTCCTCGAGAAACTCGTCGAGCCTCAAGTTTTNCCATTACAGTCGTAACAAGCGAAACGATGAACAAAAAAAGAAGTTCACCCCCGAGCATTGTGTCCCTCACAAAAACACATTGTTAATCACAAAAGGCACATTGAATGCTAATGCCTTCGTTACATGCGCCCCGTGAGCTTATTATCATCGCTCTCTTATCTTCCTTCGCGTAGCGCAACCTTCCTTTGCCTTCGAACGCAACGAAAGTCCTCATTTCTGCGTAATAATCCTTTTGTTGCCCCAACGGCGCTGCCGTTGTTTAACGAGATCGAGATACGAGGAGGGAAATACACGGTAACGTCGCGTAGGTGTGGGTGTAAAAAAAAAATATATATATACATATAATTTAATTTTCGTTATCACGCTTGTTTATCTGGTTTAGAAAGGAAATAATTGATTTTAGGTGGACGTAAAGAAGCAAAAAGAATAAGGAGGACGTGAAAAATGGAAAAGAGTATAGGAAAGGGGGGGAAGGTGACAATCGGCGCGAATTTCGCGAGATGACTTTTGTCGACGGTGCGTTGATGTCGCGACTCCCACTTTTTTTTCCCCGCCGGAGTGAGAGAGAGAGAGAGAAAGAGCCTTTTTTGCGCAATAAAGGACGCTATGCCATCCGAACGCGTGCGTATATAAGGATACGTCGTGGTCTCGGCTAACTCAGAAAGTAACACCTTGTGCGTGCATGTGCATGTTACTACGATTTTATTGCCAGTGTTAACGACGTTGATTTAACGCTTCCACCGCAGGTGAGCTCTTGCATAAAAAAAAAAAAAAAAAATTTTAAATCCTTTTAATTGCAGTTTTTATTTTAAGTATTAGTTCATTTTTTTACAAAATATTTCAATAATGAACTTATACTAATGATAAAAATTCAGTATTATTCTTTGTCCATATGATCCAGATCGTAAAGTATTTTAAAGGAATAACAAGTGCTAATTATAGTCATTATTAGTGTAAAGTTGTATAAGATTTTGCTTCTCAAGCCGTTCTTTAAAAAAACCGGCACTCCGTCGTCTTTCTAATAAAAAAAAAAAAAAGTAAAAAGTTTTTCATTCATTTAATTCATGCTATTGAACTACAGAAATAAAAATTACCGTACCTGCATTTTGGCTTGTTTGAGTTTCAGTTTTTTTACAAAATCCGGTTTCTCTTCAAATAATTCATTTTCTTTAAACAAAATACCCTTGGAATGGAAATATCTGCGGTTCCGACTACCTAAATTTGCCTAAATGAAAATAGAGACGGCGGTTAAACAAAAAAATTCAAGGGAAGTAAGATCGACAATGACATGAAAAAAAATAGAAACACTAACTTGTCGTGAAAGTAATCCAATCGTGCGCAGATGATTCATGTTTCCACGTCACTCAGTCGTCTGATTTTTTAAAACTCTTTCAAGACAACGGGCCCTAAAAATGAGAGCAACGTAACCCAACGTAACGAAAACATTGAAGGAAAAATAAAACAAACGACGATAAACAGTTGACTTCAACTAACTTCGTTAGCTTCTTTCACTCGCAATTGAAGAAGAAAAGCTGAAAATGAATAATTGTAGGGGTAAAGTGTAAAATGCCTAAATAAGTACTGCGTACTCGGATTTAAAAACAGGATTTACTTTTTTTTAAACATATTTCTGAATACGCCTGAATGTAACTGAAATAGCTATAATTATTAATCACTTATATTTTCAGAAAATTAAAGGCATATTTTAATTCTAATAAATATTATTTAGTCAGAAATATAAAATTGACGGTTTTATGAAAACTTTTTCCACCAAAAAAAAACTTAATTTTCTTAGACACGATCTAAAAAATGATTCTTTTTGTATTAACAACACATCAATATTTTTCCTGTTAGCTCATTCGTCAATGAAATCTAAAATTTCAATAATCGCGCACACGTTCCATTGAGAAATATGTATTTCGTTGAATATTTGCAAAATTACAAAAAATGGTTCATGTACAACGATACATTAATCGTGTAATTTTAAGCGCAGTAATAAATGGAGATATAAGATTTTGTTACATGTAAAGAAGATTTATCAAATATTCGTATTTTTTATTATAAAAATTCGAGTGTTGGATTGATGATAGACAAATTATTCGCGTTGGATTGATGATATAAAAAAGCTTTAGTTAGACGTAGTTTTGCCTGAAATTAATAAAGCCGGACAAGAAAAAACTGCGCAGTACTTGGGCACTTAACCCTTACTGCTACTTACTCACTCATACGCAGTTTCAATGCAGAGCGAAAAATTACATCGTAAGACAATGAAAGGCGATTAACTTTACCAATTCCGAGTAGGCTGATATAATGTAATCAAAACAAACATTATACTTACTCACTTTTTGATTTCCCGAAAAACAAGGCGCGACTTGTTGATAGCAAATGCTGCAAACCGAAATCGATTTCAACAGCAACGCTCAGTGTTACCACAAACGGGCGATTTAATTTGGCAGCAGTGCTGTGAGGCAGGGTAGCTCTGGTGGGAACAACGGGGAGAGCAGTGGGGGTGCGCCAAATCACCGCTGCTGAACTACGTTTACAATACGTTACGGCGCTGAGGTCGCGTCATCGCGTGTCGTCGAGCAAAAGAACTGACGTCACACGCCGCATATACGTGTACAAACCACCGAGGATACACTTGCGTGTATACATATATATACACACATACAGCGTAATATATAATATCGTACGTGCGCTGAACTTGTGTGCATCATTTCTCTTTTTCTCGCAAGTCGCAAGAGTTTAATATGGGCGCCGTCTGGAAGAGAATAGCATCGGGCTGGCAGCTTGTTCGCTGCATCAGCTAAATCTGGTGGCGCGGCCGCGGCGTCGAGGCAGGGCAATAAGGTCGCCGTCGCCACCGCCGTCGCCACCGCCCATATCAACAATTCGCTTGCTGCTGCTGAGTCCGTTCAGGGTGGCCGAGGGGGAGGAGAAGGAGGAGGCGGCCGAGCAGAGCAGCAGCGCGCCGGGGACAAAGATGGCGGGTACGTTTTACACACCACACTCTGGGCTCTCTTTCCTCATCTCCGTACATATGCATTTGTAACTGGCATGATACCGCGATTTCGCCCCAGTTCCTCCTTGCGCATCAAAAACTCCGTTGGAGACGCTTTCTTTTCATCGTCTCGCTCTCATCGTTTCAGATTTGTACGCCAAGTACAACTGCACCTACTGCCAGGAGGACATATCTGGCCTCCGAGTCAAATGCGTCGAGTGCACGGACTTCGACCTCTGTCTGCAGGTGAGGCGAGATGGAAGGGAGACAGAGACAGACGATTTTACGCCTATAGTAAACTATACGTATATACATATACACCTATGTCTACTCACGTACTCACCCATTCGCTCCACTCATCGATGTCTCGATCTCATTTTTCTCCTCCGTCGTGAGACTAAATATATATAGTTGCGCTATCGCGACTCTCCCTCGATGCCCCCCCTCAACCGATCCCCACCTTCTGAGCCTGCCCCTCGTGTCGTCCGCGAACACGCTGTTCTAACGCACTGCATTTAAATACAACAGAAACGGTAATGGCGCCAAAACTCTGCAACGTACCTATAACTTGTAACGAGTGCATGAATACCACCATGAATCCCTATGGAAAAGTACATTTTCTATTCTCTAATTGATCAATAATCGGTTAATTTTTTATTTGTCATTATCTCTTTCTCAATTCATTTGTTTTCAACAGTGCTTCTCGGCTGGTGCTGAGATAGGGCAGCACAAAAATGACCATTCCTATCAATTCATGGTAAATATCATTCTAGCCGACGTTTTTTTTGTTAATCAAATTATTATTATTATTATTTTTTTTTTTACCTTAAACCGTGTTATTTCCCGTGTTGAAGGATTCTGGCACAATCAGCATTTTCAATGGCAGAGGAAACTGGACCGCCATGGAACATCTTAGATTACTTGATGCCATCGAACAATTTGGTTATGGAAATTGGGAGGATATTAGTAAACACATTGAAACTAGGTCACCGGAAGGTAAAAATTATTTCCAATAACTTATGCATATTCTGCTGATATTCTGTTCAATGTTCGGTTTTTGTACGATATTTACAGAGGCAAAGGATGAATACATCGCCAGGTATCTTGAGGGAAACATCGGAAAGTATACATGGCCACCAACAGATGCCTACACCCCGAATCTTAACGACCAAACAGAATCGGATCATGGTCCACTGTCACCCGACTTGACGTCGCGTCTCCCCCCTCTAGATATTACACCCGAAGAAGCTAGTCAGATTGGTTACATGCCACAGAGAGATGACTTTGAACACGATTATAACCATGAAGCCGAATCCCTCGTGTCATCGCTGTTTTTGAATCCAGCAGAAGATGACGATCTCGACATAGCTTTAAAACTTGCGCAAGTTGACATGTACACAAATAATATCCGAGAAAGAGCCAGGAGAAGACGAGTTGTAAGAGATTACCAGTTAGTTTCGGCCTTTTTTGCAGCTTCGCGCAAAGAAAAGTGTGTCAAGAAAAAACAGACTAAAGAAGAAAAGTAAGAGTTCATTTTAACTATTCAAAGATTCAAGCTATCTTTTTTTTTTTAGATTCATACTATCTTTTTTTTTTCCAACAAATGATAAACAACCAACATTTATTTGATTACAGAGACTTCAGAGAACGCATGCGAGTTTTTGCTCAGTTCTACACTGCCCAAGAATATGAACAGTTTTTAACTAATCTTGAAAAAGAGCGAGAATTGCGATTACGACTTTCAGAATTGTTCCGCTACCGTGAAAATGGTATCACAAAACACGAAGAGTGTTCCCATTTTGAACAAGTCCTAGCTCAAGCTCAAGGCCAAACAGATGTAGATCACTGGTCGGATAAAAAATCTGTAAGTAGTTCTCCACTTTTTTCGTTTTCGAATGCTCATTGTTTCCCTTACCAAAGCATATCCATCATATGTTAACTTTGCTGTTAGAGTGTAGATGATAAATTTTATTTCATTCGAGTTCAAAATAGCTGGAAACATTGTAGCAATTGTTGCATGCGTTAATTATTATTATTTTTTTTTCTTTCAATGAATCGCGCTCATTATTTAGAGTCTGTGTAGAGCAAACTTTTTTTACTCGTCAGTCTACAATTATGAAAATAAAAACTATTACAATTTTTACACATCACTATCAATAAAAGCTGGCAATATACGCAACTATCAAAAACTAAACTGATAAGGAGAAATCTTTTTCCATCGATTGAGTAGCAAATTTGTTTGCATAATAAAAAAAGAAGCATTTGCTTTAGCTTTGTTATAAACTAATACAATTTTTTGTGGTGCGTGTTGTCAGGCATTTGTGAACAGATTGTATCAGTTTGCATTTCACTTAGGGCAGCAGTGGGTCATCCAAAACAATCCTCCGCCAAACCTCAAGAAGAAGGTGAGTTACTTATATTGAATTGGCGATGATTATTAAATCATCCCACTTATAAATCAAATTTTTTTTTTATTTCGAATTTGTTTAGCTTAAAAAAAAATTTTGGCTTCAAATTTTTCGATATTAATTAGTTTTTGCATGAAAGCATTATCCAGAGACAATAATAGTTGCTGAATTTTATGGTAAAGTAGAATCAACATCAAGAGAAACGATTACACTTTTACTTATAAAAAGAGTGTTATTTTCATGAATATTGCAGAGACGACGAAAAAAGTTACTTTTTCACCGACCGAAAATCCACTATAAAAACCGACTCGGCCAGCAGCAGTTCCTCTACCAACAGTCGGACGATGACTCCAACCAATCACTGGGTGGAGTTGGATAGCAATTCGAACATGTCCAATCAACTATCATCTAATTTAACTTCATTCGAGAGAGGCAACAATTCTTGGAATTTGGGAAAACCAGTTACTCAAGGAGAAAATGAAGTAAGAGACGTAGATGCCGAAGCTGCAGCGCATCTCCTCACAAAACAAGAAAAATCGTTATGTCTTCAACTGGATCTCAAACCAACACAGTATCTTACACAGAAAGCACTCTTACTTCAGGTATTTAAAAACCTCCAACTCTTGCATTGTGCTTTTTATTGTTGGCGATTACTACATCTAGTTTATTTTTACTTTTAATTTCAGGAATATTTAAACGGTAACAAAAAATCAAATATCACTCCTCAGTCAGAACCAGAAAGTAAAATACTTCATTACCTAGTTTCTAATGGTTGGATCATTGCAAATTGACTTGTTAGTGTGAAATGCAAAATTTAGATTCTAAACTAGTTTACAAACATAATATAGTTAAATCCAGTCTATGTACAATTTTTCCAAGTTGCCAGATTGCATTGAAATTAGGTAGTTTTTATTATATAATATTGACAAATATCTTACTAATCCATTGATTCTGCTGAAAAAAGTCTGATCTTTACTTACTTTGTTTAATTATTAATAGTTCGATACAAATATTTGTGCAATAAAGTTAACTTGAGTGATTTGAGAAAAGTAATTTTAGATCTGTAATGAAGCAATTTTAAACATTTAAAATTCTTATTAAAAATAAGATCACGATTTTGAATAATCCATGTATATCTTGCTGTATTGTTCACGATAAAGTGTTGATGCAATTATTCGCTGACTTGTAACGTAAAGTAGTGACACGAGTGTAAGATACTTGCTAGAGAGAAGCATAATGGATTTGTCACGTTGTTGCCTCTTCGAAAAAAGTGCACTGATAAGTGTAGCATAGCATTGTAAATATTTATACATATTACTCGAGTCGATTGAACTGCAACTTAATTTATGCTATTTAAAAAAATTTTTTTTTACAATTAGGTTTATTTTTGTTAATCTCAGTACTCTTTATGGCGTGATGTAAAAATTTAATTTGAGTGTGAAAATACGCCAGAAGAATACAAAGGATTAATCCAACGAGTAAAGCAGCAGCTTTATCTTTCTGTAAATATAGTTGAGAAAGTGCATTGTATGAACATTACAAGGATGTGTTTTGTTTTAGGAAACAAATTATTGTATATTTGTAAATATAAGTATTTTGTATAAGTACTTTATCATGAAACGTTAAGTACGTTTTAGCTTGATCAAAATAAAAACAAAATGAAAAAAATTTTTAATTGTTGAACGTTTTTTCTAAAGTTAACGCGTGTTGTAATTTTTGAATGGGTGCTTTGCTAAAAAATGTTGATCAAAAAATTTATGCGTTAAAATCCCGGGACCAAATAGATTTTTTTTTCTCATTCACCGACTGACCGCAAGCGATTCAATAAAAATGAACAACAAAAAAAAAAAAGGTCAAAACGGACCACCTAAGCTGTGTCCAATAGATTCTCCGAACCAAATTCGCATCTCGAAGATAAAAGCCCATACAAATTCCTTTTCGTTTCCCCTCCTCCCTTCCATTCGATGTTTTTCTCTCTCTCTCTCACCTATAATCAATTTTTTTTTGAAAAATTCAATACACATACATACAGACAGTCCCTGATAATAATACACCGCGACTATTCCTTGACTCATCCTGTAAAAACAAATGTTTCAAGTACTTGCCCACAGTAAGTCAGGGACGACGATAAAAACACCGTCACCGCGGTGGATAAATTTTGCATGAATCCTTGTTTGGTACGATTCTTCCGTACTTACGCATGCAAGAGTCACGAGAGCGCAAAAAGGCCACGACGACGTTTATTAAAAAAAAAAAAAAAAAAAAAAAAGCCTATTCAGTCGTGCACGACTAGCGTAAAAAATTACTTGGCAGCATTTCTCATCCCAACGTTAGTACACCCAAGTATTACCTTCGTGTACTTTTCGAGCTCTCTATTTCCTCGATCGCACCCGCTTGATTATTCCACGCGAGTACGAACCATAACTTAAAAATCACGCGATTTTTCTGAAACGACGCGAGTGCAGCTCCCAAAGAACTTCATTGCCTATAAGTACGTGCGCGGAAATTTAAAAACATTCCTTGTAGGTATACACCTATACTTAACATTATTACAAAAGCAAGGACTACGTCATACACATATCTTATTGCACCGAACGTGATGTCGAATCACAACAAGAGCGCGGATCCCGACGACCTGGACCCGATTAAAGATGAAAAAAAAAAAAAAAAAAAAAATGGACAATAAGTTGAACAAGAAAATACGTCCAACCGTGCTACCTTATGCTTGTATAAGGAAGCGCGTGCATTATACGGGTTTTTACGCACGCGTTACATGGGTGCAACAACAACACACACATGCAGCAGTAGTTACGCAAGCAAAGCAAACGAATGTAATATTCGCCGCGGCGGGTCATCCTCCGATGCGTGATCTCAGAGTTTTGCCCGGGCAAACAGAGTCCCGGTGATGATAGTACCCAACGGCTGTGTCGGGGTTTGCGTAATCGATCGTTACTTATACTTACTACCTGTTTGGTCGAGCGAGTGGCGCGAAAAAAAAAAAAAACAACGCCAAATATCAAATCAAACAGGCTCGACTCGCCGTACGTGTATACGTATACTTGTTCATCTCCGATGTGTTTATCCGAGGCACAACTGAGAAAAGGAAAAAAGAAACGCTTGGCTCGCCGAGGAGCTGCATTTTAAGCGCACCGTATAGCCACCATCTGACGTTTTCAATCTTTCCGCTCGCGCAAGCGAGTGCGTAACTTTTTTTTTTTTTTTTTTCCTTCTTTTCTCTCTTTAGAATACATCCGAAGCGAAGGATCGAGACGATCTTTTATTTTTTCCTATGCCGAGTGAAAAAAACTTTTTTTCGTCAACCGTCTCGTTGGGTCCTCGATATACATACCCGTTCGTATATTTACACTATATATTTGTAATTAATCATCTTTTTCGTTTCTTCTTCTTTTTTTTTTTTTTTTTCGCGCAAAAACTCAAGGATTTTTTCATCCGTCATTTCACCGATTTCGAATGCACATGTAACACAGAGACAACAACACTCGACTTTTTTTGGCAACCCGGAACGTTGGTTTTTATGTCTTCTCGCCACACCAGAGTTCGGGAACGCGAAAAAAAAAAAAAAAAAAAAAANTTTTTTTTTTTTTTTTTTTTTTTTTTTTTTTTTTTTTCTCTCTTATTTTTAATTGTATCGATGATTTGAATGTCGCGCGTGGGTGGCGATTGTTTTCCATGAATATTAACGCGATTGACGCCCGTAAACAGCAACAAAATCAGCAGCCGTCCTCGAGAAACTCGTCGAGCCTCAAGTTTTTGAATAAAATCGCCGAGCAGCAAACGGACGAGAGACCCACGCCCGCGCCGCGCAAGTCGAGCCTACCCGGAACGCCGGATTCAACGCTTACGCTCGAGGTATGAACAACAAGTGTATATTATCTTATTAACATTCCGTTCATTTAAATGCAAAAGACGAAGGAAAAACAAAAAAAAATGACAAAAGAATCGCGATTGCGCACGAAACTGACAATCAGGCACCTTCAACGAATAACGGTGATATAACAATAACAACAACGATATATCGGTCATGGAGTATTTTTGAATGATCCAAGTTGAAAAAAAAAAAAAAAAAATTATCTAGTAGCAAAGGCAAAAACAAAAAAAAATAAACAATGGTCCTGAAGGGCTTACCGAAAATACCGTCCGCGCAGAAACCGGTAACACCGGCGGTGCGGACGTCGTTTTCAGGTTCGAGTGCCGTGGCGACGAATCGCACCTTGAATTCCAACGGCCTTCGAACGACGACGACGACGGCCCAGGTACACGACAACGTCAAATCCAAGAACACGACCAGTTCATCTCCCTCGCCTGCAGAGTACGTATATTAACCGAGTGCACATTAGCAACATAACCTGTACGCGATCGACGTAACTAGCAATTAAAACAATACGTTTTCAGCGACCAGCTGACCATGTGCAAGACGTGCAAGAGAAATTTCAACAGCGAGCGGATAACTCTTCACGAGAAGATTTGCGCGAAAATGGCGCAGAAGTCGAGGAAACAGTTCGACGCTACGACGCAGCGAGTCAGGGGCACGGAATTCGAGGCCTTCGTGGTGACGAAGCCGGTGAAAAAAAAGCAGGTGAGAAAGTCGAGCATTATTAATATAATGACACACCGATCCGACCTCGCGCGCTTGAAAAACGTATGTCCCCCCCCCACAGAGTAAGAAGGCAGAGGTGAAAGCATCGGCGCCAGCATCAGCAGCGTCGTCGAGCAAATCGAACTGGAGGCGTAAGCACGAGGACTTTATCAACACGATCCGCTCGGCCAAACAGATGCAGGTCCATCTGGCAGCCGGTGGAAAGTTGAGCGACCTGCCGCCCCCACCTCCCAGTGACACGAGCGATTACGTCCAGTGCCCGCACTGTTCCCGAAAGTTTGGCCCGGGAGCTGCGGAACGCCACGTGCCGATGTGCGAGGCCATGCAGCGCAACAAGGGCCCCGTCCGGCCCGGCCGACCGGCCGTGCAGCCGGCAAAGGCCGTTAAAATCAAGCGCTAGAGATAAAACTGATGCACCGAATGAATTGTAATAGCTTATATAATGAAGGACAACGCAAAATAAGGATAATGAGAATTTATAAATTATTGGTTGACGATATTATCGATTTGAAGAGGAAAAAAAAAAAAAGTATGTTACTATCGTGATTGCTCTTTTGTATATTATTTATATAAATCATTATTACGAAAAACATGGAAACACGCCGATTTTCAGTCTCAAATAAGGAAAATGAGCAGGTGCAAAAACTAAATAAAACATTTTACGTAAGTGCACAAAAAAATCAGAGAGTATAATTATATTGTAAACGATTAACGTTTACGAAGGATATGCGCATTTTATGCATTGCGAGCGTTATCGCCGGTGATCGGTATAGAGTGTTACTCTAACGATAACATAATCACATGTCGCTAGCTCTTGTGCCCTTTACGCAACTATATATGTATTCAAAATTTTAAATAATAAATAAAAGTTGAAAAAAAAGCTCTGAATCGCACCGCACTAATAAAATATCCAAGTTTTAATAGTAAAAATTCTTGTTTCATCCGTTGTGATATAATATTGGGGTGGTTTTCGATTTTTTTGGACAATGTCTACGAGGAATTTAAAGACTATATCTCTATATAGCATACAACATAATATCGATTTCATCTTAATTTTTTTGTTTGTTTATAGCTTCGGTACAACAGCTCATACATAATATACCATTAGCTACCTACTTTAGAGAAGCCAAATACTTTTTGTTTTTCTTACTTAAGCTGAGATAACAATGTCATTAATATACATGTGTACGTATATTATCATGTAACGTGCATATAAAACTGTAAATCCTACTACGTTGATACCAATATGACGTTGATTATTTACGAATCCATCGTCGCATCTTTGGGAACAAGACGTTTATGATAAATATAATTGATATAACCCACAATAATTGATAGTTTACGCTAATCAACAAATTAAGTCAAAACAACGACGATTTACTGAAAATCAATGTCGGTAAAAAATTTACCTGTAAACTGGTGGGTTTCAGACGCCTAATTTTTTTTTGTTACATGCGCATGTGTTTATACAATAAATAAGTTAACATATATTCATGAGCACAGAATATATTATATACGCGTGTATACGCGGAATTTCGCTTGTTATCGGTTTACATTTTTTGTTAATAAGATTTTATCACTGCGTAATGTACTCAACTATCGCTACGTCAACAATAAATTATTTAGTGTTAAATAACATAATACCCGTCGAATGCATCATTCAGTTATTTTATTAATTGAAAAATTATCAAAGGAGTAATTGTCAATGCCGGTCCTTTGATATCAAGTAGGTGCGTATGAGTAAGTAGTGCTTGGTGGTGTTTTATTTTCATTTTCACTCTTATAAGATAATGCTTGCAAGGAAAAACTACAACAACCCGATAAATGCCAGAGATTCTGGTAAACGCGGGTGTGTGGGGTTTAGGTGTTGTCAATTCAGTCAGTTCATTCTACAGTGTATCGCGGCCAACGCTATCTTGAGAAAACTCGTGGCTCAAAAACCCTATGGACGTTTTTTTAGTTCAAGCGACGAAGAAGAGCTCAACTCCGATTTTGCAATTTAAAATGACACGAAGAAATCTGAGTTGAGCTCTTCTTCGTCCACCAAACTTTGGCTATATCCGACGGCATCGACGAAAAAAAAGCTCAATTCAGATTTTTCATACATATATGTATGTATGTATATCATGACGTTATATTATATGCTAAATGCTGCATTTTCAGGGTGCCTGGTACATGGGAAACCTGCAGTCTGGAGAATGCCAGTCAAAGCTTCGGCGGGCGATTCAATTCAAATTGATAGAAATCAATATTTTTTTTTTCTTGCATTCCGTACAACAGACACCTTGTTTTCAAAATGAAACTAGACTCTGAAGTCGCATTTTAATGTCAGAAATTGATTTTGGTAAAAAGTTTTAAAAAATATTTTATATCTCTATGCTGCAGGTTTCCCATGTACATTGCAGGCACCCTCAAGCTCACGCCTCACGCCTCTCCCGCTTCCCCATGAGCCTCAAACAGCAGCATTGTCTCCTCACTCCCTCGAAGCTCACTAATATTGGCTGTATAGATTCGAGTGGGTTTTCACACTTTTCATTTGTTAGTTTGCAATATCGAAGCACGCAATTAGAAATTAGACATTAGGTAACCATGGCATAGAGATATAAGAATTCTTATGTCTCCATATCTCGTTGGTCGAATTGAATTTAGATTTAGCGCTATCCAGTGTTGCAAATCCTGCTGTACCGACGATTGACATGAGATAAGAGAGAGAAATTACCTCCAGTCCGAGCGAGTCGGCCAACCGTCGGTACAGCCACCAAAATTGCATTACTATATATATATATATACATACATGTGTGGGTGTGTGTATATATATTTGGAGCCGGAGCAAGGGAGCAGACGACATCAAACAGAAGCAGCAGAAAGAATCAGTGTTTGCTGCAGCTTGGCCGTGTAGCATATTATTTGTGGAGTCGAGGAGCATGCCTTAGAAAATGTTGTGACCATTTTCCGGGTTAATATTTAATAACTACCTCAAACTATAAATATGGACCAGTTGGTAATTATAATAGCGGTGGTGCACTTGCTCTACTGTCCCTTCACCAAAGTCGAAGAGAGCTTTAATCTGCAGGCCATGCACGACCTTCTTTATCACGGCTCGGATTTAAACGAGGTAAAATATCCAAGCAACTGAGTAAGTATATATTATAAGCACGAGTGTCTCTCTATCTGCTATACTGCCACTGCCTTATTTCTGTGCTAGTGTGCTTGCTTATATACTTACATTTGCATATTATGTTTTGCCAAGATTCCACTGGCTAAGTCCTATTTTTCATTTCTTCTCGCGACGCCAAATTCATTGGATGCAACGTGTCTTGTGCCTATATTTACTTGACAGCTCGTGAGAGTAGTTTGTCTTTTTAACGATGCCTGCTGTTGTAAAAAAAATGCTTTTCCGCACTCGGGTGGTTTTGGGAGGCTGGTACTTCCTCGGGCGAAAAAGCAGTTTTCCGGAACTCGTTCAAAAAGTCTCCTTTACGAACCTCGTTACGTCCCTCGCCTTCGGCTCGGGCCGCAAACCTCTCGGTTCGCAAACAGAGACTTTTCAAACTCGTAGGAAAACTATTATTTTTTTATAATTCCGATTTAACAAATTATTTTTCTTTTTTTCGTAACGTCGTCGACCAAACTTTGGTAATAAAGTTGTAACAACGTTTTGCGTAATATGATAATGATATGCTTGATGGCTCGCTCGAGGCGCGATTTCAATTAAATTTCCGAAAGTAAATATAGACAAGTTGGAGAATCACTAAATCTTTTACAATTCTAGTATGATCATCATGAGTTTCCTGGTGTTGTGCCAAGAACGTTTCTGGGACCAATAGTAATATCAAGCATTGCCTTGCCAGCTGTCGCTGCCGTTAAATATTGGGATTTGAATAAATTTTTTTCACAATACATAGGTAAGTTGTGCTTTTAATTTTTTTTTTCTTTTTTTTTTTTCTTATTTTTCATAAGAAAATTAAAAAAAAATTTTTTTCCAGTGAGAGCTGCTTTGGGCTTGACGGTAGTCTTGACTTTCAGATTATACAAAAATGCTTTGCAGACGATATTTGGTGCAAAATTTACCAAATGGTTCGTACTCATTACAGTGACTCAATATCACTTTATGTACTACTTGAGTCGACCTTTACCAAATACCATGGCTCTTCCGCTAGGTTAAATTCAATTCCCTACTTGAGTAAATTTGTCAATTTATCATTCTACAAATTGTCATCTCTTATTTTTTAGTTTTACTTGCTCTTCATGGATGGCTTAAACAAAAGCATGTTTTATTTATAATGTCATCTGGAGCAGCAATAATTATATTTAGAGCTGAAACTGCTATACTTTTAGGATTATTTTTATTATATGACATAGCTTACATGAAACTAACTGTACAAAGGTAAGAAAAGTAGCTGGTTTTTACCTTTATTATTTTTATTATTGTTTTTTATTAGTTATTTCTTGTTATTATTTCAGAGCAGTAAGGATTATTATACCAACAGGTATATTTCTCTTAGCTGTAACTATTCTAATTGATTCCTACTTTTGGAAACGAATTTTGTGGCCAGAGGGAGAAGTTTTCTACTTTAATACCATTCTCAATAAAAGTAGTGAATGGGGTGTATCCTTTGACGAAAAATTTTTTTATTTCAAGATTTTTTGTTAAAAGTGAAACATAATTTATCTTATCATGCAAAATAGACGTCTCCCTTTATGTGGTACTTTTATTCAGCTCTACCAAGAGGCATGGCGCTCTCTTATTTGCTAGTACCATTAGGAATGTTCTTAGATTCCAGAGTACGAGTTTTGACGATTCCTGGAATCGTATTTGTTGTTATCTATTCGTTTTTACCTCATAAGGAGCTGAGGTTTATCATTTATGTTTTTCCACTATTGAATGTCGGCGCAGCTGCAGCAAGTCATCGCATGTAAGATTTATTTTGATAAAAAAATTAATATTTCAACAGTAAGCTTACAATCGTATTCTTTTAGTTGGGAAAATCGAAATAAATCACTTTTGAATAATTTGATTGCTCTGATGATTGCGGGACACTTAATTTTGAATGCGTTATTTTCTACGTTCTTACTGTGCCTAGCAGGCTTGAATTATCCTGGAGGTATGGCAATAGCAAGATTGCATAGACTTGAAAAAGATTACAATGGACCAGTCCATGTTCACATAGATGTTCTGACAGCGCAGACGGGTGTTTCTAGGTTTACTCAATCAAACCCTTCATGGATGTAAGTTACATATTTGTGTGTCCTGAAAACTTTATTCATTTTTCTAAAAATAACTAAACATTCTACTTTTAGCTACTCCAAACAAGAAAATTTAACTGTATACGATCCAGAAATGCTGAAATTCACCCATTTGTTGAAGGAAGCCAGAAGTAAATATTCACCTAATATTAAAACATACTTGAAAACTCATTACATTTTAGACTCCATAGATGCCTATTCAAATATTGAATTTAATTATAATTTCGTATTACCTCCAATAAGAATAAAAACAAAACCAGCAATATTTATTCTCAAGAGGAAAGAAAATATTAAATACAAACCATCAAAAGTTAAAAAAGAGCATGAAATTGTTGACAATACAATGGAACAAAATCAAAATATTATTGATAATGAATCATCACCAATTAATATTGACAACTCTGATGATTCACAATCAACGTTGAATGACGAAGTACAAATAGGAGAAAATGTGATAGAGTCATCTAACAATGTAATTGCGGAAAGTAATGAACAAATTGCAAAAGTCACGGAAAGCAGTGATTCCATAATTTTGAAAGAACACCCAGATGTAGATATGGAAAAAATTTATGAAAATCCAGCACAGAACGGAGGAGAAGAGAGATTTCAATATTATTTGAAAATGTATAAGCAATTATTATTCAAGAATAAAATTACTTCTACAGATGATCAATATACAAGTTTTACAACTACTTCAAAATCAATCATTCAAGAACCGTTGATGGATAACGAAGGAATGAAAAACCAGCCTAGTGACAATATTAATTATGTAATCAATAGTGGTACTATTAAATCAAATGGAAATGGGGATAATCATAAAGTTATAAATAGTAACGATGAATTAAAGGCAGATTTTTTATCAAAAAAAGAATTAGATCAAGACTACACGAGAAATAATGAAAAAAATATGGATCCAAAAGTTAATAATAATGTCTCCAGTGATAATACGGGTAACCTTATTCTTCAAACTACCGTAGCTGTTGAAAATAAAAAATCTAATATAAAATATGCAGTTAGAAAAATGATGCAAGAAAAGAAAATTGATGGCAAAGGAAAGAAAAATGGAGAATCTAAAATAGAAACTGTAAAAAATGATGATGTTAATATCAAAAAAGCTAAACCATCAGAAACAAATGAATTAGAATCGAAAGATTTGAATGGAAAACAAAAAATTATAAACATTAAAGAAACAATCAGAAATATTATTGATCAATTTAAAAAATTTGAAAGCAATCTTGACCCAGAAGATGCCAATTTAATAAATGATTTGTTTGAAGACAAATCAAACGTTGAAAAAGAAAACTCAACACATGACGAGGAGTCTAAAAATTTAGATAACAAAAATTACAAAGATCCTAAAGAAAGTTTGAAAGAAATAATAAAATTATTTAACAAGGAAATAATAAAAGAAATAGCATCAGAAGAAGATACTCGTTTTGATGACATTGCAAATACATACATGGACAGACCCCTTCCTGAAACATTGATGCATTTCAGCAATGCATTACAAGAACTGGTTCAAAATAAAAAAAATTTAGTCAAAGAATCTTCAAGTGATGCCAATTTATATACCAAACAAGAACAAGTACAAAAAAAAATTAACAATAATTTTAAGGACAGTTAGATGAGTGGAAGTTTAAAAAACTTGGCTTAGTTAAGAGATCTACAAAGACTCTCGTACTGAAGAATGCAAACATCATTAATATAGGATTAAAAGTACTGTCAATATAAATTTTTTCTGTGATAACAGCATTATTTACTCAACTTTAATTGCGAGTAAATATCTACATCTAAACTGTAGTTTAGAAAAAGAATGTTATAGAATATAAATAAAATTGTAAAAATCATGAAAGCCGTTATGTGCCTTGAAATATTGTTTTTATAAAAAATCATTGTTAATAAAAAAAAAAAATTTTAAATCCTTTTAATTGCAGTTTTTATTTTAAGTATTAGTTCATTTTTTTACAAAATATTTCAATAATGAACTTATACTAATGATAAAAATTCAGTATTATTCTTTGTCCATATGATCCAGATCGTAAAGTATTTTAAAGGAATAACAAGTGCTAATTATAGTCATTATTAGTGTAAAGTTGTATAAGATTTTGCTTCTCAAGCCGTTCTTTAAAAAAACCGGCACTCCGTCGTCTTTCTAATAAAAAAAAAAAAAAGTAAAAAGTTTTTCATTCATTTAATTCATGCTATTGAACTACAGAAATAAAAATTACCGTACCTGCATTTTGGCTTGTTTGAGTTTCAGTTTTTTTACAAAATCCGGTTTCTCTTCAAATAATTCATTTTCTTTAAACAAAATACCCTTGGAATGGAAATATCTGCGGTTCCGACTACCTAAATTTGCCTAAATGAAAATAGAGACGGCGGTTAAACAAAAAAATTCAAGGGAAGTAAGATCGACAATGACATGAAAAAAAATAGAAACACTAACTTGTCGTGAAAGTAATCCAATCGTGCGCAGATGATTCATGTTTCCACGTCACTCAGTCGTCTGATTTTTTAAAACTCTTTCAAGACAACGGGCCCTAAAAATGAGAGCAACGTAACCCAACGTAACGAAAACATTGAAGGAAAAATAAAACAAACGACGATAAACAGTTGACTTCAACTAACTTCGTTAGCTTCTTTCACTCGCAATTGAAGAAGAAAAGCTGAAAATGAATAATTGTAGGGGTAAAGTGTAAAATGCCTAAATAAGTACTGCGTACTCGGATTTAAAAACAGGATTTACTTTTTTTTAAACATATTTCTGAATACGCCTGAATGTAACTGAAATAGCTATAATTATTAATCACTTATATTTTCAGAAAATTAAAGGCATATTTTAATTCTAATAAATATTATTTAGTCAGAAATATAAAATTGACGGTTTTATGAAAACTTTTTCCACCAAAAAAAAACTTAATTTTCTTAGACACGATCTAAAAAATGATTCTTTTTGTATTAACAACACATCAATATTTTTCCTGTTAGCTCATTCGTCAATGAAATCTAAAATTTCAATAATCGCGCACACGTTCCATTGAGAAATATGTATTTCGTTGAATATTTGCAAAATTACAAAAAATGGTTCATGTACAACGATACATTAATCGTGTAATTTTAAGCGCAGTAATAAATGGAGATATAAGATTTTGTTACATGTAAAGAAGATTTATCAAATATTCGTATTTTTTATTATAAAAATTCGAGTGTTGGATTGATGATAGACAAATTATTCGCGTTGGATTGATGATATAAAAAAGCTTTAGTTAGACGTAGTTTTGCCTGAAATTAATAAAGCCGGACAAGAAAAAACTGCGCAGTACTTGGGCACTTAACCCTTACTGCTACTTACTCACTCATACGCAGTTTCAATGCAGAGCGAAAAATTACATCGTAAGACAATGAAAGGCGATTAACTTTACCAATTCCGAGTAGGCTGATATAATGTAATCAAAACAAACATTATACTTACTCACTTTTTGATTTCCCGAAAAACAAGGCGCGACTTGTTGATAGCAAATGCTGCAAACCGAAATCGATTTCAACAGCAACGCTCAGTGTTACCACAAACGGGCGATTTAATTTGGCAGCAGTGCTGTGAGGCAGGGTAGCTCTGGTGGGAACAACGGGGAGAGCAGTGGGGGTGCGCCAAATCACCGCTGCTGAACTACGTTTACAATACGTTACGGCGCTGAGGTCGCGTCATCGCGTGTCGTCGAGCAAAAGAACTGACGTCACACGCCGCATATACGTGTACAAACCACCGAGGATACACTTGCGTGTATACATATATATACACACATACAGCGTAATATATAATATCGTACGTGCGCTGAACTTGTGTGCATCATTTCTCTTTTTCTCGCAAGTCGCAAGAGTTTAATATGGGCGCCGTCTGGAAGAGAATAGCATCGGGCTGGCAGCTTGTTCGCTGCATCAGCTAAATCTGGTGGCGCGGCCGCGGCGTCGAGGCAGGGCAATAAGGTCGCCGTCGCCACCGCCGTCGCCACCGCCCATATCAACAATTCGCTTGCTGCTGCTGAGTCCGTTCAGGGTGGCCGAGGGGGAGGAGAAGGAGGAGGCGGCCGAGCAGAGCAGCAGCGCGCCGGGGACAAAGATGGCGGGTACGTTTTACACACCACACTCTGGGCTCTCTTTCCTCATCTCCGTACATATGCATTTGTAACTGGCATGATACCGCGATTTCGCCCCAGTTCCTCCTTGCGCATCAAAAACTCCGTTGGAGACGCTTTCTTTTCATCGTCTCGCTCTCATCGTTTCAGATTTGTACGCCAAGTACAACTGCACCTACTGCCAGGAGGACATATCTGGCCTCCGAGTCAAATGCGTCGAGTGCACGGACTTCGACCTCTGTCTGCAGGTGAGGCGAGATGGAAGGGAGACAGAGACAGACGATTTTACGCCTATAGTAAACTATACGTATATACATATACACCTATGTCTACTCACGTACTCACCCATTCGCTCCACTCATCGATGTCTCGATCTCATTTTTCTCCTCCGTCGTGAGACTAAATATATATAGTTGCGCTATCGCGACTCTCCCTCGATGCCCCCCCTCAACCGATCCCCACCTTCTGAGCCTGCCCCTCGTGTCGTCCGCGAACACGCTGTTCTAACGCACTGCATTTAAATACAACAGAAACGGTAATGGCGCCAAAACTCTGCAACGTACCTATAACTTGTAACGAGTGCATGAATACCACCATGAATCCCTATGGAAAAGTACATTTTCTATTCTCTAATTGATCAATAATCGGTTAATTTTTTATTTGTCATTATCTCTTTCTCAATTCATTTGTTTTCAACAGTGCTTCTCGGCTGGTGCTGAGATAGGGCAGCACAAAAATGACCATTCCTATCAATTCATGGTAAATATCATTCTAGCCGACGTTTTTTTTGTTAATCAAATTATTATTATTATTATTTTTTTTTTTACCTTAAACCGTGTTATTTCCCGTGTTGAAGGATTCTGGCACNAAAAATTTATATTTTTTATTGTACTTAATAAATATTTTGTTGTTGTTTTTGTCTACTAATTTATGTTTTTCAACTCTGCGGCGGGTATAAAATTTATGGTCGGAGCCATTGTGCATGTATATATATACTATGAACATGGGATGCGCGTGTTTTATGGGATGGCCGTGCCGAGATACGGGGCGCCTCAATTAATGTTTAACACGAAACGAATTTTCGTCTTTATCTCAGTCTTTCCCCTTTAGCAGACATGAGGAACACCGTGGCTGTTATTCTTGTTTTTGGCATCGTCGCCTACGCGGTCGACGCCTACATGACCAAATTCGATAACATCAACGTCGACCAGATCCTACGTAATGAACGTCTGCTCAATCCCTACATCGACTGTCTACTCCGGGACGTTAAGTGCACTGCCGAAGGCAAAGAGTTGAAGCGTAAGTCGTGCCATTATTTTTTACCAAAATTACCGATTTTTTTTTTAAATATAATAATTGTTTCGCTTCGTGATTATTTCAACGAATTTTCACAATCAGTATTTTTTCAACTTCAACTTTTATTAACATACTGTGTGATTTAATGTATATGTACTGTTGATTTAAAAAAATAATCCTATTGAATGCTACGATCGCAAAAGAGAGCATACGAGTGATCACCTTACGCACACATAGTAATACAGTGTAAGGAACTTTAATCTTAAATTTTCTGTAAATAAATCACACTAATGATTGTTTGCAGTAAAAGAAAGTCAAGAAAGTGTGATTTTTAAAAAAATAATTTTCAGTAACAGCTTTGAGATTTATGCTATTTATTATTTAAGAGTCCAAATTTAGGACATAAAAATTATTTTGCTTATTATTTAATAGTCAATTAAAAAAAAGTGCGAATTTAATTTTGTTAAGCCATTCTATTAGCAGCAGCTACTTAACTCTTACGCAAGCTTCGCAATAGTAAGAGAACGATAATTAAGGATGCATCTTTTTTTCATCGAAAGGAAAATCTTTCTCTTTTTACATCGGTTGTAAAAGGTTGAATCTGTTAACAAAATACTCTTTTAGTTACACAACTATCAGTAATATTTGACTTTTGTAGACCTTTTTAACTTATCTTTAGAAATAGGAGTGTTTACTTGAGAAAAAAAAAAAAAAAAAAGAAAAAATGTAAGATAGCACTATACGGTCATCCGGAAATTGACGTGAATCTTCTTAAATGTACTTATATAGGCTTGCTGCCCGAAGTCTTCACGACCAACTGCTTGAAATGCAACGATAAGCAAAAGACCGATGCCGAAAAGGTGGTATCTTACCTGGCCAAAAGCAAGCCTCAGGTCTTGAACGAGGTATTGAAGAGATACGACAAGGACAACGTCTTCAGAACCCAGTATGCCGAAAGTGCCAAGAGACTCGGGGTTGCCATCTAAACTCAACTTGTAACCGTGTTATTCTTTAGTTTGCTAAAAAATCATTCCAAAAATGCCATAAGGGTTTTCATTACTTTTTACCGTTTTTTTTTATTCGTTTTATTTTTCTCCGACATAAATTTTTGATACCAATCGCCTAATTGATGCGTAAACCAGCTTTCATAATTATTTAAAAAAATCAATAAAAAAAAATGCATTAAAAATAAAACCTTGTACATTTTTGACTCACCACACAATCGTCAACTGTTTCATAGTCGGTAAGTTAACAGAAGCAAAAGTTTTGATCATAGATATGTGTATTCGCGCCAATAAAGAAGCACTTCGAAACAATGTCCAACCAATTGCATCAGGAAAGCAATCCCCCGAAAAAAGAGCACGTCCTCGAGCGTTACCACGACACGATAGCCCAGTACTATCGGTCCAAGTGTCCCTCCTTGTACCGCATAATCAACGACCCGGCCGGACAACACGAGCGTACTCGCAAATTCCTGAGGTTCGGGCTCGGCTTCACCCTGGGACTTTTACTGTACTTCTTCGTGATCTCGGATCTACAGCTGAACGCACTCGTCAGCAGAATATGCGGCGCCGCCTTGATCGCCCTCCTGTCCCTGGGCTGCGCGTACTCGTTGCGAGTGAGACTTGATTGTTTTTAACCTTCGCTGCGCTTTAACACACAAACATTTCGCACAATAGATGCGTTGCGCCACATTACATACACACATCGCTCGATTCATTTCTCGAACGTGGGAAACATGTTTTTTTTTTTTTTTATATATATTATACCCACGTATAAATATATAATTATGTATGCGAATCTCGCCGATCGTATGGTACACATGTGCAGTTTCGGTGCATCTGCCTGCTGACGATACCAGGGTTGTTCGGCCGAGCCGGCCGGGGCGTGCTGAAAGCCCTGATCCTCGGCTACGTGATTGCCGGGCCCGTGTTGAACCTGAGCACCAACGCCAAGGAGGTGGTGCGGAGTTTCGCGTGCACGGGCCAACTGGTCGGCAACATGACCAAGGCCAAGTACGACCTCATGCTCGCGCCCTTCCGACAGGTACACACGACCCCTGTAAACGAAAGTATGGTTGCTTGTGTAGGAGCGCCCCGTCAAAAGTATAAATATGTGTTGCGTGTACGTGTATATATAGGCCATGAAAAACTTGAACGACAGCGCGGACGAGATAAGGCGGACGGTGGGCTCGATGGACGAGCTGATACGGCCGATCGCCCGGGAGATCGAGGCCGAGGAAGACGAGGTGGAGTTCGAGGACCCTGGGGGTGGGACCGATCTACCGGAGGAAGAAGAGTCGAGCGGCTACGACGAGGAGGAGGCGAGCGGCGATTACACGGGGGAGGAAGAACCGAGCGGTGACTCGGAGGAACCACCCCCGTTACCGCGGAAGCGACGCGACGGTGATAAAACGGATGGCAAAAGCAGAGCCGCCGCCGAGTACGAGAAGGGCTACCTAAGGAAAATATCGTCCCGGTGCAAGAAACAGCTAAACCGCGGCTCCGAGACGTGCAGGTGCACGAGGCTGTTTTTTCCCTTTTCCTTCGTCACCTATAACAACCTCCTACTTTGTCCCTGTGATCATGATGACGACGACGACGACGACGGTTGTGATGTTAGGTACATAATATATAGGATGGGTGCATAGAAACTGATGCTCGCTAACCCCCATTGTCGGCTTGTCACGAGCGCACAATGGCCCGCAAAGCGCATCATCCCCCTCGCGCGCGGCAATAATTAATGACCTGCTAACTCGAGCCGGTCCCTTTGTGGCTCCCTACTGTCGTCGCTGTCTTTCCCATTATATTTTCTATTATATATCCCTACCTATGCTTGTTCTCCCCCTCTATATCTTCGTACCTTTTTTGTCGTTCTCTGTGCTTATATATATATATACGTTATATTATACACATACGCACAGGGAAACATTCAAAAACGCGTACAATCGGTGCTACAAGAGCGTCACGTGGGTGGCCGGATGGATGCTCTGTTGGCCTATGAAGCTAAACTTTGCCTGTAATTTGGTCGAGACCTTGGGCGGCAACAAAGTCTGCGATCCCGAGGGCAAGGTCGACGTCGGCTTCGGCGAAGGATACGCAACCCTCAAAGGTTATTCATTACATACATGCAGACACTGCATAACGCGCATTACGGACCATCATTAAGTATACATATATGTATATGTAATGTTATACTCGGAATCGGCACGTTGTGCAGAGTGACAGGTTGTACGTGGATGCCAATGCATATAGGTATATTGTATATTGCAGAGACCCGGGACAAGTTGAACGAGAGCTTGTCGGATGCGCGGATCGAGTACAAGATAGACACGAGGGCGATCGCCCAGTCGGAGGTGAAGGACATGGGTCGCGCGGCGGCCGGTGTCATGCGAGACTTTGAGACGCGGAGGCGCTTCGTCGAAGGCGTCGTCACGTTCGTCAAGCGTTGCCTGTCGCTCGTATTTTTGAAAATCGTGTACAGCGCCACCGAGTATCACTCCAAGTACTTGACGGACGTCGAGCACGACAACGTCTACGTGACGAGTTACTTCCGGCGCGTGGACGCGCGCAGGCGAGCCAGGGGCGCCCCGACGCTGCTGCCCCTCAAGAAACTCGAGAGGACCAAGCTGCTCGATCCCTACACCCTCCGGCAGACCAGGGCCGAAAAGAGACACCTGTACGGCCAAACGGCCAGGCTCATCCTCGAGGTAGTCACGGTTTCGACCTTTGTTTTGCTCGACAAGCTGCTGTTCGAGCTCCTCGACGTCATCCGCAGACACGCGCGGCTCGAAATCACCCAGGTGAGTTGTTGCTCCACGGTGGCCCTTTCACGATTACAATCGCGTATTTGTACTTAATCATTACTCTAAAACAAACAAAAAAACAAAAAAATCCAACTGTGCCGTACAGTGAGAAATATTTATCATTGGAAAAAAAAAAAAGTGCACTTCTAGAATCAATAAAGCGTAAAGTCGCAATGAAAAAACAAAAACAGTTTCCATCCCTCGTGGCAGACGGGCCGACACGACATGTCGCTGGAGATCCAGGGCCGTGGCCTCGTGGCCAAACTGGTCCGCAGTCTGGTGCGCGGCTTCAACCGCAAGCACCGGATCTCCCAGCTGCTGACCAACGAAGCTTGCCTACCGCGGCCCAGTCGCGTGCCGAGCTCCATCCTCCTCGTCATCTACGGCGGCTACCTCCTCGTCTGGCTACTGCTGCTCCTCCAGGCCTACGGCCAACGGCTACGCCGAGTGATAGCTGGCTTCTTCTACCACAGGCGCGAGAAACGGCGCGTCCTCCACCTGTACAACGAGAGCCTACGCCGCAGACGGGGCTTCCTGCGCTACGCCCGGTCCCGAGCGGCCCAGGCAGCCCGAGGCAGACTCCTCGCCCCGGAGGCCCGTTTCTGGCTGGAGCTGCGCGAGAACCGACCACGGCTCTGGACCTGGCTGCGCCGGCTCGGCTTGGCCCGGCTCGACTGCGTCGTCTGCGGCGACCCGGAGCCCCGCCGTGGCCAGCACCACACGTGCCGGGGATCCAGCTGCTTGGCTGCCTACTGCGAGGACTGCTGGAAAGATCTCGGGCGTAGCTGTTGGGCCACGGGTTGCGCACCGGGGGCACCCAGTGGCGGGGATGACGACGATTACGACGACGACTAGTAATAACGTCACGCGATGCCACGGTATATAAGACCCGTGGGAGGGTGCACGCGCGACAGAGCGAGGATGAACGCGTACCTGGTTCTGGCGTCGGTGGTGTGGGTGTCGGTCCTCGGCGGCGAGGAGGTCCGCTACACGACCAAGTACGACAACGTGGACATTGAGTCGGTGATCGGGAACGAGAGGCTCCTCGCCGGCTACGTGGGGTGCCTCCTGGAGACGAAGCCTTGCTCGCCCGACGCTGCCGAGCTCAAACGTTAGTATACACACACACACACCCTGCATGCGTACGCGCTCATTACCCCTAAATGTACATATATATATATGTATATTCACTGCTTTTTCTTTCCCTTTTTTTTCGTTTTATCGTAATAACCCTGATGTCTCTCTCTCTCTATCCCCCTTCATTTGGCCGAGATGTGTATATTAGGCGTGTACGGACTTTGGGCGCGCGCCCGTGCACACGTATAGCTTCCGAGAAAGAGATATTTTACGATGGGAAAAAAAGAAAAGGGAGCCGAAAAGGAAAAAAAAAAAAAGGGAACCATTCCGAGATAATCTACCCGCTACTCAAAATCCGAAGCCCATAATCATAAGTTACAATTTGACCACGCTTGTCGTGTAACGCGAGCCCTCTCTCTCTCTCCCCCCCTTCCCTTTCCCCCGAAATTCCCGTAATTAAATCCATTAGGGGGAGGGGGTGAATATCTTCATAATTTACTTTTAATTACTTACTTACTCGGCGCCAATAAATTTTGAGGGATAAAACAAAAAAGGTTTTTTTTTTTTCGACTCGATTTTAATTTACATATTATTCCTGCAGCGAGATCCCAAGTTGCTATTTTTGGTACCGGGAGTACAATCGATTTCGTTTCTCGTTTGATAAATACATCCATCCCTCTTGCATATACCATATACTAACGTTATTTAACTCTTTTGTGCGTAATGAACGTCCGCTTGTTTAGATGATAATTTATAATTTTGAAACGTAAAATCAAAAGGTTGTTTGTATTCGTTGATGGAAAAAGAGGAAAAAAAAAAATTCGAGGAACAATCCATTTAATAACACGAAATTACCTCGTTCTCGTGAAAAAAAAAAAAAAAATCTGCAGAAATGATTGCTCAATACGAAAGTAACGAGCAAAAAATCTCTGGTAATGATATCCGAGTCCGTAAATGGGGGGGGGGGATAGAAGTGAAGCATCAGCGTACACGAGTTCAACGACAGTATATATAAGGCGTACCTGTAAAAGTTAGCGGTCGTGTGCGAGTAATTGAAAGAATCGCTTGCGCAACCGATCGCGTCGATGTACACGGTCGTATAAAAAGAAACGAGCGGGAGCGCCTTCGATTGAAAAGTCGAGTGATTCAGCGATAAAAAAAAAAGGGAAAAAAATCAAGCACAACAGCATTGGCAGCGAAACAATCGAATCAAATAGCCTTTTGATTATTATTATTATTATTATTTTCTCTTTGATATAACATTTGCAGGTAATCTACCGGACGCCCTGGCGACCAACTGCTCGCGCTGCAGCTCGGCCCAGAAGACGATCTCGGAACGCTTGACCCACCACCTTATCGATAACAAACCGGACGAATGGAGCCTCCTCGAGCAGAGGTACGACCCTACGGGGGCGTATCGAGAGCGCTACCTCGGCATCAGTACCATCAAAGAGAAGGACCAAGAGGAGGAGTAGTAGTAGGAAACGTTGCTGTAAAATACATCATATATATGTAGGTAGTAGTTGTCAAGTAGCACATACCACAGGGTAATATATAATATAGCGATGCATTACACAAGTGTAAAACGCCTGCACACCTGCAGTCCCGTACAACGATGCTAAGGCAGGTTCCTGCAGAGATCGGCAAGCTCTCTTTTATTTGCGATTCAATTTCTTGTCGAGTGTCCTGTACTAGCTTGAACAACAACAAACACATGACATGTATACGCGAATAAAGAGAGAAACAATGCCTTTATGTACAAACGAGACAGAAGCGAAGTGCAGTTCCTTCTCCCTTTCAGCTTCTTCATTGGTATGGATCGGTATAGAGGCTTGCAGTCATATATAATATATACCCATGTACATACAAACAAGAAGAGCGCGTTTCGTGGGTGGACGCGAGTGACACACGAGTGGGTGGACCTGCGCCTCCGCTGGCTTTATCAAAACGGCCTGTATGGCAAGTGGGTGTATATATATATATATAGACACGCATCGTGGGCCGTTTCCTGTTTCCGCTCTTTGGGTCGAGGAGCGCGCGGCAGGTATTATCCCAAACAAACGAGGGGTAAGCTACGAGCTATTAAGCCAAGCTCAGCCGAGAGAAAAGGACCGTGCCGCCGAGGGGGCTAAAAAGTTGAATATGTATGTATAGACGTACATGCATATATGTTTATTGTACATGAAGGGGACCGATAGTTAGATGTGGGCTAGCTTATGTAGGGTCTTTTGTACGTCTCTGTACACACGTAGGAGGGAGGAGAGAGAGCTGCCTGTCGCCCGAGCTCCGTCACGACTTGGGTGGTCTCCGCCGCGGAGCCAGTCGTCCGCTCTCTCTCTCTCTCTCTCTCTCTGTGTTTATGGTCCAGCACTGCAGCAGATATATCTGTACTGCTAGCTCGCGACTCGCGTATACGCTCCCCTCCCTCGGAAGTCCTACTGGGTGGTCCCCCGCGCTCTCGAGACCGCTGCCTCCTCCGCCCTTTTGCCCCTGTCGTCATCGTCATCATCATCATCGTCGTCGTCATTGTTGCCGTCATCATCGGCTGATTGAGTGAACATTCGACTCGCTACCTTACCTACCGGCATCAACCGATCGACCGCTGCCGATCGATATATGCCTCTACGTGTCTATTTGAACATTATAACTTTTATTGCAACCTGCACTGTCATCGGCCTTATACACTTTTAAATGTGTGCATGTCGCGTTATTCATATATTTTAAACATATTATAGTACTTACAGTGGTGTATACTTTAATAAAAAAAAAAAATAAAAAAAGGAGGAAAAAAAGACGATTAAACGAGGAGGGCACTTGAGCGACCATAATCCGGCGTTGGGGGCACTGTAAGCCCGGTGCCTGCGCACCTTCTGGGTCGGTAGGTTTATGCCTACTACCTGATGCATCCCCGCGATTCCCGGTGCCTCGTCTCTCGCGGACGACTCTGTCTCTCGCTCTTGTCGGTCAGGTAGAGCGAAAGAGTATACGAGAGAGAGGAACAAAACGGGGGAGAGACCGAAAGAGAGGAAGGCACGGGGTAGCTGAGCGGCGCCGGGGAGAGAGACCACCCAGGCCGCGGCAGCCAGTCCGGCGCTCTCTCTCTCTCTCTCTCTCTCTTTCTGCAGCAGCGCTTCGTCGGAGCCGCCGAGCCAGGCGAATAGAGATTCGCGACCACCCAACTTCACGCCGCGGAGTTGCTCCTCTCTCTCTCTCTCTTTTTACACGGCTAACAATAACTGTAATAATTATACAACAAATAGTATAACCGGCCCAGGAGAGGCCGGATTAATATTTCCGAAAAAGAGAGCGCGGGCGGGGTAGGTTTTTGAGTGTATACGAATACAACCCACTCTCCCTCTTTCTGGGCAAGTAACCCGGAGAAAATCGGTAGGAGGTTGATGCGTGTGTGTTTGGTTTCGGTTGGCCGGTCATCAGAGAGAGAGAGAGAGAGATGGAAAGGAGAGCGAGAAAACGGCCTGGGTGGGCCAGCGCCACGCCACTTGGGTGGTCCTCCTCCTCGATCTACTAATATACCTACGCCGTGTACGGTTCACGAGAGTTTCCTCGGGGACCCGCCGATGATATACGGCTGTTTTCTAGCCCCCGGGCCGGCCCTCGAAATTAAGACGCACAGCGGCCCATCGGTAGCATATAGTAAAATACCTGGCTGGCCGGCATCGTCGTTGTATCTCAGATTCGAGGGCCGGGCCCGGCTGATGATGGGGCCCCGGTCGCACGTGCACGCATCGATTATTATTTGACGCTCTGGCCCGAAAAATCGGCACGCCTCCAACAACCTGTATCCACCATATACATTATATTATATACACATCAGCCATAAACGCGTGTGCACCAACGAAATCGGATACGCCGCCGTGATGAAATTGCAGTAGGCACACATAATAATATATATATATAGGAACAAATCGGGACTGCTCGCTTACGCAAGCGAGCTAGTGTATATAGGTATTAGGTGTACCTGCTACCCTTATATATATACACGTACACCAACCTGCCTGCCTGCCTGCCTCCCTCTGTTTATGGACAAGTAGTTCCAAGAGAGAGATGGAGCTCACTTTTTCTTTTGTTATAGGCAAAGGTACGCGCGTCTATAAGCTATAATATACACTTGCAAGTATGGGGCGTTTAGCATCAGGGACGGGGACCACCCAATACGAAAAAGGAAGGCCGAGCCGGGCCCTTTCAGACAAATATACATGTATACATGTATAATACACGGGTCTATCTGACCGGGGTACACTTACAGCACATAAACAGCCGTTTCTTTGCACTCTCTGCTCTCTGGGCACACAGTGCGTGCGGTGTACCTATACGGACACCATACACCATAAAGTACCCTCGCTCCTTCGTGCATCATCAAGCTCTTTGCTCTCCTGGCGTGCGCGCCGCCGAGGGAGTATAACGCGCGGGCTTCTTTCTATTTTCACGCGTCACAAATCGTCTCGGGGAGCTCTCTTTCCTTGGGTTGTATATCATACGTATACGTGTATTTGTACGTACAACGTTGGCCCGGAGAGAGAGAGAGAGAGAACGCGCTGGGTGGTCCCCGTCCGCGCGCTAAGCCGACTCTCCCTCCTGCTGCCTGCAGCTCACGTCCTCCTCTTGTCGTTGTCGTCGTCCTACGTAAAGTCGCCGTGTAGGAGCCAGCCGCACCTCGCTCGCTCGGGGGAGCGTCTTATCAAGAAACGTCCCAATCGTGGGGCCCCACATGCGCGCACTCCAACAACAACACCCTTCTTCTTCTTCTTCCCTTGCTGCGGCTAATCGGCTCTTCTTCCCTCGAGTCTCTTGCGGGTATATAATATATACACCACGCATACCGGAAAAGCTCTGGAATTTGCTCGGCTACATTTTTTTTTTTTTTTTTTCCCTTTTTGTTTTTGACAAGTAGGGCTCGGCCTTAACAGCGCGCACGGCCGCTCCTCCCCTTCTTTCATCCTTTTGCTGCCGCATGCCTATGGCCTGCATGCACATACTGTTGCAGCATCCTTCGAGGTCGCCCATCCTCTCGGCTGTGTGCGTGCAGTGCTGTCTTTGCCAACTCTTCTCTCTCTCTCTCTCTCTCTCTCTTTCGTTCAGCGAATTCAGCTCTCCCGCGCGCACTTACTTTCTTTTTCATTCTACTCGAATGAATGTGTGTATATTTAGTTGTGTGTTTTCCTCGGGTACACGTTTCACGTACATATTTCAACAAACACTGCATGTGGGTACTCGTATACATGATGTTTATACAACAGCCTCCGGCATTCCGCAAAAATAAAAGCTCCTCTGGGTAAAATGGCTTTTTTTTTTTTGGTATTGGCTCAGTCATCATTGTACGATCAATCATTATAAGCCACATCGTATGGGTTGGTTGGCTAAGGGGGAACGGAAAAAAAAAAAAAAAAAAAAAGCAAAAAAATTCAATCCCTTTACACTACTGTTTGAAAAAAAAAAGTTCGACCTGTCGACTTTTTCACGGTTAGTGCCCAGGAACGCGGACAATGCCTAAATTAAAAGGAATGAAAAAAAGGTGACTATACTTGGTATCGTCGAGGTACGTGTGCAGTGGGCATTTAAATTTAAAAAGAATTCACGGTAGTTATACATATGGATATACCTCTACCTGTCGAAAGTAGTTTTTTTTTTTTTTTTTTTTTCCAAGACATTGAACACTTTGTTTGGTAAAACTGATGCTAGAGTTGAAGAAAACAATTTGTAAAGATCGAACTTTTGCATCCAGCAATTTCAACCACTTCTACAGAAAGGAGGAAGGGGGGGGGGAAAGTTTAAGTATATGATATTATAAAATGAAGCTCCTATAAAATTAAAAACATTAAGCGTCTCGTTTTACTATTTTATCCTGCTCGTTTCCCTATTTAATATGCAATTTCGGAATCCTGTAATGGGCAGCGAGATGCAAAGGAAATGGAGAAAAAAAAATTTAATCTCCCTCTCTTTCGAGTAGGACGCACGCACAGGAGGACGGAGCGCATCTTGCCAACCGACCGTTATTAATATAATGCGATGCAAAAAAAAAGAAAAAATAACAGAGTAGGAGGAAAAAAGCTTAGAGCGGTGGAAGCTAAAGTAATCGGTACACGGCTTAAAACAATAATAGTTATCAAAAGCTAAAAGGCTATCAGGTTGGGGGCTCACTTTCCCATTGAGTAGGCGGCATCTGTAAAAACTATAAAGTTAAATAAGAGTCGCGTAAAAGCTGCAGTGCGCATAAGTATCATACAATACTGACATCCACGGTGCATAATATTATGTTGTTGGTGGGTGCTTACGTACATCCGTAAGCAACGGACCCATACCGATCAACCGATCTTTCATAAAGGAAGCACATGCTTATAATACATGCTGTATGCGCTCATATATGCACTTATGCTGCATCAAGTATACTCGCGTTTTCATTATATCCGAGAGAAAGGGTATATGGGTACCTACTTGGATATATATACCAGCAGCAGGGGGAGTGAAAATTAAGCGGCAGCCAAAGCATCAGAAAAATATAGAGAGGAGAGAGCGAGAGAGTGGGCCCTTCGGCAGCGCGGGTGGTCTCCTCCGCGGGGCCCTCTGGCGCTCTCGCTCGGATGACCGGCCGTCCCTGGCCGCTAGCGCAGCAGCAGCCCATGGGTATATATGGTGTTGGTATATTGTATAGGTATATAGAAGCCGCACAGAAGGAGAGTCGCAGGCAGGAGCAGCAGCGGACAAGGTGGCGGCACCGGCAGCGGAGCAGATCGAGGCACACACCATCAGGGTGGGGGTCGCGCGCCAGCGGCTCGCCGTTCGCTCGTCCGCCAGTGTTTCTAACAACCAAGCGTTCTCGCGCATGCGCACAACGGTTTTACTCTCTCTCCGACCAAGCTAGCAGTGGAGGGAGAGCTCTCCCTACCTTTACCTTTAACCCAAGCTCCCCTCACTCTAACACCTTAAATATAATCTTATATCTTGTAGGGGAATACTCGTCGTTGGTCGAGCGGGCTAGGTCTTTTGCCCGCGTATAGAATCTGACCAATATGCCATCGATTCTTCATCAATGCATCTTTTTTTTTTTTTTTTTTTTTATCATTCATTCAAGCGTTATTTTTTAAAACAGTCATTTTATTTATTAAATACTTTTTCGAAAAGCATCACATTTTTTGTTAAAAAATAATCTTTAGATCCCTTTNATATATATATATATATATATATATATATATATATATATATATATATATATATATATATATATATATATATATATATATATATATATATATATATATATATATATATATATATATATATATATATATATATATATATATATATATATATATATATATATATATATATATATATATATATATATATATATATATATATATATATATATATATATATATATATATATATATATATATATATATATATATATATATATATATATATATATATATATATATATATATATATATATATATATATATATATATATATATATATATATATATATATATATATATATATATATATATATATATATATATATATATATATATATATATATATATATATATATATATATATATATATATATATATATATATATATATATATATATATATATATATATATATATATATATATATATATATATATATATATATATATATATATATATATATATATATATATATATATATATATATATATATATATATATATATATATATATATATATATATATATATATATATATATATATATATATATATATATATATATATATATATATATATATATATATATATATATATATATATATATATATATATATATATATATATATATATATATATATATATATATATATATATATATATATATATATATATATATATATATATATATATATATATATATATATATATATATATATATATATATATATATATATATATATATATATATATATATATATATATATATATATATATATATATATATATATATATATATATATATATATATATATATATATATATATATATATATATATATATATATATATATATATATATATATATATATATATATATATATATATATATATATATATATATATATATATATATATATATATATATATATATATATATATATATATATATATATATATATATATATATATATATATATATATATATATATATATATATATATATATATATATATATATATATATATATATATATATATATATATATATATATATATATATATATATATATATATATATATATATATATATATATATATATATATATATATATATATATATATATATATATATATATATATATATATATATATATATATATATATATATATATATATATATATATATATATATATATATATATATATATATATATATATATATATATATATATATATATATATATATATATATATATATATATATATATATATATATATATATATATATATATATATATATATATATATATATATATATATATATATATATATATATATATATATATATATATATATATATATATATATATATATATATATATATATATATATATATATATATATATATATATATATATATATATATATATATATATATATATATATATATATATATATATATATATATATATATATATATATATATATATATATATATATATATATATATATATATATATATATATATATATATATATATATATATATATATATATATATATATATATATATATATATATATATATATATATATATATATATATATATATATATATATATATATATATATATATATATATATATATATATATATATATATATATATATATATATATATATATATATATATATATATATATATATATATATATATATATATATATATATATATATATATATATATATATATATATATATATATATATATATATATATATATATATATATATATATATATATATATATATATATATATATATATATATATATATATATATATATATATATATATATATATATATATATATATATATATATATATATATATATATATATATATATATATATATATATATATATATATATATATATATATATATATATATATATATATATATATATATATATATATATATATATATATATATATATATATATATATATATATATATATATATATATATATATATATATATATATATGTACATACATGTACATAAATACATCAACAACAGCGCATTCTACAGTTTTTTTCCGCTTCACGAGCACATTATATATACATTATTGAGCCGCACGATCGTTTTTGCCAAAGATGCTGTTGTAATACTCACTTGTACTCTTTTTTTCGCTGCTCTGAGCTGTCGTCCCCGTTGTGCGTTTGTATGTACTGTATACTCCAAGTCAGCACGTGCGCCCAGCAGTCATGCAGCAGCAGCAGCCAGCAGGCACACATCAAAGCTTGCCGCCAAACTAATAATAATCCCTCTGCTCCTCTCTCTCGCTCTCTGCCCGCCTCCTCTCTGATGCCCTCCGATGCTCTCGTGATGCCCCGTTCCTTCTCTTCTCCGCAGCTCACAGATCTCTCTTTCTCTCCTCTCTTTAACATACATATAGGTATATTCGCTCGCTCGCTTACTTGCTCGTTCTTTTCTTCTTTCTTATACCTGCCTGTGCGCCACCACACAGAGCGCGACTGAGCTTCTCTTTTTCTCTTCCTCCTCCTTCTTCTTCTTCTTCCTCTTCTTCTGTTACCGGTTGCTCTTGCTTTCAGACCAAATAACTCGTATACATGCATCAGGGTGTATACTTATACAGATTGTACACACAGAGTCTTCTCCAAGAGAGTATACACCCAATCAAAAACTACCTACAACAGAAACAATGACAACAACTTTTCATAATGAGCAGCTTTGTTCGAGGTAATATTCTTATTGCCAGCTTCATTCATGACAATAATATACATGCATACAGTGTACAACTTCGTATATCTTCACGTATTTTCGTTGTCGTGGCCGCACCGTATGTACACACGTACAGCGAGAGTTTAAATTCTCCGTTGCTCCGTGTAACTTGCGTTTAAAAAGAGAGTCGGCTGCACCATGTGCGCCCAGCTGGATCGGGCGACGTTCCGTGATCCTCTCTCCATGGCTTCAAGAGAGAGAGAAAATGCCAGCAGCCAAAATAGCTCCTTCCTTTCCTCCCCTGCATCTATACGGGGTACAGGACTGCACTTTTAAATACACCATAGTTCAGACACGTTACACACGAAGCACGCGGCTCTGCGCAAAGAGAAAAAAAAAAGCAACGAGCCTCCACCTCTTTTTTTTTTCTGCGCCCATCCACTACATTTTTTGTGCCTTGCTCCGAAAGGCCATCACGCTTCAACAGTAAATTATCATTGTCTATTGTTACTGTGGTAAAAACATTTTTTTAACAAAATTTGGCCTAAACATCGGCTTATTTGCAGCTAACACGTTGTTCGGTTTCTACATTATTTTCAAGTTCATGCATGATTTTTCTCTTTGAGATTTGGTTTGTTTATGGGCATTGTAACTACATTAAATTAGATTCAATGTTGGTTCATAAGCAGTGGTTGAAAAGTTTCTTAACTTTGCAATAAGTGCTTTCTTTCTGTGCTCTGAAATAAGCATGTTGAATATTTAAAAAATGCAAAAAAAAAAA
>NW_019379691.1:239916-254522 GCF_000648655.2 Copidosoma floridanum
AAAAAAAAAAAAAAAAAAAAAAAAAAAAAAAAAAAAAAAAAAAAAAAAAAAAAAAAAAGAGAGAATTTGAAAAATGAGGCTGGAGGTGGGACCGTGGGTTATATTGTGCGCGCGTAAGACGGAAGGAGGCTATAGGCCTGCCGTCCGTTCGTCCACGTCGTGCCGAGCCACCGGCATCGAGCTGCTGCGTGCGGGGACATGTGGCGAGCAATGTGCGCTCTTGCTGCCGCTGCGAGATCGTGTAAGGTTACTCGCCGCGCCAAGTTAATTGGCTGGAAAAGCTTGGGCACCCGATACCCGTTTTGCGGCCACCAGTGTCTATATACCAAGGTACACACACACACATATATACCCACACCATCAGGGGGGGGGAAAGGAGGGAGCATATAGGCACGCATGCATGGGTACAGAGGAAAAAAACAAGGCTCTCGCGGAATGTCGATCCCCCGGCCCCCTTTTGATTTGCGCGCATCCTTGCACTCGATTTCTCTCTCTCTCTTTTTTTTCTTCTCTTCTCCTGCTTTCCATACTATACCATTACACGTAATGTGGAATAAAAATAGATGGGAGAGGAATCTCGAGGGATGGAGAATAAAATACTTATTTATTTACCGAGGGCTCTGGGGGTCCATTGCAGCAGGCAGGTACACTTACATCGTGTAGAAATCTCTCCCTGTAATCACAGAGACGAAGAAGGGGGAAACGTAATTCAACGAATCAATGTTGTGTTGGTCTGATTGCAGGGCAAGGCGGAGGGTCAAAGGTCGGCGGTATGGATCAGGGCGCGGCTCCAGGACGAGCTCAACCAGCTGGGTTACTTTCTACAGAGGCACGCGGGCAAGGTACTGTTTGTCGCCATCATTGCCCTCGCGACCTTCTGCGTCGCTCTGAAATCCGTCCAGATTCACAGTAGGGTCGAACAGCTTTGGGTCCAAGGTAAGTGTGACGATGATCATAGTACCCGTTATAATTATATGAATGAGTGAGTGCACTTCCTAATGAATTAGTACAATTGAACGATGATCGTGTCGTCGTCATCTGCATGTACACGTACACGCAGTCGCGTAGCGCAGTAGTGGTGTCGTATATAGGTACTTATAACGGAAATCCGGTGATGCGGGCATTGGAGTCTTTGTACTATGGGGGCTCCTTTCCCTGCAGCATTATGATGATGCAGTCTCGAGAGTCCCCCTCTCGCGCACACTATACACCTATACTAACTGGCAGCATCCGCCGTTCCACATGTATACAGGAGAACTACTATTATAACTTCAAACTTTTCCTAGTTTCTATGAAAAAAAAAAAAAAAAAAAAGAAGGAATTAATTATTACTCAATTACCTCTAAAAAAGGAGAAGAGCTGACCTGTATTGTTCTTTATTTATATATACACATCAGCAGCAACAGCTGGATCCCGAGCTACAAAGTATATACCTGCAAAGTACATTATATATATATAGAAGAGTAACAAAGTATGCAAGAGAGCGCAGGGATGAGGGAACAAGGAGGAATAAGACTGTACAGATAAGGGACGGACGGGGCGAAAGAGAGGACGAGGGCACGACTGCTTACATCTTCATTAGGCCTCCGTAGCTTTCTTCCTTCCCTCTCTGTTTCGCTTGGTTGTACACTTATATATATATATATATATATACTTGCACTGGATGCTCCATGTACGGTCGTATAAGAGAAAGAAAGCAAAATAAGTGCACGGCACGCGGTTTCGCGAACGCGACGAAGGAGGAGAGAAGAGAAGAAGCTGCTGTTGTTGCGATCTTATGTATATGGAGGAGAGAGCAAGAGCATCGGCAAAAGAGAAAGAGTGTATCGAAAGGAGGAGGTATAGGAGAGAAGAGTCGGAGTCAGAAAAGCGTCCTCGTCCACGGACCCACCAGGAATCTGTTGTTCTTGTTGTCGAGCTTGTTGTTGTTGCGCTGCACCCCGAACGTCGTTGACTGCGGTGCAATCCAGAGACTCTCCGTCGTTCCTATCTTGCATTGTAATTAAAGATATACACTCTTGACTTGCCGATACCGCGTTCTCGTTTAATTATACGTCAATAATACCATATCCCGGAGATACGCCAATAAATTTAAACATATAGGTACATGACCGACACGTAAATGAAGGTAACATTAAAAAAAAAAAAAAAAAAAACAGCTTACACACGTGACACCATGCAACTCAACTGAAACAATACTTAGGTACTTATTAATTACTGTGTTCCATCACTTTGCATCATGCCGTCGCAGTCACGTATCCCAGTCTTTTTCTCGTGTTCAGAGGGCGCGCAAATCTCTCGAATTTATCGAAATTTTTTTTCCCCCGTGACTTTCTTCAGAAGAGACAAGAGACTCAAGAGACCCATCTCTGTATACGTTAAACGCAATATAATACATTATAGGAAATTTTACTCCTACGTATAACATCCCAGGGTAACGGTGTCATGGTGATGTCGATAGAAATCGCTTGTATACGTCTCATACTGCCTTAGGCATTAATTAAAATCCCAGTAGAGCAAATATCGTGGCTTTCATTTGAGTGTTTTGTTGGGGCCCCTACTTGAATCAACTTATTCAATCATATGCATATATGGCGATGGCCTAAGCACTTCCAAAGCAGCTGGTAAAAAATACTTCGTTGATAATTGTGCAGTTATCAAAGATTATTTGTTTATTCAAATTACACGTTATGTAACGGAGCAGTAAGATCATTGTTTCTCACTTTATAAACCGCTAACTTATCGAGATATCAAAAAAATCAAGTATCGACAAGTCTGTTGCGTAAGATGATCTTAAAATGGATTTAAAGTGTTTTTATCAGTATGTAATCACAAAGTAGAAACTATTTAATTGTATACTGCTATTCGATGTGAGTTGCATTGAAAAAGTATGGATAAATTATTCGAGACGCTGCCAAACAATGATGGTGTGAAAAAAGATCGTTTTTCTCTCTTGATTTTTACGGCTCGACTGTTTGGCATACACTTCAAAACATTTTCTTTGTCGTGCACTTCTTTTCGCATATTCAATAGTTTTGTATGAATTCGAATATAGCAAGAAAACTTATCGCAGTTGTTTTACGTACGATTTTCAAAATACACGAAAGATGTATTTTGTTGAACAAATTCATGGTTGTAAAAAAGTAAAGGTCAGTATTATTACGTTAAGAAAGGTAAGCGATGAGAAAAATCAATCTATTGGATTAAACGACATAATATTTCATACAGAAGTACAAGTACAAGTGTTTCCATAACTTTTCGAGTGAATAAGCTAGATGTGAGAGCAGAAATTGTTTGTTCGGATCATCTGATGGATTTTTACTTTTATCACGAAGATATTAGTATCTCTTTTGCATAGAATGCCAGGTCTATTGTTTTCATATTGATTTCATTCCCTAAAGTTGCAAACATTCATCCACTTTTTTTGTCGACTTCGACTTCGAGATCATAATAAGATGAAGGGCCCATTTACGAGACAATGTTTTATAAGGCATCAGTGAAGAATTAAATTTTCTGACATAATTTTACATTAAATGTGAATACCAAACTTATTTCTATGACTTAGTAATACAAGTAGAAAAATCTGTAGTAAATTAATGAAGTAAAGTTTAGTTTGACGGAAAGGAACAAATTGAAATGATGAATGGTTCAATCATCAAATAAAATAGTTCCAGTAAAGCTTAATACTTGCAAACTATGATAAATCCAGTTGTAGGCTCTAATGTAGTTACTTCACTATCTGTAAGTACACGTAACTCATCTGGGTTAATTTGTAGAAAATATTAAACATGGTTCGTTACAACCTTAAACAGATGCTACAACAGTCTAATCTCAAAATATGTTGAAGTTTATGTGATTCGCCTGAGATAAAAATAAGTGTAAAGATAAGATTGATGATTAAGTAGTTCGAAAGTCGTCGAGAATATCACATGTACAGTTATAATTTCACCGTTTTTGTTTAATCACGTATAATACAGATACTTGATACACATACATAAATCTGATATTTGAACTTCTTAAAATACAACAGCTGAATTGTATTTGGGCATGAAAGTGAGTTGTTGCTGCAATCAACGTGAAAACTTACAAAAATGCTTCTTACAAGTTTAAATAACGTATTGGGAGTGGGAATGAAAACGCCGGCTGATCTATTTCCATGCAGAAACAGTAGACGGAAACGCTTCAGCTGGCAGCGCCATACATATCTGTGAACTCCTCAATGTGAACGAAAGAAAAATCTCGTGCACCCATTGCCGCTGAGAATATTCGTTTTACTTAGCGTCAGACTGCTATACGTGCGGTATACTCACTCGACACCATTGATTCAGAAAATTGAATATAAAATTTAGTTGAACAGTAACAGAAACTGTTAGAGAAGCGACACATCATATTACACACCACCACTGCTCTTGTAACAAATTTACATGCGGTTGGTGCTTTTTTAGAAAGTGTTGGATGTTTTCCCGAAAGCCGTCAAAATCGAATTAAAAACACACGTAGAAAGACCTTGAGAATATATCTTGAATGCAAATGTAGACGTTTCAACTTCTCATAAATAATACAAAATCATTTGCCTTAATTTCACTGTAAAATAGATATTTGAGGTGATAGTCCTGTGATGCTTTCTTTCACTTAAAATCAAATGAAAGACTAGATGACACAGCTAGAATTTTTACGTCCAACTCCAACCCAGACAATAAAACTGTACCGGTTCTTTTCACAGTATTGTTTTAAGGGTAACATTTTTTTTTTTTTTTATCGATCTGATGAACAAAATAAAATTATACGCAGCTCAGTCAATTTTTTCCCTATAAGAATAAAATTTAAAGGTATGAGCTTACATGAGATAAAAGCAACGTAGTAATTCTCTAACCAGCAAATGATCATCAATGGATTAGAAAATTTTACAGGTCATTATTTAAAAATTTGAACAGTTGTAGATAACTAAAAAAAAAGCTTCATAATCCAATTGAAAAAATACTTTCAGCTTTAAAAAAAAATGTTAAAAGTATATTGATGCTTTTGGACAAACAAACGAGAGATTTAATAATAAAATGATCCTTCTATGAAGCACAGGAAAATTCAGTCAACTGACTGCAGAGTTTTTTGCACCGTTTTCTTGAAAAAAACGATGCCAATGAAGATGTTACAATACAGCAAATTATTTAACTTAGAATAGATAAATTGGGAGAAAATTCAAGAAAAAAAAACTAAGATTGAGAAGACGAACGATCATTGTGATAAAAAATTAATGAAAAAACAAAATAGGTATTGCATATCAAAATCGTATAGTATGAAATTGTAATGAAAAATAAAGATTTGGAAAATAATTAAAAAAAAAAAAAACTGTTTTCAACAATTACGTAATTAATTACTTATTTGAGAACCCAAAAGTGAACATAATTTGTTGCACTACTCGATTGCATTAAATATATAGACCAGCCGATCACAATAATGTTACCGAACGATTTTGAAACATTGTCTCTCTCTCCTTCTTGTTGCGCCTTATACACAGGCCCAAGCCTGGTATTCGAGGAATGCCGGCATCTCGCATACTAGTGTTAAAATTGAGGTTCGATGATAGAAACAGCTGCTGTCATAAGAAAGAGGAAGAAGAAAAAAGGAAGAAATGAAACGAAATCAGCGATTAAAATCTGCTACAGTTTTAATGGTCGTGTGACAGCCGTGAGGCGACCCCTACGTCAAAATATCGACGAACAATTAAAGCCCACGTATACCCCCACGAAGGAAAAAAAAAAGCGAAAAGGAACCCTACTTTTTTTAGGGGGGTGGGAGGAAGAAGAAGAAAAAAAAAAAAAGTATCAAGAATGGTGTACGGTATGTCGCTCGGGTCCACACATATGCGTAGGCTAAATAGCTGTATACGCATGTCCACGCGGTATGCATCGCCCAGAAGATAGCGTCGTCGTTTGAGCGTCACTGAGGATGGACGGAGAACACCAGCTATATACCCATATACGAGAGCGAAAGAGAAGGAGAGAGGCTCTCGGTTCCGGTGAATGGTCGCCGTGGGTGGGCCGCCGCTCCGGGTTCTCCGTGTGCGCCAGCGAATATAAGCAGCGGTGTGGGCCTGCGTGCCTCTCCGACTCGCTCGCTCTCTTTCTCTCCGGGCCCCGCACTCGCGTGTACAAATATACGTATACATACCGATACCCGCGCGGCAGCAGCAGCGGTTCACTAGGTACACACACACACACACACACCCGCGTGTGTACACCTCCACGAAGAGAGAGAGAGAGAGAGAGAACGCGCCAAGAGATGATCGCAGAACCGTGACACAGTGCGCCGCGGCCGATGGAACGCAAACACCGTAAAGCCGTTGGTGAATGACCGGCGGGGCTCAATCGTTCGCTCGACGATCGAGCTGCTGCCGCGGTACACATATACATATATATATATATAAATATTATGCTCGTGGTCCGCAAAAAGGGCTTTTTTTTTTCTCAAGGAGAAAAACCCAAAAAAAACAACGAGGGCCGTGTTCAAGTAGTGCGCAAGAGGAACAATAAACCAACAACGCTGGTTGGTTGGTATATTGTCGTATAGTCAACAGCTGAGCGTGCAGTGTTCATTGCCCCGATGCCATCACGTTTGGTTCTGTGTTGCACCACCTATACCTACATATACTATAATATATATACAATGTACGTTTAAAGGAGAGCGACGTGTTGAAATTCCGATACATTGAATACTACGTAGTTCTGGAATAGGTACAATATATCATGTATATTGTATACTGAACGCATTTCACCGAATCTGACATCAAGAGTCGGCCGAAGAGGGAGGCGCTCACCTTGGCTTTCGAATTTTCCGTTTCGGACCGCATACCCGTATAATATATTATATTGTACCTGACCGGCGTCGTCGTCGGCCGCCTCCCCTGAAAACAGCCGGCGCGCCCCTTGTGTGCACCGATGGTGAGAGATCGGAGCCGACGCTATTGACTCTCGGTCTGAGAAAACGCTCCTTCTTGGAAAAAACAGCATCGTATATATGGCCGCCTTTGCAAGCTCCCCTCCTCCCCCCTGCGGACTATAACAGTTTCCTAATATAATATAATAGACGCGTGGTGATGCACATGACTTGTTTCTACCCCTTGGGCGTACAACCTACGTTACATTGTACGTATATATATATATATGTGTGGGGTATATACGAGTGACATTGACTCTCGGTGCACCGCCCGCGTGTGCGCGCAGTGGTTTTCCCATTATACTTGCCGATTTTTCCTCTTTCTTCTTCTCCGATGCTCCTCCTCCTCCTTTGACTGCCGGATGCTCTTATATTACTTGATACTCGGTAAAATCGTTAAATCAACGCCGGCTGCAGGGGACCGGCGCCTATATTCTCAACGTATACGCACGCACATTAGGTTATACTGTGCGTGGAAGTGGGTGGGTTACCTTTACTGATCAACCAACCAAAGTCTTTTCATTTTTCCACGTTTGCCGCCTGTCCCTCTATATATATACACCATGTGTCCCCCCCCCATTATATGATATGCCGGACACGATGCTGCATATAGCAGCGCACGTCCGCGATGCGGCGCGCATATATGGTCCGCTGCAGACCAGTAGCCGGAGGATGAACGGCATATACGAGGAGGAAGATGAGGTCGACGATTCTTTTTTCCTTTTTCCTTTTTTTTTTTTTTTTTTTTTTTTTTTTTTTTTTTTTTTTTTTTTTNGAGAGAGAGAGAGAGAGAGAGAGAGAGAGAGAGAGAGAGAGAGAGAGAGAGAGAGAGAGAGAGAGAGAGAGAGAGAGAGAGAGAGAGAGAGAGAGAGAGAGAGAGAGAGAGAGAGAGAGAGAGAGAGAGAGAGAGAGAGAGAGAGAGAGAGAGAGAGAGAGAGAGAGAGAGAGAGAGAGAGAGAGAGAGAGAGAGAGAGAGAGAGAGAGAGAGAGAGAGAGAGAGAGAGAGAGAGAGAGAGAGAGAGAGAGAGAGAGAGAGAGAGAGAGAGAGAGAGAGAGAGAGAGAGAGAGAGAGAGAGAGAGAGAGAGAGAGAGAGAGAGAGAGAGAGAGAGAGAGAGAGAGAGAGAGAGAGAGAGAGAGAGAGAGAGAGAGAGAGAGAGAGAGAGAGAGAGAGAGAGAGAGAGAGAGAGAGAGAGAGAGAGAGAGAGAGAGAGAGAGAGAGAGAGAGAGAGAGAGAGAGAGAGAGAGAGAGAGAGAGAGAGAGAGAGAGAGAGAGAGAGAGAGAGAGAGAGAGAGAGAGAGAGAGAGAGAGAGAGAGAGAGAGAGAGAGAGAGAGAGAGAGAGAGAGAGAGAGAGAGAGAGAGAGAGAGAGAGAGAGAAAGGGAGCCGCAAGCTCCGTCTGATGAGCTCCGGAAGACTGTACAGCCTTGCTATTCTTGCGTCTTCAAGGGACCATCATCATCATCAGAGGGAGAGAAAGAAACAACGAAGGAAGGAAGGAAGCAAGGAGATGATGATGCACGGCTGTACCTATGTGTGTGTGTGGTATAGTACCTATACCTACAAGCTAGGAGGGCGGGCTGCAAGAAGCGCAAGGCCGAGCGGGAAAATAATTATACTAAGGACGAGGAGAGACCGGCGACTGACTCGAGTCGACGGGCGTGTGGGTATACACATATATATATACATAAGGTAGTTTGTGTAGTATATGTATATACATGCACAAGGTTACCGATACAGTAAGTCGAGGAATTCCGCATCCATAGAGGAAAGACCGGGGTCGTTCGAGTACCTGCACCCTGATTTTACAACTCCCTCTCCCTGACGGAGCTTCCTCTGGCTCGATCATCATCCGACTGATGTTGGTACACGCGGTTGGTTGACGATTCGTGTAAAAAAAAAAAAGCTGAAACGGGGTCCGATTTTCGGGCCGAGCTTTTCGCTCGCGGCTCGCCGTATAGGACGATCCGAGTCATAAACATCCGGCAGCGGACGTTTTGCGCGTATATATCCGCAAACTGCAGTATATTATATAGTATAGTACACTTACTCGGCGTAAAAGCAGAAGAGAGAAGCAAGTCGAGGGAGGGAAAAATATGGAGAGCAAAAGTCGGGCGCCGGCCGTATCGGAGAGACTGCAGAGCGAGAGAGGGTTGAGAACCTTTGGTTGATGCGACTCGGGTGGTCTGCATGGTCTCCTTGGACCGCCGCGCAACGGACGGACGGCCAATGTGTACATATATATATACGTGCTACAGAAAAGGAGAGAGAGAGAGAGAGAAAAGACTCCTCCTTCTATCTTCGTTTCTTTCATTTTCTCTCTCTCTCTCTTTCCTCCTCCTTCGTTTCTTTGCCTCCCTCCTCTTCTCCTTACTTTCTTCTCTTTTGCCGGCAACGAGCGCACGCCTATATGGGTGTATATGTAATATATACACGATGACGTATACGACTCCTCGAGGAACAACCATATACAGCGGCCTTTGATTTGTCGCTCCCGCGCGCTTATTACATTTATTCAATTTCAAAGCAGAGCAACAAAAAAGCCGAGCGAGTATAAGAGAAAAGAGAGTGTAGGTGGAGGAGGAGGAGGAGGAAAAAAAAAAACAAAAAGGGAAATCGGAGATGCAGAACAGCAGCTGTAGCAACAACCGATTTGTAGATGTTACGTGTACAAACGATGACGATCGCGATCGTAAAAAAAAAAAAAAAAAAAAAAAAAAAACAACGCACGATTTAATAGAATTGCTGTACTATATGTATTGCTCGGAATGCGTGTGATCTTTTTTTTTTGTTCACATGTATACCTTGTAACCATAACACATATCGGTAACGTTCTCTGATGTGTTTTTGCAGAAGGTGGAAGGTTGGAGCAGGAGTTGAGGTATGCGACGGAAGCCCTAAGCCAGAGCCCGGCCTCGACGCACCAGCTCGTCATTCAGACGCCGAGGCACCACGGGGCCAACATACTGCACGTGACCGCCCTCAAGGAACACCTGGCTGCCCTCAAGGCCGCCACTCAGGTCACCGTCGATCTCTTTGACATGTGAGTGTTTATTGGCACGTTCTTTTCATCCCTTCTATACCCTCTCTTTTTTTTTTTTTTTTTTTTTTTTTTTCATTGATTTCTATTCTGGATATTTGTTTCTTTTTACTGCTCTCTCTGTGTCGTTGTCTGGCGGTCGTCCTTTCTTTTTCGAGCTGCATTCCCTTGTTTACACGTATACTCAATCGTTCCTTCAACATTTTTTTTGTACTTTCGTTTTACAGCACCTGGAAGCTAAAAGACATGTGCTACGCGCCCAGCATACCAAACTTTGATATTCATTACTTGGATCAGGTATTATTTTCTTGTTTTTTACTATTATTACATATTATATCATCCATTTAAATTCCAACGAGAACAAGCTTCATCAGATTTTTGTTGATTATTTCTTTTATTTTACTTTATTTTGTTTCTTTGTTTTTTTATAGATTTTTGACGAAATCATTCCATGTGCCATCATCACGCCCCTTGATTGCTTCTGGGAAGGTAGCAAGCTTCTTGGGCCCCTGTATCCTGTTCATTTACCGTAAGTTCCGCTTGAGTTTTTCGCATTCCTCGGTGTAGAATTGTTTTTTTTTTTTTTTTTTCTCCTGGAGGGAGGGGATTGTTTTATGACGTTTCATAAATTGTTATCAATGAATAATCATTGTTCAGGGGCTGGCAGTCTAATAAGCTCATACAATGGACCAACTTGAATCCCATGCANAAGTTCCGCTTGAGTTTTTCGCATTCCTCGGTGTAGAATTTTTTTTTTTTTTTTTTTTTCTCCTTTCTCGCTCATTTTGTTTTATGACGTTTCATAAATTGTTATCAATGAATAATCATTGTTCAGGGGCTGGCAGTCTAATAAGCTCATACAATGGACCAACTTGAATCCCATGCAAATGCTCGAGGACATGAAAAAGCTGGAGTACAGTTTTCCGTACAAAATTCTCGAGGATTACATGAAGCAAGCGGGCATCAGCAACGGGTATCAGAGCAAACCTTGTCTCGATCCACGGGACCCTGAGTGTCCCGACAGCGCGCCCAATAAAAAAACGAAGCAGGTAATGATTGCATTTTGACGAAATTTTAAAGAAGTAAATTCCAACGAACCGAATGAAAAACAATTTGATCGATTGCAGGTGCCTGACATCGGTGCCGAGCTAACGGGAGGCTGTTACGGGTTTGCTGCCAAGTACATGCACTGGCCCGAAGAATTGGTAGTTGGTGGTGGCAAGCACAACAAAAGCGGCCACCTGACCCGCGCCGCCGCCCTTCAAACCGTCATCCAACTGATGGGCGAGCGCGAGATCTACGATTACTATAGCAACACCTACAAGGTCCACCACATCGACTGGACCCAGGAGAAGGCCAGCCAAGTGCTCGACGCCTGGCAGCGCATGTTCAGCAAACAGCTCAAGAAGATCCAGAACTCGAGCGAGTCCGGGCCCTACAACGTCTACTCCTTCAGCACGCTCAACATGAACGACATTCTCAGCAAGTACAGCGAGCTCTCGCCCCTGAAGGTCGTCATTGGCTGCGGTATCATGGTGCTCTACGCCGGCGTGGTTCTCTGGCGCTGGAAGGACCGGGTGCGCTCGCAATCCGCCGTCGGTATGGCCGGAGTCGTGCTCGTTTGCGCCACCCTCGCCGCCAGTCTGGGTTTTTGCGCGCTTTTCGGCATCCCCTTCAACGCTGCCAGCACGCAGATCGTGCCCTTCCTTAGCCTCGGTCTCGGTGTTCACGACATCTTTCTGCTCACCCACACGTACGCCGAGCTCTCGGTGAAGGAAGTGCCGCGCGCCGAGCAGACCGGCGTAGTGCTCAAGCGGGCCGGGCTCTCGGTACTGCTCGCCGGTTTGTGCAACGTGGCTGCCTTCTTTGCCGCAGCCATCATACCTATCCCGGCTCTGCGGGTCTTCTCGCTGCAGGCTGGGGTGCTGCAGCTGTTCAATCTAGTGGCTATGCTGCTCGTCTTCCCGGCTATGATCAGTCTCGATCTTAGGCGCAGGCGATCCGGACGCTCGGACATTCTCTGCTGCTGTCTGCCGGAGCGAAACCCGCGGACGAGTCATAACCCGCGCCACCACCAGGTGAAACAGCAGCAGCAGCAGACCTGGCTCGAGGCGGGGGAGGACGAGAGTCTGACGGGTTGCGTGCAGGACGACTGCCTGAGCTTCTCGCTGACGCAGTTGGCAGCCAAGTACTACGCGCCGTTCATCACTCGGCCCTCGACGAAGGCGCTGGGCATGCTCTTGCTCGCTGGATTGTTGGGATGTAGCGTGTGGCAGGCCATGCGCGTCACGGACGGTCTCGATCTCACCGATCTCGTGCCCCTGCACTCGGACGAGCACGCCTTCCTCGAGGCCCAGTCGAAGCACTTTGGCTTCTACAACATGCACGCCGTGACGGGCCGAGACTTTGATTATCCAAACAACCAGCGGCTGATCTACGAGTACCACGACGCCTTCATGCGTATCAAGAACGTGATAAAAAATGACGACGGTGGTCTACCAGAGTTTTGGCTGAGCCTCTTCCGTGACTGGCTGAAGAGGCTGCAGGAAGCTTTCGACCACGATTATCGCGGCAACTGCATCACGACCGAGGGTTGGCACAAAAATGCCAGTGACGAGGGTATTTTGGCTTACAAGTTGCTCGTGCAGACCGGCCGCGTTGACGATCCAACGGAAAAGTCTCCGGTCGCGGTTAAGCGTCTCGTCGACTCTGACGGCATAATCAACCCAAAGGCCTTTTACAATTACCTGAGTGCCTGGGCGTCAAACGATGCTCTCGCGTACGGCGCTTCCCAGGGCAATTTGAGGCCCGAGCCCAAACAGTGGATCTACAGCAACGATCATGAGCTCAAGATCCCAAAGAGCTCGCCGCTCACCTACGCCCAGATGCCCTTCTACTTGCACAAGCTCACGGAAACGTCGGACATTAGCGAGCTTATAACCAGTGTGCGTCGTTTGTGCCGGCGTTTCGAGGAAAGGGGCTTGCCAAATTTTCCATCGGGCATACCCTTCATGTTCTGGGAGCAGTACATAGATCTGAGAAGCTGCCTGGGCTTGGCCCTACTGGCCGCGCTCGGTGCTAGTCTCTTTGTCGTCGGATTGTTGCTGCTGAACCTCTGGGCCGCCATTCTCGTGGGCACTTCGCTCGCGGGCGTCGTTCTCCAGCTGTTTGGTTTTATGGGACTGTGTGGTATTAAACTCAGTGCGGTCACGGCCGTTCTGCTGGTGGTCAGCGTCGGCATCGCTGTACACTTTACCGTCCACATATGCTTGGTAAGCGCTACAATTAGCTTCATGAAAGTGCAAAGAAAGTGCAAAGAAAGTGACCTTGTGCTATCTGTGATACAAAAATATGGGAGTTGCACGTACACGTTACGACTTTTGGTTTTTCTTTTTGATCTTTCAGAGTTTTATCACATGCGTGGGCAGCCGAGATCGGAGAGTGCGGCTCGCGATGGAGCACATGAGCGCGCCCGTGGTCCACGGGGCCCTCACCATTCTCCTGGCGGTACTCATGCTGGCGTTCTCCGAGTTTGAGTTCATCGTCCGGTACTTCTTCCTCGTGCTCATCTGCCTGGTGGGCATCGGTCTGCTCAACGGGCTCTTTTTCTTTCCGATTCTCCTGTCGTTGATCGGCCCATCGGCGGAGGTGATACCGATCGAGCACCCCGATCGAATATCGACGCCGACGCCGCCGACATCGCCGATCCTGCGGAGGTCCTCGAAACCACCGGCGCCACCGCGGCGCTCCTACAAAATTGAAAACGCGAGGCTGCACGCCGAGCCGTCGCTCACGACGATCACCGAGGAGCCAAACTCGTGGCACAGCCAACAAGAGTCCTGCATCATCGTGCAGCCAGAAGTCAAAGTTGAAACTTCCACCTGCGCCAATCAGGTATACTTCGTGCACACTACCCTACACACTGTTTTCGAGTTGATTAAGGTGTTTCCTTGCGTTAATTTTTTTCCATTTGAAACTCAAACTAACCTGTGCTTTTTTGTTTTTGTTTTGTTTGTGCTCACTTCATCGGACACTAACAGAACTGCAACGGATCAGACTCGAGTGGCTCTAGTCGCACCTCTCCAGTTCCAACAATGTCTCATATCACTACTAAAGTCACTGCCACGGTTACTGCCAAGGTCGAGGTTCACACTCCATTGACGAGTACGTATGGACATATATCGAGTTACCTATGTGGCTTTGTTTTGCACGAATCTGATGCTATACTGGCCTGTGTATACTGAAATATGGATATATTATATATATCCGAGTTCGAGACTAATATTTTAATCCATCGTTCGACTTGCTTGTTTCAGGAGGAAGGGATCGGAGTGACAACTGTCGACACGGAGGTGGCAGAAGAAGCTCGCGCTGCAACGTGTCGGTCAACACAGCCGAGTCTTCCGGCTCGAGTTCTGAGCCGGATTCTGATACAAACACGAACGGCAAGCGTTAGCAGGTGGAAAGGTGCGCGTCCGAATGACGACCGGCAGCTGCTACTTACTTATCGCGTGAACCCGGGAACACCCACAAGGCTGACTAGATTATAGTTAAAAAAAATGCTACGCGCCCAGCATACCAAACTTTGATATACATTACTTGGATCAGGTATTATTTTCTTGTTTTTTACTATTA
>NW_019379691.1:258694-273812 GCF_000648655.2 Copidosoma floridanum
TACACACATTTTTCGTTCGACAAACTTTTATCGAAAAAAAAAAAAATATATTAAATCGCTTATGCCGTGTACTTGATATTTTTTATGTTAAAAATACACAGTATCTACAATCTTTGGGTTTGACGGTAAAAAACTGCATAGCTTAAAATTATTTAATTTAAAAAAATAACCGATTTTATTTTACTGGGTGTTTTATCAAAAAAAAATCTCTTAGTCTCTTGAAGGCGCCAAAGTTCAACTGCCGCCACAAGATTACTCACGTGAAATTATTGGAACTAGAACAGAACAGAGAGTAAAGATGAACAGAATGCGAATCCGTATAGCTGAACGTCTAAAGGATGCTCAAAACACGAATGCAATGCTGACGACATTCAACGAAATCGACATGAGGTAAGTGACATCGAAAACATGTTAACAAAAGTACTTTACTCATATTTTTTTTGTTTTCACATTTTTAGTGCACTTATTGATTTTCGCAAAACGAATCAAGAGGCTTTCAATAAAAAGTATGGACTTAAACTAGGTTTTATGAGCCCGTTTATCGCAGCTTCTGCTTATGCTTTGAAAGATCAACCTGTTGTTAATGCTGTCATTGATGGTGGCGATATAGTGTATAGAGATTATGTTGATATCAGTGTGGCAGTTGCCACGCCGAAAGGTTTAGTTGTTCCAGTACTGAGAAGTATAGAAAATAAGAACTTTGCTGAAATAGAAATAGCACTTGCTGCTATTAGTGATAAAGCGAGAAAAGGAAAAATTTCCATCGAAGATATGGATGGTGGCACTTTTACTATTAGCAATGGTGGTGTGTTTGGATCACTCATGGGAACACCCATCATTAATCCGCCTCAAAGCGCTATTTTGGGAATGCATGGAGTCTTTGATAGACCTATTGCAGTCAAAGGACAGGTATAAAATTGATTTTTTTTTTTTTTTTTTTTTTTTAATTCAAAAAAAGTTTTAATAGTTTTAATAAAAAATTACTGATTTTGATTTTAGGTCGTTATTCGTCCCATGATGTACGTTGCTCTTACTTATGATCATCGATTAATTGATGGACGTGAGGCTGTTATGTTCCTAAGAAAAATAAAAGACGCCGTGGAAGATCCTAGAATAATATTAGCTGGTCTATAAAAAATAGTTACTTCCAAAAAATTATTCTTTCAATTGCTTTGTGCACCTCTACTTACTCGAGAGTTACGTATCTGTACAGTGTCATATCGTAATTTATTTCTTAAATGAATGCAAAAGTTTCATCTTTGAAACTTGGACATTTGTAATTATTTTAAACCCTCCAGCTGTGATTCAGTGAAAGTAAAGATGAGCTAATTGTTGCATCCATCAAAAATATGTGAATCACTTGTTGGACTGCAACATTTTAGTTATTTGTTAATAATATTTTTTCTCTTCTCACAATGATATTCTTGGACAAAATTTTATTCCAACCGTCTATCATTAAGTAAATTATTGTTTTAATTTGGAATTGAAGAATAGAGAAATTGTATTATTAGTTTCAACAGTAAATCAACATTGTAATCATTGTCATAAAACGCTGTTCAAATGAACTTTTTTTTGTGAATTATTGTCTCACGTTTTATTGTTTCCTGAAATTTTAAAACTTTCTTAATTTATGTTAGAATAAAATTACTAACACACATACATTACGTTGATAAAAAAAAATGTAAATAGTGAATTTCCGTTGACTCTTCTCACGTTAATAAATTTACATTTTAACATAACGATTTGTGATTATTATTTATTCGTAATGTAATTTTCACTATCGATAGACTCAAATCCAGATCGAAAATAAGTAACGAGTGCAATATATGTGACTGCCAAGTAACAGTATGCAATTCATTGTAACTTTTAGAAGTATCAATTACGTATTTAAAAATCAATAGACGGAAGTGCTGAAACAATGACCAGATGTTACAATTTTGTATTTCGATTGTGTTATACATTGTTGTACTCGAAAAAAAATCAATTAATAAAAAATTATTTCAAATCAAATTAATCAATGCATATTTATTAATACAAGTACTCTTATGTTGGAGAAAATTAACATTCTTTTTGTAACTAGAAAAGTTCAAAAAAATAGCTTCAGCCGTGCGCAGCACGCTTGCGGTGGCGCTGATGTCATTTTTCTCTCTGTGTTTTTCTCTCTCTCTGCCTCTTGCAGAAGAAAAAGTGAGTGGAGAGATTAGATGACTTGTTAATTTCTCCAGTACCCATCAAAAAATTAAATGGTAAGCTACGATTAAATATTCACGTAAACAGTTAAATGTTCAATTGACTTGAAATACAATAATTATTGTGCAAAATAGTGGCTAATAGTACATGAGTTGAATGCAATGGTTTTTGTCTGGTTGATTGTCAACCATAGTTAACCTATTTTCAAGAACATCAAACGATTGAATGACAATTTTCAAAATATTTTAGGGTCAGCATCAATCTGGGCCCGGTGGAACCGGTGGCGACAGAAAGGACGACAAGGACAAGAAGAAGAAATACGAGCCACCCGTTCCAACGAGGGTGGGCAAGAAAAAGCGCAGGACAAAAGGACCGGACGCTGCTCTAAAGCTGCCTCAGGTCACTCCTCATACAAGATGCAGGCTGAAACTCTTAAAACTGGAGCGCATCAAGGATTATCTCCTGATGGAGGAGGAATTCATTAGGAACCAGGAGCGTCTAAAGCCACAGGAAGAGAAGAACGAAGAGGAGAGGTCCAAGGTTGACGATTTGAGAGGGACACCTATGTCCGTGGGAACGCTGGAGGAAATCATCGATGACAATCATGCCATTGTATCTACTTCCGTAGGTTCAGAACACTATGTTTCTATTCTGTCCTTTGTCGACAAAGATCAGCTGGAGCCAGGATGTTCTGTTCTACTGAATCACAAAGTTCACGCCGTTGTTGGGGTTTTGGGTGATGATACAGACCCAATGGTCACTGTGATGAAGTTGGAGAAGGCTCCGCAAGAAACTTATGCTGACATTGGAGGTCTTGATGTACAAATTCAAGAAATCAAGGAATCTGTCGAGCTTCCTATGACTCATCCAGAATATTATGAAGAGATGGGTATTAAACCGCCAAAGGGTGTCATTCTGTATGGACCTCCTGGAACAGGCAAAACCCTGTTGGCTAAAGCCGTTGCTAATCAAACATCGGCAACTTTCCTCCGAGTTGTTGGATCGGAACTTATTCAAAAGTACTTGGGAGACGGGCCCAAGCTCGTCAGAGAACTGTTTAGAGTTGCAGAAGAACATGCCCCATCGATTGTGTTTATAGATGAAATCGACGCAGTTGGTACCAAAAGATACGATAGTAACAGCGGTGGTGAAAGAGAAATTCAGAGAACCATGCTGGAACTGCTAAATCAATTGGATGGTAAGAAATCGTTGCATCTTTATTAAATTTTTTTTTTTTTATAAGCTGAAAAGCATTATCTTTGACTTTGGTTAACAGGTTTTGATAGCAGAGGAGACGTCAAAGTCGTTATGGCAACTAATAGAATCGAAACACTGGATCCTGCTCTAATTAGACCTGGTCGTATCGATAGGAAAATTGAATTCCCATTGCCGGATGAAAAGACTAAGAAGAGAATTTTCAATATACACACAAGTAGAATGACTTTAGCTCCAGATGTAAATTTAACTGAGTTGATCATGGCAAAAGATGATTTATCAGGAGCAGACATCAAGGTACTTTTTCTATACTCTTATCAGTATTTTTTTTTGTATTATGTTGTTCTTTATTCAATATTATGATATAAAATGTAATTGCAGGCAATATGTACTGAAGCTGGGTTAATGGCGTTGAGAGAACGGCGAATGAAAGTTACCAACGAAGACTTTAAAAAGTCAAAAGAAAGCGTATTATACAGAAAAAAAGAAGGGTCGCCAGAAGGTTTATATTTATAAAAAATGTATTTTTTTTTTTTTTTTACTGAGGTTCCACATCTTTCAGTGTTTATTAGATGTAAATTAAAAATAAATAATAATAATTGTGTTTTCCAAGTTATGAACATTTTTTTACCACCTAGTAACAAATATTTTGTATGTGAGAAAAAAAAGTGATAATATTGTGAAGATCTACTGTTAATGGCAATACATTTATAACTCAAATGATTCAAACTAGTTAAATTCTACGATTAATAAAAAAATTAACACAATTAATACGGCTTTTCATTTAATTACTAAGTAAGTTAGGAGTGATCCTTTTAATTAACGACATAAGTATGTTGGTTTTTAATCAATTTACAGGATGTATTTTTTAATTATTATTTATTGAATATTATAAAAAAATCAAATGAATGAATTATTCTTAAATGTTGTGAAAAAATTATAATGAACGTACACGATACAGATGAATGAGTGACACAAAAAAAATTCGTATGAGGTTTGTAGAACTCCAGGTTTGAAAATAAGTATCTATCAGGAGATTTTAACATGAAAACTTTTTGTGAAAAATAAAAATATTTTATTATGCACAACTATGATTGTAAGCTGGATAGGTCATAACATATATTATGATTTTTGAAAAGTGGATCAAAGTAATCAAACAGTGTTTTCAAAACTTTGTCTTCATGTTCTTTTTGACAAGTTACCACAGTATCTATCGACATTAACGGATTTTCAGAAATTTTGTCAATTTCAGTCTTACACACGTAACAAATGCCTTTTTTTGCACTGCACAAAATATCCTTGATTTCAGTAGGATGTTTTACACCTTTCAATAGACTATTTGCGAGTCCATAGTAAACTCCTAGTTTGAAAGTGGATGGAAATGCTTGCTTGTAGCCTCTGTCGAAACCCTCTTGAAAAACCGACTCTGAACCATCTTGCACACCTTCTCTGTAGCCTGTCTGTAAGTAAAATTCTCGTTATGGTCACATCAACACTTGTGGTATTATTAAGAAAAAAATTTATTTTTTTACTTTGGCGACTGATTTAATAGCTTTGGATGATGTTTTCGACGCTATTTGTAATATATCTTCATCGTTTTCGTCAACTTGATTGTCCATTAAAAATTTGACTTTTCGTTTATTTAAACACTTGTATAAAAATATAATGACAAAATTAAATTACTGTATAACAATGTGCACCAATTTGAACCTCAAGATACTTGTTATAATATGCCTATAACAGGTAAGTACTGTCTTTTTTTTCATTCGCACAAAAAATTTGGCGAATTGTATGTCATTTTGAATTCTGAATTAAGAAATTTCAAATAACTTTAGATAAGTAGATAAGTAAGTACTATTTGGTTATTATGTAGCATTAATCGTTCATTAATCTTTAATTTGTAGCTTTACCTTACCCTTTTATACAAAATGGCAAAACAATGACGGACGATTGTGGAAAAGGAAAACGTGAATCTGCAACTAAATAATATACCAACTGACATTCTTGGATTTCTTACTTAGCGACAGCTATATCAAAATGAAAAACAAATGTATCGACTCGCTGCTGCAATAGTAGGTTCCTATTTTACCATAAATAAAACTTCATGACTCAAAGGGTAAGATCGTCTGCTAGGACGATACCCATATATATATATATATTTTTTTTTTCAATTGCACTAATTTTTTTTTTATTAATTGTTGAAGTTTCCACAGCGACACTGGGTTTTCTTAACTCCACAATACTGTGTTCGGTATTCTGAAACCCGAGAATAACTATATTCGCCAGCAATCACTTAGTCCTCCTTTTGTACGGAAATGCTNACAATCTATCTTTTACACGAAAATTAACTTAAAAAATAGAAATACTTAGGAAGCCAATTTTTGGTAGAAAATAGATTGTTAACTTGCCGCCAAAAACACATGTATCGTTATTTTTTTATTTTATAGCTACGAAATGAGTTGCGGCTGGTTTATAATTGGCTAAGTGGCTCTAAGCGCTAAAGCTCTTGTTCAAAAGTTTAGGGCCACTTTTTTGTTCAGAAATTCGCACCGCTAGATGGCGCTGATCCAAATAATTATTACTATTTACAGTAGAGCAATTTAGTCAATTATAAACCAGCCGCAACTGATTCAAAAGATATAAAATTACAAATTGACGTTGCATGTGCTGTTTGCGGCAAGTTTACAATTTATTTTTTACCTGAAAATTGACCTCTCATAAGTATGTTTATTCGGATGACGAAGAAAAGCTCAACTCAGATTTCGTGTTGATAAATAACGTTCAGAAATATGAGTTGTGCTTTTTTTCGTCGTCTGACAAATTTGACCGCCTGCAAATAGTATAGCCAATCAGCGGTGACTTTTAGACATTTCAGCCCTACATGTATGCGGACGAAAAAAAGCACAACTCGTATTTCTATATGTTATTTTACATAACGAAATATGAGTTAAGCTTTTCTTCGTCCTCCGAAATAAAAAAACGTCCGTAGGGTATCTGAGCCACTTGTTTTCTCGAGAATAATCGTCCGCTAGATGGCGCTGATTGATTCTTAGCTGAGACTCATTCAAGAGCGAAGGCCGCCGACGAATCCCGATCACGCCCGAACCAAAAAAACGTCCGTAGGCGAATGATCCTTCATCTCTCTCGCACCCGTGCATTCATGTGGATTGCAGATTGCTATTGACGTTACGTCTGAATAACGCAGCCTTAGGCCGCGGTCACATGGAGAGCATATAACGCGTACCGCGTAACCATTGGAGCCCGTAAGAGTGAGAGAGAGGTAAAATACGCGCACCTCTCTCTCACTCTCATGGGCTCAAAGGGTTACGCGGTACGCGTTACGCTCTCCATGTGTCCGCAGCCTTAGACTCTTCTCTTTCTCTCTACCCCCCTACTATTTGTATCACAGTTATAAGTATACGCATCATGCTTTGTTCGCTTCGTTGCTCCGAATCTCCGATTGCTCCGAATCTCCAAAATAACATCCTACTATTTAATGTATACATATGTAGTACATATGTGTCACTAGTTACTATTATCTTGTCGCAGACGCTAACGACGGTATAACGACTAACGACTGTTTGTTAATATGATGTAGTTGTAATTGACAATTTATTTCTGCTGCATAATGGATACATACAAGAGCATCGCTTAAACGAACATGTAGCAACAAAAATCCGGAGTTTAAAATAAGTACATAACGAAGAAAAAAGAAGAAGAGAACGAAAAAACATACGAAAACTTACAGTGAAAAATTGCGAGTCGCGAGAGAGAAGTACCGGAGAGTAAGTATGAAGTTTTAGTAAATTGCTGAAAAAAATTTCACCCTAAGTATCGGATGAATCAGTCAAAATGTACGTGTTGCACTTATGAATCTTAAATAGAAAAAAAAAAATTTGTACTGGTTAATTAATAAAATTATCTAGAGGCTATTACACGCAGCTTACTTGAACTAGCGTTGTTCTTATACTTACTTGAGAACTTGCGACTGACACACTATAAGGAAATTCGAGTTTTTTTCAATCTGCTCTCATTTGATAAACATTATTATGACTTGAATTTTATTAATTTAATGATTTTTTTTTTTTATCATTTACTGTATTATATTGATATAATTATTGCTATTATTATTGTAGTTTATTATGTGTTACCTGTACTTACTATTGGCATTTACAATTTTCTCTACAAGAAAAGAAAAAGAAGAGAAAGTTATCAACTAGCCGATTGCAATATTAAATTATTTTGTAATATAAAAAAAAAAAAAAAAAACTCGAGTTTTCTCTACTTTATATAAATTTTATACATAAATTTTCTAGTTATGCAACTAAAAGTATTAACAAGAGTAGCAATAAAATTGTCAATTTGAGATTATACATTTTCCAAGAAGAGTCTTGGAGTTTTTAAGAGAAAAATAGCCGGCCGAATTCAAGTTCCTGAATCTTTTAAAAACGTAAATGGTCCATGACGTGTATACAAAAGCGGCCAATATTGGAATGCGTTTTTTTCCCATTGAGGTTATCTCAATTATTGTACATAGATTTTTTATCGCGAATCGCGAAGGAGTGGTGCGAAACTAGTTCAATTTGTTACCAGTGGCAGTATAAGATTTTTCCAAGACACCGTCAACAACTTTGCTAAAGATTCCACATAAATATGTCCATTTCTTCTATTCTTTACACCTTTTATTATTTATTTATTTTTATTTTTTTTTAATTTTATTTTCACCGGAAGAATCGAGTTAGAGCACCATATTTATTATTCAGAAGCATTATTCAGTGTATTATAAAGTATGCTAGTGTGAGTGTGTGATTTTACTAAATTTTGATTTATTTATTATTTATTCTAGTAATTTATTAATATTCGATTATGAGGAAACACATTGGATCACAATGTCGTTGATCACATAAACATTTCTTATAATTCACTTTAAATACTGCAAGTATTTGAAAATTAAACTCTTATTGTAAAGTTTAGTCCGCACTTTGAGTAATTTGTATAAATGTTCAATTATTTATGTTTCGTACAAGGACTATAATTATCATAATAATGTAATGAAATTAATTACGTTAGTAGGTGGACATTAACGTAACCGAAACCTACAAAAAAAAAAACGTGTAAAAATGTATTTACAATTTGTACTAATATGTAAATTGCGAATTTTTTAAATACCTTTCGTCTCTCGGAAAACGTCGAATGTGTATTTTTATATAATAAAAAACAACAAAGAATTGATTTTAAACGTCAAGTCACTTTTGTATACAAAAATTTTTAGAATTAAGTGCGATTTTAAATAAGAAAAAGTCCTATAACCATAAGACTAATCATAGGCACATGGCCTACTGATTTTGTATAATAAAATGCGTCGTGTCTAAAAAATAAACGAGATTAAGGAAAAATAGTCAATTACTCTCGAGCGAGCTCTTTTATTTTATTATGGAGAAAAACTAAAAATTGAAAATTTTATGCGCCAAACATAGATTAATATCTTAATGATGTTTATGGCCTTGTTTTTTTTTTTTTTTTTTTTTATTGTACATAAAACTAAAATGATGTTGTAATAAATCACGAAAAATCATAAAACATATGTGTATGATGTGTTTACCAGAATCCTTCCCATAATCTCATTTAAACTTCATTGAAATTAGTTTTATTAAGATTGTTATAGTACAGTTAACAGTTTTAAATTGTAAGTACGTGTAAATGTTACAGATTGAATTATGGATAAATATTGGAATTTTTTTACTTTGCAACAATTAAATACATACCCAATATGTTTATGACGTTGTGTATTATTATTATCGGTAAAATAAGCTTGAGAATAATTGAATATCATGTGCACGTATGTATGTACATACATGATCTACAAGAATTCATACTATATAGCCACTAATCGATGATGATTGAATAAAACTTCTTGAAAAGTATTATCGGTATAGCTGCGTCATCACGTACTATTTATTTTTTTTTAATTTATTCGTTATAAAAATAAATACCACACCTCTAATAAATTAAATGATATTAAGGGCGCGCGCTTCCCTTAACCATCGGTTCGACAGGGCAGTTTGCAAACAACGGCCGGAAGAAAAGGTGCCGTTTTGAGCAAAAGACGAACTGAACCGAACAAACGCGAATAAACTGCATGTGCTGATGTGACTGCGTGTGTGTGGGTGTGTATATGGGACGGACCGTTTTGGGAGGAGCAAGACACAAGACACAAGTCTAAAAGAGCGAGAGAGATAGTATAGATTCGAGCTGGCCTGTTTAATTCGGACGCTTTTTTTGCTCAACCATTCTGAAGGCCGATCAGTGTCTGCTGCAGCTCGAGGATGGCCGGGGTCATACTTGGGGGTTCCTCGCGGCTCGCCCCGCGCGCCCTTAGGCGCTTAACCTTGCTGCAGTCAAAGGTAAGGAACAACTATTTATACACGTTAACGTTTTTAACTCGCGAACAGAGTGTTTGTATTTTTTTGTACCTATCAAATGCAACCCTCTGGAAAAGATATAGTTCACCTGCTAGTTAATGGTCGATCGAGTCTTGGGATACTAATATCCGGCTGTGCTCTTTTGGGGGTCGTATCTCGAGAAAATCCACCTTCCTGCACGTCTATTCACACCTGCCGTCACACACAGCCCCATTATATAATCGTTATACCAAAATCTGCAAATACCAATATTAAAGGCTTTTATTTTTGTTGCCCGCGAAAATTTTTTGGACCTGTTGTGCTACTTCTTCTCACTGCTGACCTTTCATAGACTTTCTAAAGGGCGCACATACAATTTATCTCTGTTCACTATTCTTAGGTATAACGTGTGCACATGGAACTACTGTCAAAAAGTTTGCTATTTTCGCTCGTTTTACCACCACTCGTTCCTTCTGACCTGTTTGCACACGCGCTTACTCCTGAAATGTACCCTTCTGATGCACACTCTTGAATCATGAAATTTTCATGTGGTTATTACTGTTATTTATATTTTTCCAGGTGGTAAGGAACCTTTATCAAGGAGGTAATAACGATTGTTTACTTAATTTCGTTTTTTTTCAAATGTAAACAACATCTTTTGATGAGATACACTTAAAGGCTTGAATTTACATTTTCAGGACCCTCATCAGCAGCTTGCACAAGAAAGCTCTTCAATAGTATCGTAAAGCTGTAAGTTATTAACCTTATTGTATTCTAACCAAAAGTATTTTGTTGGTTTTAGTAAATTATTAATGTCCTCATCTTAGCAGTAGCTCCAAACCACATCATGTGAGTGTTCAATCTAGATATATAAGGTCAACATCGTGCCTGTGTGAGTTTGATCAACAGTAGCAATTTTAGAGTTGTGATGATTAATTGATTATTATTCAAACTACTTCTTTTTACGTTACCAGGGGAAACTAGAGACGTTACGGTGCCAACTTTTGCTGATAGTATAAGCGAAGGAGATGTCAGGTGGGACAAAAAAGAGGGTGATCAAGTGAAAGAAGATGATGTCATATGTGAAATTGAGACTGACAAGGTATACGTTTTTTATCTTGATTCAAGGCACTTTTGCATTTTTATACACACATTCCTCAAATAATTTAATTTAACAGACTTCAGTGCCCGTGCCATCTCCTGCTGCGGGAGTTATTAAGACTATCCTTGTCAAAGATGGTGAAACCGTTACACCTGGAACCAAGTTGTGTACCATTGAGGTTGGTGCTACAGCTGCTGCGGGAGCTGCACCTCCAAAGGCTGAGACACCCAAAGCCCCAGAGCCTGCAAAAGCAGCTCCTCCACCACCACCTCCAGCAGCTCCAGCTGCAGCTGCTCCTCCCAAACCAACTACTCCGACACCTCCACCTCCTCCTGCCGCATCAGCACCGCCTCCACCACAAGCTCCAAAAGCATCTATGCCTGTAGCAGCCATAAAACATGCGCAGGTAGAAAATTATTTAATTTAAAAAAATAACCGATTTTATTTTACTGGGTGTTTTATCAAAAAAAAATCTCTTAGTCTCTTGAAGGCGCCAAAGTTCAACTGCCGCCACAAGATTACTCACGTGAAATTATTGGAACTAGAACAGAACAGAGAGTAAAGATGAACAGAATGCGAATCCGTATAGCTGAACGTCTAAAGGATGCTCAAAACACGAATGCAATGCTGACGACATTCAACGAAATCGACATGAGGTAAGTGACATCGAAAACATGTTAACAAAAGTACTTTACTCATATTTTTTTTGTTTTCACATTTTTAGTGCACTTATTGATTTTCGCAAAACGAATCAAGAGGCTTTCAATAAAAAGTATGGACTTAAACTAGGTTTTATGAGCCCGTTTATCGCAGCTTCTGCTTATGCTTTGAAAGATCAACCTGTTGTTAATGCTGTCATTGATGGTGGCGATATAGTGTATAGAGATTATGTTGATATCAGTGTGGCAGTTGCCACGCCGAAAGGTTTAGTTGTTCCAGTACTGAGAAGTATAGAAAATAAGAACTTTGCTGAAATAGAAATAGCACTTGCTGCTATTAGTGATAAAGCGAGAAAAGGAAAAATTTCCATCGAAGATATGGATGGTGGCACTTTTACTATTAGCAATGGTGGTGTGTTTGGATCACTCATGGGAACACCCATCATTAATCCGCCTCAAAGCGCTATTTTGGGAATGCATGGAGTCTTTGATAGACCTATTGCAGTCAAAGGACAGGTATAAAATTGATTTTTTTTTTTTTTTTTTTTTTTTAATTCAAAAAAAGTTTTAATAGTTTTAATAAAAAATTACTGATTTTGATTTTAGGTCGTTATTCGTCCCATGATGTACGTTGCTCTTACTTATGATCATCGATTAATTGATGGACGTGAGGCTGTTATGTTCCTAAGAAAAATAAAAGACGCCGTGGAAGATCCTAGAATAATATTAGCTGGTCTATAAAAAATAGTTACTTCCAAAAAATTATTCTTTCAATTGCTTTGTGCACCTCTACTTACTCGAGAGTTACGTATCTGTACAGTGTCATATCGTAATTTATTTCTTAAATGAATGCAAAAGTTTCATCTTTGAAACTTGGACATTTGTAATTATTTTAAACCCTCCAGCTGTGATTCAGTGAAAGTAAAGATGAGCTAATTGTTGCATCCATCAAAAATATGTGAATCACTTGTTGGACTGCAACATTTTAGTTATTTGTTAATAATATTTTTTCTCTTCTCACAATGATATTCTTGGACAAAATTTTATTCCAACCGTCTATCATTAAGTAAATTATTGTTTTAATTTGGAATTGAAGAATAGAGAAATTGTATTATTAGTTTCAACAGTAAATCAACATTGTAATCATTGTCATAAAACGCTGTTCAAATGAACTTTTTTTTGTGAATTATTGTCTCACGTTTTATTGTTTCCTGAAATTTTAAAACTTTCTTAATTTATGTTAGAATAAAATTACTAACACACATACATTACGTTGATAAAAAAAAATGTAAATAGTGAATTTCCGTTGACTCTTCTCACGTTAATAAATTTACATTTTAACATAACGATTTGTGATTATTATTTATTCGTAATGTAATTTTCACTATCGATAGACTCAAATCCAGATCGAAAATAAGTAACGAGTGCAATATATGTGACTGCCAAGTAACAGTATGCAATTCATTGTAACTTTTAGAAGTATCAATTACGTATTTAAAAATCAATAGACGGAAGTGCTGAAACAATGACCAGATGTTACAATTTTGTATTTCGATTGTGTTATACATTGTTGTACTCGAAAAAAAATCAATTAATAAAAAATTATTTCAAATCAAATTAATCAATGCATATTTATTAATACAAGTACTCTTATGTTGGAGAAAATTAACATTCTTTTTGTAACTAGAAAAGTTCAAAAAAATAGCTTCAGCCGTGCGCAGCACGCTTGCGGTGGCGCTGATGTCATTTTTCTCTCTGTGTTTTTCTCTCTCTCTGCCTCTTGCAGAAGAAAAAGTGAGTGGAGAGATTAGATGACTTGTTAATTTCTCCAGTACCCATCAAAAAATTAAATGGTAAGCTACGATTAAATATTCACGTAAACAGTTAAATGTTCAATTGACTTGAAATACAATAATTATTGTGCAAAATAGTGGCTAATAGTACATGAGTTGAATGCAATGGTTTTTGTCTGGTTGATTGTCAACCATAGTTAACCTATTTTCAAGAACATCAAACGATTGAATGACAATTTTCAAAATATTTTAGGGTCAGCATCAATCTGGGCCCGGTGGAACCGGTGGCGACAGAAAGGACGACAAGGACAAGAAGAAGAAATACGAGCCACCCGTTCCAACGAGGGTGGGCAAGAAAAAGCGCAGGACAAAAGGACCGGACGCTGCTCTAAAGCTGCCTCAGGTCACTCCTCATACAAGATGCAGGCTGAAACTCTTAAAACTGGAGCGCATCAAGGATTATCTCCTGATGGAGGAGGAATTCATTAGGAACCAGGAGCGTCTAAAGCCACAGGAAGAGAAGAACGAAGAGGAGAGGTCCAAGGTTGACGATTTGAGAGGGACACCTATGTCCGTGGGAACGCTGGAGGAAATCATCGATGACAATCATGCCATTGTATCTACTTCCGTAGGTTCAGAACACTATGTTTCTATTCTGTCCTTTGTCGACAAAGATCAGCTGGAGCCAGGATGTTCTGTTCTACTGAATCACAAAGTTCACGCCGTTGTTGGGGTTTTGGGTGATGATACAGACCCAATGGTCACTGTGATGAAGTTGGAGAAGGCTCCGCAAGAAACTTATGCTGACATTGGAGGTCTTGATGTACAAATTCAAGAAATCAAGGAATCTGTCGAGCTTCCTATGACTCATCCAGAATATTATGAAGAGATGGGTATTAAACCGCCAAAGGGTGTCATTCTGTATGGACCTCCTGGAACAGGCAAAACCCTGTTGGCTAAAGCCGTTGCTAATCAAACATCGGCAACTTTCCTCCGAGTTGTTGGATCGGAACTTATTCAAAAGTACTTGGGAGACGGGCCCAAGCTCGTCAGAGAACTGTTTAGAGTTGCAGAAGAACATGCCCCATCGATTGTGTTTATAGATGAAATCGACGCAGTTGGTACCAAAAGATACGATAGTAACAGCGGTGGTGAAAGAGAAATTCAGAGAACCATGCTGGAACTGCTAAATCAATTGGATGGTAAGAAATCGTTGCATCTTTATTAAATTTTTTTTTTTTTATAAGCTGAAAAGCATTATCTTTGACTTTGGTTAACAGGTTTTGATAGCAGAGGAGACGTCAAAGTCGTTATGGCAACTAATAGAATCGAAACACTGGATCCTGCTCTAATTAGACCTGGTCGTATCGATAGGAAAATTGAATTCCCATTGCCGGATGAAAAGACTAAGAAGAGAATTTTCAATATACACACAAGTAGAATGACTTTAGCTCCAGATGTAAATTTAACTGAGTTGATCATGGCAAAAGATGATTTATCAGGAGCAGACATCAAGGTACTTTTTCTATACTCTTATCAGTATTTTTTTTTGTATTATGTTGTTCTTTATTCAATATTATGATATAAAATGTAATTGCAGGCAATATGTACTGAAGCTGGGTTAATGGCGTTGAGAGAACGGCGAATGAAAGTTACCAACGAAGACTTTAAAAAGTCAAAAGAAAGCGTATTATACAGAAAAAAAGAAGGGTCGCCAGAAGGTTTATATTTATAAAAAATGTATTTTTTTTTTTTTTT
>NW_019379691.1:293922-337502 GCF_000648655.2 Copidosoma floridanum
ACAATAGAAAATATGTTGCATGGCAAAGTCGTCATTGTACATATATATATATACGAAAAAAGTCACGTGTAACTTGATTGTATACGTGTCCAAAGCATAATTAATACAATTGTCGAACCACAAAGTTTTTTTTAATTTTTTTATCTCAATGTATTGAGAAAAAAGTTACAGTATCTGGGCTGCAGACTCGGAGTCGTTAAGGTCACTCACGTAAATATCAATGGGTACACAGATAACTGGATCCTCTCGTGAATTTTTAAAACAAGCCGTGGTATGCTTGGAATTATTCTTTGCTCGGCAGTATAGAACAAATACCCAATCTATTTAAAATATCAAAAAAGTTTTACGATAAAAAAGATAAATATACAAATACAATATATCGATGATATTTCATGTGCATGGATGATATGGCGCAATTTGTATTTCTTGATTTGAGAACTAAAGTTTTGCAAGGTGGCATCGTCGATGATTCTCAACTATACAACGGCACATGTATAGTTTTCATCTGATCTCCTGATTAGAAATAATTTTTTTTTAATTTCTATTTTTTAAACATCGAACAATCAATACCCTGAACAATATCGGTATCGTCGCAAAAATATCCTCATAAGTATAATGTACGTTTACACGTTTAGTTTTAAAAATTATAAATGATTGTAATAAATAGAAGCCAAAAACTAGATTTATTTGGTTTTGGTAAAGAATTGAATGATTATAAGGTTGAACTTGAGAAAAATTTATAATTTCGGTAAACAAAATTGTTGAAATGTAACAACAAAAGTACTCTCGAAATAAAATGGAGGGAAGTGACTTTTGTTTAGCAATAATTAGGTATAAATATATATATATATATATACATATACACTCAAGTTTGTCTGATATAATAGTTTTGTTCGGTCCAGTAGCTTGGAGCTACCCACAGATTACTTTTGAGCTGTTGAAGAGTATATCTATATAAACAAGAGTCGAAATATATACACATACAGTTGCAGGCTACTGTAGGTCGAGTAAAAATTCATATCGATGCGCACAACTTGATAAATTGAAGCAACAGATGATGATATTTTTTGTACACGTTATGTTTTTTCGTTAGCATAGATAAGTTTTTCTCGTTTGTATTAACATATTGTTATAATGCATATTAATTAGCATTTTGTGTGCTAATTATTATTTCTATCACTCGTTTATTGTCATTTTTTTGCGAACAAAGAAGAAATCAATGGTAATTGAATTTTTTCAAATATTTTCAATTTGTAAATCGAAGCAACACGCGGAACTTGAATAAATTCTAACTGATTTTTGATATTTTATTTAACCAAATATTTGGATTCATTTCATCATTAAAAAGTTGTAGAAAGTATGATTAATTGTAAACAGTATAATACTATTTCAAAAGCACGTGTAAATAATGTCGCATGTTGAAAAAATAAATACAGGAAAAAAAAAAAAAAAAAAATTTTCTCTTGCAGAAAACAGATGCCAGGAGGGATTTGATTGCATACCCCTTACAACCTGCGCCAAACTCGTGGATTTGCTCAGAAACGCATTCCGTAACCCGAAAAATTATGATATTTTGCGAACACGTACCTGCGGCTTCGATATCGTGAGCCCTCGAGCTTGCTGCAGCTGCGAGGAAAAAAACTTCGGTTCAAGCAACGTCCAGAGTATTTGCAACCCCACCGCCCCAACACCCACGACGCAAACGCCAAGTAAAAACGACTCGGTCTGGGATCCGCTTCCCAAAAATTGCGGCGAAGATTTTTCGAGCAGAATCATCGGAGGCACCTTGACCCAACCCAACGAATTCCCATGGATGACCGCTCTGGAGTACTCAACGCGTACGTTCACACACATACACACATTTTTCGTTCAACCAAAACATGCACTCGGAGTAATTTTTCTTTTTTTTTGTTTTCTTTTCAACACAGCCTACGGTCAGAGACTGTCTTGCGGTGGCTCGGTCATAACCAACCGTTACATCCTCACGGCGGCCCACTGCATCCGCAACACCCCTACCGACTACAAGCTCACGTCCGTCCGTTTGGGCGAGTGGAACACGGCAACCGACCCCGACTGCATCCCCGATGGCGACGCGGACGTCGTCTGCTCGGACAGGTACACCAGCATCCCCGTCGAGGAAAGCATCGTCCACCCCGACTATGGAATGTCGAACCAGTACAACGATGTCGCCCTCTTGCGTCTGACCCGTGAATTCAAGTTCACCGCGAGCATCAAGCCGATTTGTTTGCCCAACGACGGCTCGCTCGAGCAAAAGTTCTTTGTCGCCGGTTGGGGTCTCACGGAGAACGGCATCAACTCTCAGTTCCAGCTGAAAGTCATACTGCCCCGCGTCCTGGAGGAGCCGTGCAAGCGAGTCTACAGCCAGAACTTGTCCGAGCCGCGCAACTTGATCGAGACCCAGATCTGCGCCGGTGGTGAAAAGGGCAAGGACTCGTGCAGAGGTGACTCCGGTGGGCCCATGATGCAGGGCAACCGGCTGCCCGAGGGTACCATCAAGTGGACCGTCGTCGGGGTTGTTTCGTTCGGGCCCACTCCTTGCGGCTCGGAGGGCTGGCCGGGGGTTTACACCTACCTATTCCACTACAGGCCCTGGATCATCAGCCAATTGAAGCCGTGATTCAGTAATTCCCATTACGTGTATTATATAGCCTTGTCTCAATAATAATAGTAATTTACTTGCTTTTTTTTTTTTTCTTTTTTTTTTTTTTATAGATGGCATCCTACCCGAGACGTGATGTGCGAGACAAAAGATTTTCTAGCAGAATAAAGCAGTCACTTGTGTGATTTTGTTTGTCAATACTATGTCATTGTTGTTTATTTATTTTTTTTTTGTTGCATAATAATTTTGTTACGGTCCAACAAATTTGGCAAAGTCGTCATTGTACATATATATATATACGAAAAAAGTCACGTGTAACTTGATTGTATACGTGTCCAAAGCATAATTAATACAATTGTCGAACCACAAAGTTTTTTTTAATTTTTTTATCTCAATGTATTGAGAAAAAAGTTACAGTATCTGGGCTGCAGACTCGGAGTCGTTAAGGTCACTCACGTAAATATCAATGGGTACACAGATAACTGGATCCTCTCGTGAATTTTTAAAACAAGCCGTGGTATGCTTGGAATTATTCTTTGCTCGGCAGTATAGAACAAATACCCAATCTATTTAAAATATCAAAAAAGTTTTACGATAAAAAAGATAAATATACAAATACAATATATCGATGATATTTCATGTGCATGGATGATATGGCGCAATTTGTATTTCTTGATTTGAGAACTAAAGTTTTGCAAGGTGGCATCGTCGATGATTCTCAACTATACAACGGCACATGTATAGTTTTCATCTGATCTCCTGATTAGAAATAATTTTTTTTTAATTTCTATTTTTTAAACATCGAACAATCAATACCCTGAACAATATCGGTATCGTCGCAAAAATATCCTCATAAGTATAATGTACGTTTACACGTTTAGTTTTAAAAATTATAAATGATTGTAATAAATAGAAGCCAAAAACTAGATTTATTTGGTTTTGGTAAAGAATTGAATGATTATAAGGTTGAACTTGAGAAAAATTTATAATTTCGGTAAACAAAATTGTTGAAATGTAACAACAAAAGTACTCTCGAAATAAAATGGAGGGAAGTGACTTTTGTTTAGCAATAATTACGTAGCACCATGGTGGAAAATTAAAAATTTAGGCTTTTTTGCGAACATAATAATTTTTTTTTTTAACTTCATACATTCATTTACATGTGTTGATGTGACTATACAAGAACTATCTCTGAAGCAGATGTAAATAATATTCCACATTTTTCATCATCAAATCACTATTTATGTACCAACATATGTTTTAGAGTAGATCCCGTAAAAGTCTAAGTGTTAAAAACAAATGCTCGTATGGGAAATTTCATATCTGTTATACATAAGTTGTCACCTCTTTACTCTAGTGTTTATCTCAATTTTGATTAAAAAATTTAGATCAAGTTTTCATGCCAAGTAAAATATGAATATGAGTGAGCCAAGCCACGCCTCTTTTGTTACTTCCTACGTAAAGCGATTTGTCTATAGAAAAAAGAGCATCGAACTTTATTACGACATTATTATTATTATTATTATTATTATTACTACTATTACTATTATGGGCTCTTGTGTATTATACTTCACGAAATTGTGAATTAGTAGTTTGTCTTCAAAAAGTATACCAGATCTAAGAGTGTTGGGTCTTAACTCGTTTTATAATGATAAGGAAAATAAAAAATAAGATACGTTGTCAATAAACTTTTTGGATGTACAGGTCAAATNAAAAAAATTTCGTAAAACTATCCTTATGTTCTTATAAACATTTTTGCACCTGCAAGTGTATAGAAATATTGATTGGTGAACGGTTTATTTTTATTTATTTATTTTTTTAATAAAAAATTGTTTGTTTGCCCGTATGCTACTCATACAAAGTGTTCCCATACCACATCGACAAGCAGGCGGGACGTCATTAATTATGCCCGCAACAGTTTTGAGTGCAAAAACATCGTCTCTCATAATTATCTGCGAAATAATTACGATTACTTAATCCGTCAAAAACATTAACGAGCACCAAAGTTTTCAGCAATAAAAATTTTCCAATGTAAATTATCGATGCGAAACGGATCTCGATTGCAATGGAATTGTAATTACGTAAGAAACACGTACAGGTAACCGAAAAAATATTCGCAGCACATAAATCTATTGTATAAACGTGTCACATAATGATTCCAAGCATATGCAGGTAATATGAAAAAAAATATATATATATCGCCTCGCTTATTTTTTATTGGAAAAACCTTTGGCGTAAACAAATACAAAATCGGGGAACTTTTCGCTCAACTTATTCGACAAATTATCCCACGACAAGCGCGGATAAATACACGCTGAGCGTAAGTACATGTAATGAACGTCAGTGCTAATGTATAGAGTGGTGGGAGGCCAGCTTGGACCCAACTGGTATATCAAAAGGCACAATATTGCCGCTCAGGTCTCGGCTCAGTCGCTGATTCTACTTCATCACAATCTCATCGTCGTCATCGTCATAATTATCATCGAAACTTCTTTACGCGCGCTCGTATACGTACAGTGAATCGAAAAGAGTTATAAGACGTGTGTACTTAAATAGTCGACGATTAGAACTGATACGGCTATAGTTGTTGGTGTGATCTCCAATAAGGGCGCAGTTCTAATATTTTTGCAAGATGACAGTTTTGTTGAAGCATTGGGTTTTGCCAGTGCAGCTGGTACTTTTTGGCCTCATTACTACAGTGGTTTCTCGTACGTACCATTTTTTTTTTTTTTTCCTTGATTTTTTCGAGCAAATATTTTGCACAAACATCAGATTTTGATGTTTCAAAGATTTTTTTATGATTTTCATCGGGAATGATCATGTAGTTGATAATACATCCTTTACTTGATGTATTGTTAAACATACGCCAGAGTATTTAAATATCATGTTTTCAATACGTACAAACAAATACGTCATATAAAGGTACTGAATTTATAAATATGTGTTTAAAAAAGTAGGGCATGACAATTAGTATTTTAAAATACAGTTTTTTAATAGCATATTGTACGTGAAGTTGTTAAATGCAAATCAAACATGTTTTTAAATAGATTGTTTAATAGTGTCATAAACTGAGTACTTCTGCGGGGTATTCTCGGACACATAGTACCTGTCGAATGTGAAATACGTTTTGACCTCGGTTTTGACAAATTAATATATTTTATTGGTATTTAACTACTGTACTCCGAAATTCGCATTAAATAGGGAGTTAATAGTTGAGTACGTCTTTATAAATACAGTAGTTTATAAAATGTATTTAAAAATGCAGTACTAAAGAAGCAGTACCTTAATTTTTGTGTTTTAAAATTATACTTTGAAAATTTGCGCTGTAATGAATTATAAATTTTTTTTATGAATAGTTTGGTGATTTATGTATTTCATTCAAAATTCAGAGTCATCCTGCCAATACGACAGTTGCGTGGTCATCCAACAGTGCCCCAAGCTTCACAAGCTCCTTATAACTCGGGATCCAACGGCATTCAATTTGTTGACGTCGCGAAACTGTGGGTATGAAGGACGATATCCCAAAGTTTGTTGTACAGAAGAGGAAATGAACTATCAGGAGGATAACAATAATCAGAAATATAACGGTAATAACGGTAATAACGGTAATGGCAATGTACAACCTCCGTTCAATGGATCGACTGAGTCAAGAAACGTAAACTTGGGGGAGGCGATGAAGCTTTTGCCAACTGATTGCGGGCAGGACTTGTCTAATCGCATCATTGGTGGAACCGCAACTGCTCTTGATGAGTTTCCGTGGATGGTACTCCTAGAGTACCGTAAACGTAAGTTTTTGTCAATTATTTCATGTGTGCACTCATTATCTGCTAGACGAAGTGGTTTGGTATTTTTTTTCCTATTGAGAACAATCTTCCGACTGTATTCATCGGAATATGAATAATTGGAGCATGATGGTAATGACTGACATTATCTCAACTTGTGCGTATGATGTACTTGGGCGTATTTTTTTATTATTGAGGCGTAAATGTTGAATATGATAAGTTAATGGGTCAATACGTAAATTGGTAACGTTTTTACTACATATGTAAGATTTATTTACATTTTAAATGACTAAGAGCATTTCGCAGAACATTTAGTTGTATTATCTGCACTGAAAGTGAAAGCCATTGAGATTTCATTTTTGCTAACGGACGCACAAAAATTCTTACGTTTAGATTTTTGTACTTTTTTGCTGTTTACAAAATTAAAGCAGCAAGTTTTAAAAAAAATCACTGGATATCTCCGGCTCATTATAATAAGCGTATCAACGTGCTGCATTAATGAAAAACCGGAAAATTTTTCTGCATTTCAATCTTCACGAGACTTCAACAGTCGAAAGTAAAAAAAATGTCACACAACGAATCGTACATCTTCATGTGATTCTTTTTGACCTTGACATTGCTCTCAACAACTAAATAACCGAAAATATGACATCCAAGTTCAATTTGTATGTTTTTAATTTTTTTATTACTGTAGCCAACGGAAAGACAACAGCCTGCGGCGGAGCCCTCATAAGTCGAAGGTACGTCCTAACAGCGGCTCACTGCGTCTCACCGGGATCTTTGCCTCCCAGTTGGTCCCTGATCGGTGTAAGATTAGGTGAATACAACACCGCGACCAATCCAGATTGCATCGCCGAAGGTGAATCGGACATGGTCTGCGCCGACGAGCCCATCACCGTTGGCATCGAAGAGCGAATCATCCACGAAAGTTACGGTCCCAACTCGAACAATCAACACGCTGACATAGCCCTCATCCGACTTTCGCAGGACGTGACCTTCACCGACTACATAAAGCCCATTTGCCTACCGAGCGGTCCAAAGGTCAGCAAAAAGCTGACAGTCGCTGGTTGGGGAAGAACCGAGAACAGGTTCGAGTCCGAGGTCAAGCTGAAGGTCACTCTGCCACCGGTCGATCGTAACTACTGTTCGCAGAAGTACCCGAGAGAAATGGTCGAGAGCCAGATTTGCGCTGGTGGGGAGAAAGGCAAAGATTCTTGCAGAGGAGATTCCGGTGGTCCTCTTATGCAACTGGCCAAGAGACCCGATGATATTTTCAACAGGTGGGAGTCTGTTGGCGTTGTCTCGTATGGTCCCACGCCCTGTGGATTGGAGGGATGGCCAGGCGTCTATACCAATGTATATTTCTACGTACCTTGGATTCTGAGCAAGCTTCGAGGGTAATTTTTTTTTTTTTTTTTTTTTTTTTTTTTTTTTTCCTACCACATATGTCACACATGAATGTCAGATGTCATTGCGTGATTTTATGAAATAGAAAAGGATGCTAAAGTCGTTGTGTGCTAGAATTACTTCGTTCATCTAATAATGTAACGCGTGAGTGTGAAAAGTAATATAATGTTTTTTAGATTTAAATAAATTAAATCAATAGGTTTATAAATGAGTTTGTTTTTTATTTATTATAATTATTTTTAGACATATGAATGAGCAACCTGACTTTGTCATTTCGATTGAACACGGTCGAGCGAATGTGTATTACTAATATCAATGTATTAATTTTTCAAGGACTAATTCTTAGTTGAAACCTGTTTTGGTTGTTTTCTTTTTATACGAGTTTTTGTCACGAAAGTATCAAACTCACGACACTCTATATATACTTATATGTAAAATGTTTTCAAATATAACATTGTTTACTGGCTCAGTGGTTTTACTGGAAATCAATAGTTAAGGCCACAAACAGTTTTCAATCCCTCCATAAATTATATATATATATATAACTTGCTCAAGAAACAATAATAATAAAATAAAAAATAAATGACTAGATCTGTGTTCCTGCTTGTTTACTAGTTTGCAAGTCTAACTGAAAAGAAAGCGAAGCTATTTTTTTGTTTCATTTTTCTTTTAATTTTCAATTTACACTATTTATGAAATGTTTAATGATTACCATATAAATGCGGGTCATGACTATATTAAATACAAAATATACAAATCTGTGTTACACCATGTCAGGTAGAATGTAAACACAAACTCATTCATTGTTTTTTTTGCTTATATTTTTCATGTATAACTCAAAATGAAAAAAATTATGTTAGTCACTCATACAAGGTACGCGTACATCCATAAAAAGTTGGTGTCTAATGCTCTTGCTTACGATATCAAAATATCAACCATTTGACTAAGTGGAAGAAGATTGTTTCAAGAAAATCTTTATATACTTGCTTCTTGGGTTGCTTTTATTATTTTTACTTCGTATTAAAAATGAGGTATACGATAAATACAAACCTTCGTTTAATACAGAAACTTTTCAAAAAATTTTTTCCTGTGAGTAATATGCAATGGTAAGCTCTAATGATGACGTCAGAGGCGTCAAAAATTTTATCACTGATAAAGGAATTTGTTTGAACAAAAAAAGTTTCGTTGGTGTTTCATCTGTTGTAGTCATACATTCTTTTGTGAGGATCAACTATGTAAATGTTTTATACAACGATTTCGGTCACAATGGATGATGAAAGAAAACACTAAAAACAGATTTATCGTTTTCTCTTTTTTTCATAAAGTGATAACGTTAGGGGGAAAAACCTTTGACGTAGTGACCCATATATTAGTGATAAAAACTGTTTCAATAGAAAATCTAATGATATGAGAGTGTTAGGATCTTGAATCAAATTGGCACTGGTGGCGAGAAAGGCAAGGATTCCTGCACGGCGTTTTTTCGTATGGTCTCATGGTCTGTGGAATAGGAGAACGGCCAGATGTGTATACCGATTTGTATTTCTATATTCTTTGGAATCTGAGTATACTTCAAGAGTAGTTTTTTTACATACATGAAATGTCGTATGTTATTATCTTATTAAAAAAATGGGAAAAAGTGACAAATTTATTTTTTAACAGTGTCATATGTAAGTATATATGTGGATGATTCTCAATGATTTAGCCGTTCAATAAAAGTAACCAGCAAAGGTGAATAAATTAGGTGCATTGCACTAAATTTAAAAACCACTCTCTGGCATACATTTTTCAAGAATTAAATTTTATTTTTTAACCTGTTCAGCACCTTTTATTCATTTTCTATCACTATACTATGGATCATTTAGAGTATTTATACTTTATATTTACATCTAATGTCAATGTGATTACTTGAATTAAACACTATTACATTTATTATTTATAAGTGCGAATAAAAACTATTGACTTAGCAAAAAAAAAAAAAAAATCGTAAACTACATCGAACCTTAGTAAACATCTTGTTTTTTAAAGAAAAAACAGCAAGTGACAACAATTTGGCGTAGGTAAAACTTTTTTAAAATCAGAAGTAGTAAAAAATTTCCAAGTAACATCCTCATTTCGTATGTATACAATGGATTAATTCAATAAGAAAAAATGAGCAGTATAGTGACGTTTGGCTACTCTATACAATAGAAAATATGTTGCATCAATTATAATCTTCTTTAAAACTAGTTTTGTATTGCAATTTTAAAGACGGGAGAGTAGACTTCTACAGAAAAACACGACTAAGAAGTATATTTATTCCATGATATAAAGTGAATCGGCCTTACATAATACAATTTTCGAGGAATTAAAAACAAGTTGATGTGTATTACATGTGACTGGTGTGAAAATAACTTATAAACACAAGATAATCTACAAGTGAAAGTCTTAATATATCGTGCACGAGGTCAAAAGGTTACAAAGACGTTACATGGTATTGAATAACACTTGTATTACTGTATGCACAATTACATACATAGTTTAAAAAAAATTTTGGTATTCAACGTAAAAATAGCCTTCTTATTATCTTTGCCACGGATACTCTCGTGTATAATAAGAAACATCTTTGCGATCAATGGTGAAATATCTTGCGGCTGCGTGTGATCGAGCAGTGGCTAACGAACTATTTTAAAAGTTCGATAAGTTAAGGAAAAATCATTGTTAGCGGAATTGCAAATGCTATACCTCGAAATAACAGTTTTGATGATTCAAATACGTTTAATTACATGACATACAACTTGGTTGTTGATAGGTTTCTGCTTTTGGAATCTTTCATTAAATTATATTACATTTTTTTATTTAAAACAAGTAACTCAACTCCAATGAAAAAAATTGAACTTAATGGTAAATTAATACAAAGGATGCATTTGACATCTTTTTGTTAATACGTTTTTCGTAAACGAAATACTTCACAAAAGTGTATGACAATTGACAAAAAATGACCTGAATACAAACCATTTGTAATTTAGATAAGATTTCGCATTAGGTACAGATGCGAATCGGTCGTTAGACGCAGTGTGACATACTATAATTGTAATTTGAACTAGTGTATTACGGACCCTTACAGAGGATTTGCGATGCTAGAAGAATAGACTCCCTGAGACTTACTCATTTAAGACATGTTTATTACTGTACGTAAACATCAGAGATAATTAAAGTAAACATTAATGCTGCAACTAAATAATCCGATGAATATTAAAGGTCCATAGGTGTAACTAGGTACACGCATTATTTGACTCACACTTGAGCTTCCATACGTTAATTAAAAAGCCATAAATTATATGAATCTAACTCCATACGGGTAAACATAGTTTTATTTTAAATAACTGGTAATAACAGTAAACGACAACTCGGACAACGCTATCCTAATTTAACTTTCAGTTAAACAGACGTTAATCGATTTATTCATTATTTTTGCCAAGTGATTGCCAACTTTGGTGGGCGTATTTTTTTTTTTTTTTAGCATCGGTTTGATACGTGAATCAAGGTCAGAGATTCTGTCATTAGCTGTTTTAGCGGAGCATAGATAGCAGTGTGGAAGTATTAGTGTGATCGAAACTGATGGACCAACTTTGGGTCCAACTCACACATGAAAGCAAATACAATTTTCTGCGTGCCAAAGACTAACGTGTATATAAGTGGATGCACAGAACTCAAACGTCTAGTTGGTGCAATCTCCAATAGTCGCGGAGTCGTAAAATTTGCAGTATGAAGCATCGAGTTTTGTCAATAAAGCTGCTACTTTTTGGGCTTGTTACTACAGTGGTTTCTCATACGTCATGTTTGTTTCTTTTTTTTTTCTTTTTTCCATCGAATATTAATTTGCACAAACATCAGATTTTGATGTTTCAAAGATTTTTAAAAATAATTTTTACCATTAATATGTGTAGTAAATATTTAGGTACTCGTAAAACTATTGAAAGTGCTATATTCAATTCTCGTCAAAATATTTAAATATTACCCTTCAAATTAGCATGTATAAATATAGCATGTAATTTTGAAGAACTGAATTTTTCAAGTGCAGTTTTTAAATAGAATATTTCAAAATACAGTACATACCCCCCCTCTCCTCCTATTATCCTAGTCCTTAGCCCGACGTTCCGAACTGGCTCTACCCCCCTGTACCTCAGGCTAGCTCCTAATCAACTTAGTTACGACTGCTTTCTCACTTCTCTGCTTTTTTATTTTAAATGAAAAATAATTATTTCATTGATCCAAGTATTTTATTCAAAATTCAGATTCATCATGCCCTAATGATAGTTGCGTGGTCATCCAGGAATGTCCCAAACTTCACAAGCTCCTGCTTACTCTGGACCCTATGACATTAATAAAATTGACGTCACTAAGTTGCGGGTATGAAGGTGTATATCCCAAAGTTTGTTGTACAGAAGAGAAAATGAGCCATCGAAACGATTATAATGATCAAAATGATGTAACTAATTATCGTGACGTAATGAGTTTCAACGATCTTATTCCAACTTCTAATATGGTAAGACATATCCATGGTGGAATCGCTACTTTTCTTCAAGAGTTTCCGTGGATGGCACTCCTAGAATATGACACGCGTAAGTTTATGTCCATTATTTTTAGTTTGTACTCAATATAGTAGCTTGTAAATTTTTTTCTTATGGAGAAATGTATTCTGATCAAAGTTATTGGAACATGAAAGATTAGAGAGCGTGATAGTAACGAATAAAATGTTCTTACCTTGATATAGTGTGATGGCGTATATTTTTCGTTCGGTAATTATATTTCATGAGGCGTAAATAAGACATATATGTTTAAGTGCCAATGTGCCATTTCGGCACATGAAAAATTTTTAGTCGAGGTTTTTGGATTTTCTTGTTGCTCTACATGACTAAAACAAGAAAATTACTAAAAAATTACTGATACTTCATGCCTCATTATCAAAAGCGTATCTATTTAATTTGCTAGCAATAAAAAAAAACACTTATTTTCCTTGAAAAAAAAAAAAAAAAAAAAAAAGGCGATTTTACAATTTCAAAATTTTATTCCTTACGAGTCCACAAGCTGAAAGCAAAAAATTTCACGCAATCATTGTTATCTATCAGATTATGATTAACCTTTTGACATGATGTTTTAGATATAGTTTTATCAAAACTACAAATTTAACAGTCCAACAAACCATTTATATTTTTCTGATTACTACAGCTGAGGGAATGAAAACATCCTGTGGTGGAGCCCTCATAAATCATAGGTACGTGCTAACAGCAGCTCACTGCGTCTCAGACAAGATCTTACCTGAGGATTGGTCCCTGACCGGAGTAAGATTGGGCGAATACAACACTGCAACAGATATGGATTGCACAGTTTTCGGTGACTCGGGTTTGATCTGCAACAAACACATCACCGTTGGCATCGAAAAATCAATTTTACACGAAAACTATAATACATATAATCATCAGTCTGACATAGCCCTTATCCGACTTTCACGTGACGTGGCTTTCACCGACTACATTAAGCCCATTAGTTTGCCAAGTGGCCCATACATCCAAAAAAAACTAACAGTCGCTGGTTGGGGAAGAACCGAAAGTGGAATCTCGTCGGAGATTCTGCTGAAGGTCACTCTACCACTGGTAGATCGTGAACTGTGCTCGGAAAAATACCAAGTCCAGATGCTTGAAAGCCAAATTTGTGTTGGGGGTATGAAAGGCACGGATTCGTGCAAAGGAGATTCCGGTGGTCCTCTCGTACAACTAGTCAAAAGTCCTTATACTAACTTGAAAAAGTGGGAGATTGTTGGCATTGTCTCATATGGCAACAGAATGTGTGGAACGGAAGGATGGCCTGGGGTTTACACTAAAGTGTATTCTTACGTTCCTTGGATTCTGAGCAAAATTGGAGAGTAAATGTGATTTTACAAAAGGAAAAAAATATGTACTGATTATGTTACGATTTTATGGTAGTTTTGCATATAACTATGCTGATAAATATCAAGAATTTCAGCTTTCAGTAAAATAAATTGATGTATCGATAAATTGGATGGACTACACTAATTTTTTAACAAATACATAACATTACTAAGTATTTCTAAATAATTTATGCTATGAGATTGTATGGACATATATGGAAGTTTTAGAGTATGGATGCATACATTTTCAAGTTTTTATCGCAGTCAGGGTCCAAAAATACAAAGTTACACACAGTATGCTTACTTAGGCAAATTTTAAAAAATCATGTTCATTCCTGAGTATCCTTTTTTAACACAAAATAATATGAGTGGCCTATAATAGCTGTGTTTAAGTTTTGCAAAAGCTTACTTCAAAACTTTGTAAATAAGCCTATGAGTGGTGCTGATGATTAAACCTGATACCAACGTCAAGTCAACGGAAATAAAACATATTATAAGTACGCGAGTATAGGTGGCTAAGACAATTGTAATATGAAAAATTTCGTCTGGTGGAAGATGATATATACGTTATGATTGTTTGATTCATACTTGAGCTTCCATACACTAATCAATAAATCAAGAATTTTATGAAGTTAACTCCATCCGAGCACAGTTAGTTGTATTCGAAATTAAATTGCCATTTAAATGCAAATCAATACAATAACACATGCGATTTGCTCTTGTCATACCACTATTTAAATATTTCGATTTTCGTTCGTTGCATGCAGTTAAGCGGTACATGCTGTTTTCATAGTTTTTATTTATTTGCTTCTCGAGGTATTTTTCATTATTCTTAATAAAAGTAATTAGATGAAGTTATAATTTGTGTTATTTACTAATTTGTGTAAATACCTTGTTATTAAAAAGTTGTTAATCGATTTGCTCATTATTTTTGCCAAGTGATAACTTTGGTGGGCGTAACTGACTTTCAGCATATATTTGACACGTCAATCAAGGTTGGAGATTTTGCCGTTAACTGTTTCAACAGAACATAGATAGCAGTATGGAAGTATCAATGTAATCAAAAATGATGGACCAACTTTGGATCGAACTCGTATCTGAATGCAATACAATTTTGTGCATGTGAATGATGTGCTTTTATATAAAAGGGCGCACAGAACTCAAACGGAGCGTTGGTTTGGTCCCCAATAATTGCGTAGTCGTAATATTTTGCAGAATGGCAGTTTTGCTAAAGCATTGGGTTTTGTCAGTACAGTTGCTACTTCTGGGGCTTATTACTACAGCGGTTTCTCGTATGTACAATTTTCTTCTTTTTTCTTTTGACTTTTTCAATCGAATATTTATCTGCACAAACATGTGATTTTGGTGTTTCAAATGTGATCTTTACCAGACATATACATGTAGTAAATATTTAAATTTTCAAATGTCCATTGAAAGTGCTATCCAACTTTCGTCAAAGTATTTGATTATTCCCCTTTAAATTCGCGTGTTCAAATAAATTATTCATAAATATCGAATTTATAAATACGTATATAATAATAATACTTTTAAATACAGTTTTTACATACTTTACTTTAAAATATACAGTGGCTGAAGACAAATTAAATTTATCATTTGAAAGGTTTTTTATTATTAACAAGAACTAATTACTTTTACTCAGTTAATTTATTACTTCGGAATGGGCATGAAGAAAACTATTTTTGAGTACATTTTTGTAAACAAAGTAGTTAAAATGCTGCATTGTTACAAATCTCAGCTTTATTCATCTTTTGAAAAGTTGACCTGATAATGGTGGTATTATAAATGACAATCACAATTAAAAATATTGAAAATTGCTCGTTTGTTGATCCATGTCATTAAAATTCAGATTCGGCGTGCCAAAATGATAGTTGCGTGGTCATCCAAGAATGTCCCAAACTTCACAAGCTCCTGCTTACTTTGGACCCTATGACATTCATAAAGTTGGCGTCACAAAGTTGCGGGTATGAAGGTATATATCCCAAAGTTTGTTGTACAGAAGAGGAAAAGTACCACTGGATAGATTATAACGATCAGACATACAATGCCTTTATTGGTAAGAGCAACGAGCTGCCATCAATCCACAAACCGGCTCACTCAGACTTTAAACCGTCAAGTGGATTTTTTCCAAGTATTAAACGTATGGTTGGAGGGACCATGACTAGACTTGATGAGTTTCCATGGATGGCACTTCTAGAATACTACACGCGTAAGTTTATGCACATTATTTGATTGTATACTCGACATAGTTGCTTTGTATTATATATTATATTGGATTTCATGTATACCCAGTGTATATTGCACGGTTCTTACATATACTTGACTCCTTACACCTCTAATTTCTCATCCCTATTGACAAGATGAGCTGGACAGGTGTAGGCTTTACTTGGAAAAAAGTCCCTAGAGATCCAGACATCATCCGAAAATCCATACTCATATACAAATGTGTTTATATCATACTTTATAAACTGTATAAGTGGTTTCTCGAGATCCTGGATACTTATCCTACCGAAAACAACCCGAGCAAAATTTTCCGATATTTTTTGATGGGTTTTGAACCCACAAAACTTTGAGTTTCCTTGACTACTAAGATTATAGATTATTAATCACTACATAATTCATCAAATCTTTTACAAAGCGGCTTTATACCATTTTTTTTTCATTTAAAAATATCTTTCGATTGTATGCATCGGAACACGAATACTTAGAGCAAGATACTAACGAATGAAATCATCTCAACTTGCAATGAAGATGTAACTGTGCATATTTTTTGATTTTGAGGTGTATGTAACGACGATAATTTCAATAATCAAAACGTAATTCATCACATTTATCTGACTTACTTGCAATAATGCTATGACATTTCAAAAACTACAAAAAGTGTTTTAGATCGCATGTGTTTATTTTATTTTAATCGAATACAAGAGTAATAAGAATATGGTCTAAGATGTTTGTCTTGTTAATAAGTGTAAAAAAAAGTTTTTTGTTCAAGTAGTTGGATTTTTCGCTGTTCTGCAGATTTCAAACAGGAAACTTGCGATAAAATTATTTGATATCACGTGCCTCATTATCATTAGCGTATCGGTTTAGTGTTTGCTTGCATTAACGAACACTTATTTTCTTTAAAAAAAAACAAAGAGCGAATTTTTCCACATAAATTGAAAGTAAAAAAATTTCACGCAATCATTGTTCTCTATTATATTCTAATTAATCTATTGACATGATATTTTTATCAAAATTGCAGCTGAAGGGATAAAAACATCCTGTGGTGGAGCCCTCATAAATCATAGGTACGTCCTAACAGCAGCTCACTGCGTCTCAGACAAGATCTTACCTGAGGATTGGTCCCTGACCGGAGTAAGATTGGGCGAATATAATACCGCAACAAATCCAGATTGCATTGTTTTTGGTGACACTGGTGTCATATGCAATGACGAGTACGTTACTGTTGGTATCGAAAAGCTGATTATTCATGAAAACTACGACACCTTTATTCATCGGTCTGACATAGCCCTTATCCGACTTTCACGTGACGTGGCTTTCACCGACTACATTAAGCCCATTAGTTTACCAAGTGGCCCATACATCCAAAAAAAACTAACAGTCGCTGGCTGGGGAAAGACCGAAAGCGGAATCTCCTCCGAGATTATGCTGAAGGTCACTCTACCACTGGTAGATCGTGAGCTGTGCTCGGAAAAATACCAAGTCCAGATGATTGACAGCCAAATTTGCGTCGGTGGTGAGAATGGAAGGGATTCGTGCAGAGGTGATTCCGGTGGTCCTCTCATGCAACGTAATTGCTATGACAAGTGGGAGATAGTGGGTGTTGTTTCATTCGGCAGTAGATTCTGTGGGATGCAAGACTGGCCTGGCGTCTATACTTATGTATATAACTACATTCCTTGGATTTTCAGCAATATTCAAGTGTAATTTGCCATTGTCTTGTGAGCCAGATATGAGTGTCGTATATGAATGTGTCGTTTTAAGAAAAGAAAAAAAGAAAACGTAAGTGATTGTGTGATCGTGTTGTACTGTTTTTTTTTTGTGTATTTTACATTAATGCAAGTAACGATTATGTATTGCTGTGTTAGTCTTCCTAAATGTGCTATCGTCAATGGCGTAGTGGTAACCTGCCTCAGATATATTGTGAAGCCACAGCTTGAACAACTGTGCTACCCTCGTCTACATGTAATATTCTGATATTTAACTGTGAAAATAAATTATGAAAATCTTAGATGTCAATAAAATAAATGTATACATCAAAAAATTCGAGGAATGCACTAATTTTTAACAAACAAATTACAATAATCTTCCGCGTCATTTAAAGAAATTTTGTATGAGGTCAGTGCAAGTTAGGTATGCGTTGACGTACCTTAAATTTTAAGAATATTGGTGCATGTTTTTGAAAGACAAATTTTTATTTTTAGTTTTGGACACATCTGTGGATCCGTTGGAAAAACGATTCGTACTTGCATAATCTCATTAAAAATAGTCCCTTTAATCCAAATTTGCATATACCAATTCTAAAAGTTTGACGCAAGTGGTTTGAACAATGATTTTCTTAAGAGAAAGTTTTTTTTTTAGCGATTCATAACAAAATACATCTTTTGCAAATTTTCCCTAAAATTTATAGTTTCCGAGACATTCATTATTTAAAGTTTGAAAAAATTCAAGCATGGACATGGACAATAGATCTCTTACGCGTTATTATTTTCTAGAGTGAATAAGAAACAATGTGAGGTGGGTATATTAATACCTTCAACATGTTCTAGCACCTGCAGCTGTCCAACTTCTATTTAAGCGAAGTACTTTTGATTGTTTACCGTCATTTTCCTTTTAAACATTATCAAAATAATACATTTTAATACTTGGTATAGCTGATATTTCATACTAGTCCGGGATTTAGAAAAATTACCCAATATTTTTGAGTTCGTACAAACTCTACCAAATTTTTCTTACGGATTTTAAATTACTGAACGTGATTTTTTTTGGCTTACTTATACCAGAAACAGACATACAGTTTTTAAATTCACTTATAAAAAGTATAAAATTATTTTTATACATGAATTAATACAACTATTTATTTAAAAATTTATACAATTATTAACGGTACACTTGCCACGGTGACGCACCATAAAAAAACCGCTTTTAAAATAAAAAAAAAGGAATAAAAATTTCAATGGCTTCGTCTGACGTAAATCGAATAGGCCATGGAAACCCCCGTGGATCTCGGACCATATACACGTCTGCGCGAGGCTTTCGTCTGAGCTGCGACAGTAAATTATCGATGACGCACACACGCGTAAGTATAATCTGCTTTCAAACGGGGAATCCCGTTCGCATCCGCATGAACTTCCAGCCTAAAAAGATTTATCACTACGTAACGAAACACCGGACTGTTTGAAATAAGTAACATTTTTTTTTTTCTAGTGTACTTGCGCTTCAGCGTGCAATTTATCATTGAACTCGCATAGTGTGTTTTTAAACAAGACTCTTGGTTGTTGAGTCAAAGTGACTCAAGACTGCACAGAGAAAAACAGGTAAGTAAAGAGTTGAAGTTACACAATTTAGGTTTACAATGTACAGGTACACACTAGTTAAAACGCACAGGTGTCAAAGTGCACACGTCATCGGGCCGTTTCATAAACACGCATCCATTTAATCCACCCATTATTAAATAAAATGTAATTTTGCGTTCAAAGGAGTGACGTAACTTTCAAGTTTTTAATCAAGGAGCGTGGAAAAGCGCTAGACATTTAATTTTTTATTTTTCACGGTGCAGCAACAATACGTCTTTGTTTTTTTTTTTTTTTTTTTTTTTAGCATGACTGCTTCACAATAATGCCGTACGTTTTTGTAATAGAGGAAAAAAAACGTAACACCTATAACTCAGTATTTATCCTGTAAAAAAATTATGATTAAAAAGGAGGCGTGGTCCACCTATATTTGCACAGTGCAATTTTTTTGCGTTATACATTCTTGACTAAGTAGTAATCTTTGCGTTTCAGAAGTCAGAACTACTAATAAATAATGAAAAAAAAAGTCTTGCTTAAAAATTACGCCAACGTTAAAAATAGCTGACAATAAAATTTTTTTTTTTTTTAATTACAGTAACGTTTCACATTTGAAAGTATACGATCTAATGACGCCGAAAACGTTTGTAAAATACAATTTTCCATACTTTATCTTCTGAAAAAAAAAAAATTATCACCACGTGGGGAAAAATTTTTACATAAATTTGTAAAAATTAGCAGTCTTCCGGTGCACGTTTTAAAAGTAATTTTTCATCACGTAAACATTTCTGCTTGCAAAAAAATGTAGTTTCTTGTGTAAATGCAACCTGTTTTTTTGTCAATATCATTATCGATCGTTTGCGTGCGAATTCACACGTCACCAGATCGACGATTGGCTCAAAGGAACAGCTCATTCAAATTTGTAGTGTGTAATTCTTGGAACAAAAAAAAAAAAATTGGTCTTTTATATAAAACATCGGAACTTGGGCTAAAAACTTTGCCAAAAAAAAGAAATTTTATGAATAAGCTCATAAAATTGCGATAAATTGATTCGTCCGACAACGATACGCTTACACATTATTCGCGGAGATTCACGTAACACCTTTTTTGGTGAAGATTGTCGAAAAAAAAAAAAAAAAAAAAATCAGTTGTCCAAACACAGGTAACGCGTTTTACTCGATTGTACTCGACTCGCGAGCCCGTGGAAAATTATGCGAAACGTATTGTTTACGCTAGGTCGCACGTCGCGCGATTACAACTGCCAAGTACTTACTTTAAAAATTTTATTGGGGAAAAGAAAAAGAAAAAAAAAAAAAAAAAAATTGCAGCCTCGCGCAAATGATCGACCGAGCGCGCGTCAATGTGAGCAAATGTGTACGCAACTTTCAGACGCGTGTGTGTATATATACGACAGCCGCTGAAATCAAGGCCGACAAAACTGAGGGGAGGGGGAGACAAAAAAAAAAAAAAAAAGAGAGACAAAAATCGAAGCGGAAAAGACGGAATGAGCGTGAAGATCGGTAGAACGAAGAGAGATGGGTAGAGCGTAAACTATGTACGTATATGCACACGCGCGCGAGTCTCAAGCGCGGGAAAACACAGGCAAAATCAGAACTGGTTTGCACCGCTGGCGGAGAGCTATTATAATATCCTCGTGCAATTGCACGCTCGCGACTGTAGGCTAAACGGTGTCCGTGCACGCTGTACTCCCGAGCCGCAAGATTTTCGATCGGCAAGAATCGGTTGACATACTTTTTTTTTTTTTTTCCCAACAGCGGTACACCGTAGCATCAGTTTTGTTGTTTGGGGAGTTTTATCCGTTACAATGGCTCGCATGAGGACTACAGACAAGGCCAAGCCGACGATCGTCGCACTGGTGGTACTCGCGCTGTTGGCCAGAAGCGGGACCGCACGTAAGTACTTCATAGGTATGTGCAACACCCGTAGATAGGTAAATAATTGTTTAGCCCTGCATGCAAGCCCGGATGACATCGGTCACCGATCCTCGAGTACGGGAGGACACGGTGCAACCTCGAACTTTCATGGATTGGATTTTGGCTCTTCAAGCCGCGTGTTTGCGCGGACACGCTCGGAGGTGCGGATGTTTGCCCCAACATTCTAAACGCTCGGTTACCCTTTACAACCACCTCGGAATTATACATGCTGGTTGAAAGACGGGCGCGTTCGTTTCACTCTCTTTATTGTTATTAATTTTGTTTTTTTTCTTACCATGGGCACAAAATGGCACTTTGCGCCCTTGGTAAGAAAACCATTACACGCGACTCGGGACCCTTCGATCGCTCATGTTTGTACTTTGTGCCCTAGTGACGTACCATTATTGCTTTATTTCTTTCAATGTGGAATTTTCTTGTTTTTTTGGTGGATACACGAACGAGGAAACATTTTTGTCGAATTCGTCAGATTAGTTGGGCGGGTGGGGGAGGGGGGGGGGTGAGGGAGACAAGTTGCATACTTGATGAAAAAACGTCACACCGATCGGAATACGGTTTGTTTTTTTTTGTTTTTTTTTTTTTCCAGTCAATAATGATGATAATTTCTCGATATTGCAGAAGTCGTGTATCCCGACGAGGGTGGGTGCATAGCGCCGAGCGGCGTAAGGGGTAATTGCATAAACATCAACAACTGCCCTGGTATTTTGTCTCTGCTGAAAACGAGGCCCGTGAGCCCGGATGCCATGGGACGAGTGCTCAAGTCGCAGTGCGGCTTCGAGGGCAAGACCCCGAAAGTTTGCTGCGAGAGAAACGTGAGCTCTACACATATTATGTACACAAGTCCTACCAGTGGCACGATAAAATCGGGTGGATTATAATTGACAGATCACCCCGACGGAGCGGCCCGTGCAGCCGGTGGACGACACGCAACCTCCGGACGTGACCAAACACCCGAACTTGCGTCTGTTGGGTTACAAGAACTGTGGGCCATTCAACTCCGACAAAATCATCGGTGGCAACGTCACCCGCATCAACGAGATACCCTGGATGGCCCTGTTGTCTTACGACACTGGCAAGGGCCGGCCCGAGTTCCGCTGCGGTGGCTCCATCCTCAACAAGCGCTACATCCTCACGGCCGCCCATTGCGTTGCTCAGTTGCCTCCTGGTGCGTTTTTCTCTTCTTTTACTCCTTTTTTTTTTTTTTTTTTTTTTTTTTTATTGGGGAGAGAGAGAGTGGGGGACTTTTCGACTCCTTTTTTGCATCCACACTCGAGATTGCCGCGTCGTTCAAACAAAAAAGCTGGTTTCTCTCCTCAATCGTAAATTACAAATTCATTTGAGTATAAACAGACAGAGTTCAATCATATATTTCTACACACGGCAGGTGTTACGCAATCATGTTGTACGATAAGAAAAATTTGCAAATGCGAACAAATAGTCGTTAAAACGACAAAACAAACAATCATCGACGAAGGTGTCCATCGCCGTGGAGGATAAATATATATCTCTTCGAAGCGGTAAACTCATAGGTTATATAATGATTCGTTGTCTTTTTATTTATTTATTTTTTTTTTCAACGAATTAAGAATCCTCGGTGCCACTGATTTACAGATTTACAACTACGATAAATCACCGGTGAAATTGTTTAATTGTTTTATTTGATGCAGATGTAGCGTCATGAGCCTCGATAAGAGTTTTATCGAAAATTTCCGGGTACGCGCACGTAAAATCTCTTTAACGTTAAAATAAATACGAGAGGTGTTATAAGTCTCCAGATACATCATTGCACGGCAACTAGAAATAACATGCACACCTATCGGTGACAAAAAAAAATATACATATATATGTTTAATAATTTGATCTATTCTCCTCAATGGATGATGTAACGAACAATGACCCCTTTGGCTTTCAGGGCTGCGACTGATAGGCGTGCGCGTGGGCGAGCACGACTTTGCGAAGGAAAGGGACTGCGAGGCCGTGGGCACTTCCGAGGAAGTTTGCGCGGAGCGATACCAGGACTTTCAAATCGAGAGCGTCACGTCCCACGAAAAGTACTCGACGGTCAACTACCACAACGACATCGCCATCATCCGAGTGAATCGCGACATCGACTTCCGGCCGGACAACGTCAAGCCGGTTTGCATGCCGATCGGCTCGTCAGCCAAAATCTCGTCGAAAAAGGTAGGCACGAAAAACTCGTGAACGAGCATTGTGTACAATTATATACGAGCATTTTTCATTGCCCCGATGCAGCTGATGGTGACCGGTTGGGGCGTGACGGAGCAGAGGATCGCGAGCACGGTGCTGCTCAAGATCTACCTGCCGATTTATTCTCAGGACGAGTGCGCCAAGACGTACCAGAGACAAGCGGCAATTTGGCACAAGCAGATCTGCATTGGTGGGGAACAGGGCAAGGACTCGTGTAGCGGTGACTCTGGTGGGCCCCTGGTCGCCCCGTCGGTTTACAACGGCACGCCTCGTTACGTTCAGTACGGCGTCGTCAGTTTTGGCATCAAATTGTGCGGGACCCAAGGCTTTCCGGGCGTTTACACGAGACTTAACTTCTACCTCGATTGGCTTCTCGATAATATGCGCGATTGACGACCACGACGAGACAATGATGATGATGATTGTTACTTATTTTTATATCCTTCCGATGATGGTGCGTTTGAACTACATGCCAAAATAACGACTTGTTTTGCATTTGTTTGCTTCGCTCTTTTTTCCTTACCTTTTTTTTGCGCTCAACCGCGTCATTGTATGAGCTATCATTCTATACTTGGACGTGCACCAGTGCGCGATGAGCGCCGTTTTTGCGCGAAAACAAAAAAAGACTTTTTTTTTGTCTTTCATTCATCATCGATATCGACGCATTCTTCCGTGAGTGTGTTTTTTTTTGTTATCCGTAGAGGTGCGTAAAAGTAAAGAGCCCCCGAGGCTTGTGTTATTCTTGACTGATTGGATGATGGATATGTTGTTTAACGCATCGTACGTCTCGTGTGGCTTAGTTATTAAAAGTGCGATTTATTCTAAGTATTGTACGCACACGCTTATGTAAATAATATTTGTTAACAAAGAAAAATTTCGATTATTTGCGAGATGAAATTTTAATTCAATTCATCGACAATACTCATATATGTTTCATCGAACGTGTACTCAATAATTTATTTTTCGTTGTTTTATTGCTGTAATAATTACTATTATTATTGTTATTTTATTTACAGTCTTTGGTTGTGAAACTCGGAGGTATTTTTTTGCGAATCCTTAAATATCAAGTATGCGTACACGTCCATAAACTATTAATATATAATACAAGCTGCAAACGTATTATATGTTTTATAATTAATATTGCACTTGGTACTTATATCTATAATATAATATTAAATTTTTTGTTGTTGTTGTTTTTTTCATCCATAAAAAAAAATAAGACTGCGCGTATTTGTAAACGCATTACCAAGCAACAATAAAATATTTACGATAAAATGAACACAAACATTTAACAACGATACATTGTTGGAGAACCCATTTGTATGACAATTCTATTGATCGTATGTATTTAAAAGGTCAATACAGTACTACCACTTAAAATATATGTATCCACAATAATTGTGTATCCGATAGAGTATTTGAAAAAAGGTTATTAAAAACTATCACAGCGTTATTTAATTCTAGTTTGTTGCAATGGCCATTTTATGCTGTAAAAAATTACTAATCTGAATAGAACGCAACTCTCTCGAGTACTGTACCACCATATTCTGTGACCATAATCATGATCATTCGTTAATTTTATTAAATAATTTTTCTCATCAACTCAAGTAATTGTGATCGCGACAAAAAGGAAAAATGTTTCAAATCACAAAAAGAACATATTATTACTCAACAAGCATAATGAACTTTTTTTGTAAGGTCCAACTTCAAGCGTGGCAATCGGTACGCTCACCCCCGAACCCAATCTTGCACAAAAAAAAAAAAAAAAAAAAAAAAAAGAGTCACTCCTTTTCTTGAGCATCCCCACCGAGCAGGGCGCGTTTTTCGCGCTCCTCGCGCACCCGACTGCTCGCCGAATCCACGGAAAAGCTCCCATCGTCCTCGATCAGCTCCGCGGTCTCGTTGATGGACACCTTGAGCGGACCCCTGTCGTTGTTCTTCCTCTTGTCGGTGCCAGCGAGCCTGTATGACACCAAAGAGCCGCTCCACGGGCAAACCGGGGGAGTCGGCGAGCTCAGCGAACCCGAGCTCGGCCTCGAGTTGTTGTTGCTGTTCAGGCTTATGTACGACTCGGTGCTGCTCGAGCTCTGGTGCTGGCCCACGGGCTTCTTCTTTTTCTTTTTCTTCCCCCTGCCGGAGATACGCTCGCCCTTCGTCGGGCTATCCCTGCCGCGGTGGAAGCTCTGCAACAGCGTCTCATCCTCCAGACGGAGCCGGTGATGGTATGAGATTTTGTTATCTTTCGTTAGTATTGGTGATGCTTTTTTTCGAGGTGGGACGGGGGTGGAGAGGATGAGTTTTCAAGAAAAAGAAGATAGACAATTAGGACGATATGGTTACACACACGCGATTTTACGAATTATATGGGAGAGCGAGTCACCTGCGAGTATCGTTCGAAGAGGGTAGGTATGCGGGTGACGCGGTCCAGCATCAGTTCCATGTGCAGCTTGTGGCGCTCGGCTTGCTCCCGAGCCTCGTCCCGCCGCAGCGACGCCCGAAAGTCCAAGTCCCTCTCGTGCTCGTGTCTTCAAACATCACAAAAAAAAAAAAAACAAAAAACCACTGTATCGTCTATCATCGTCATTTCGCGTGTATTGTACATTAAGCACCTACCGGGCTGCGAAGCGAAGAGCCCTCCACGCGGGCTTTCTACCGATCAGCGTCTTGCGCATTTGTAGCATCTGCTCGCGACGCTTCTCCTCCAGCCTCTCTTGGATCTCGCGCTCCAGCTTTTCCCTAAAGCAAATCCATCGCTACAGCTCTCCGTTTTTTTTTTTTTTTTTTCAAATCATACACGTTAAACAGAGCACGTGAAAATTATATACGTGTACACTGAGAGAAAAAAAAAATAAATAAAAATCACTGTGCTGGAATGGTAATCTGGTACTGTTCGATCGTCTAGGGACTATTTACCATTTGAACAACAATCACTTTTAGTATTTAGAACAGCAAACGCATTTGTTGTACTTATGGTGATTTTTACTGTTTGTGCCATGGAAATTACTGTCCAGAATAATGGTAAAAATTATAGGTTAGCCGGAGTAAAAACTCCCCCAGATGATCGTACACCAGCACAGTGATGTTTATTATATTTGTCTCTCAGTGAAGATTTTCCACAAAGAGAAGATGCAACGAGGCTGAAAGTGTATGTATGTATCTCGTTGCAGGGTAACACACACATACCTGGCAGCTTGGGCCCTGAGTATGGCCGCGAGATTGGTGCCGTGGATGGGTAGGGTGGACACGAGGGCCGAGCACCTCGAGTGCTCGGTGAGGAGGGGGGCGCAGCAGCCCCGATTACCAGCGATGGAGCTGCAGCTGCGCGAGCGCGACGAGGCCGTGCTCCTGGCCGCGGACCTCGAGCGCGGACACGAGGCCGACCGGCAGCGCTCGCGCCTCGCCATGGACGGAGGCAGCGAGGCCGACTTGAGCAACTCCGAGGCTCGGATGCGCTTCTGCAACTTCCTGGCGGTGGGAGAGAACTTTTGTTTTTTTTTTTTTGTTTGCGGTGGGGATTCAAAGTTATCCGTATATACGTGGGTCCCACCTGAAGTACTCTTCCTCGAGCATGCGGTCGTAGACGTCGGCGCTGAAGAGGCCCCGCGGCACGGGGTTCGCCTTGAAGCGAGTGGGGCCGCGCTTGCCGGTACCGTTGGTTAAGGTGCGCCCTAGCTCGGGACTCGAACGCGACAGCGCGCGCAAGGCTCGACGCTCGCACTCGAGCTTGAAGGGCCGCACCTGCGACAACAGGCTCAGCGCGCTCTCCTCCCGTACGATTCGGCTTCTGTCGGCGATACTCGGACAATTTGACGATGAAAGGGTAGGCGTGTAAGAATAGGAGATAGCAAAAGTCAAGGGTTGGGGGGGGGGAGTCGAGGGGCTCGTTGTTATTTTTCGCTGGTGAAGAATCGCGTGAAGAATTTTGTATACCTTTCCTCCTTTTCCGCCATGAGTTTGTCGTAGAGGGGTATTTTCGAGGTGAGGGGCACCGGTCTCATGCGCCGCTTCTTTGCCGGGTTTCTACCCTTGCTCGGTTGCTGCTTCAACTCGGGCTGTTCGTTCAGGTACTTTTCCGTGACCTCCCTTTTTTTTTCGAAAAAAACAAAGGGTAAAGTTGCGTTTTATTTTATTTTGGCGCACGCCTACGTGTACCTGAGCCCAAAGTTGAAGGGTTTTGTAGCCGTGGGCTGCCAGCGCTCGGGACTGAGGGACGGCAAGCTCTTGGTCTCGACTTTCACCCCCGGCTCGTCGCTCTCGTCGGCCGGGCTCTTGGACTCGCTGCCCGAGCTCCACAGGCTGCACTTGTCCAAAGACAGGATCTTCTCGTTGCGCAGGGTCTTTGCGGCCTTTCCGCGCTCCCTGTGCAACCACAACTCGGGATCGTTGCGCCTGTGTGTTTTTTTTTTTTTTTTTTTTTTCACGTGAACAGTTTGAACAAAGAAAAAAAAAACTATTAGGCATGCACGTGCAAAATTTACAGTTTAGGTAGAGGCAACTTTCACTTGAATCCGCGAGACTGCGCACCGTTGAAGTCTCGAGACTTTTACAGTTTTAGTTAACGAGTAAAGGTACACTTGATACGAAAATAACGCGGAATAAGACTGCAAGATGCCAAATCATCCATTCTCTTTTCGAAACAAAAGTTGTTCCGACTCGGTATACGGGAAGCGTCGATTGTCTGACGAAACGTTGATCTGCACTACTTAACGGGCAAGTGACCGATTGCTCCTCAAGTATGGCTTTGTTAGTCATTAAAGTGTGAAAAAAAAGGACAAATCGTTGGGTTACCCGTATACCTGTAGGTGAGGAAATCCTGATCCTCGGCGAGACAGGAGAAATTGCCCAAGGGGGGACTGTTGGCCTGCTCCAATAAGTTGCACCGTCTGCCCTTGAGGGCGAGATCGGTTGGGAGGTTGTTACGCTCGGTGCAACCTCGGGGCGATTTGCTGCACGCTCGAGCCGTCGTTTCCTCACTTTTTCCGCTCGGAGTGGTGTCCCGTTGGATCAGGGGGCACGAGTTGTTGGCGGCATCGTCGTGGTCCGCCTGCTCGAGGCAGTTGCGCAGATTTTTCAGGAGCATGCGCTGCCTGCGCTTCAGGTGGTCCAGCTTCTGCTTGAACTGCTCGTTTGTCAGGTGGTGCATGTCCTCGTGGCAGTCGCCGTCCCTACGATGCACGTGCTCCAGAAGCTTGTGCTCCTCGCGGGCGCTCAACAGCTCGCTTAGGATTCTGTTGTCCATTCTGTTAAGGATTTTTTTTTTTTTTTTTTCTTCACATGTTGTAAACAAGTGGCTTGATTCATGCATAAAACTAAAACAATTTATTCATGACTTACAAGATTTTGAGCAAACACAAAAAGTTTAATTATAACATGTTGTATTGTTTATCTTATAAATATAACACTTTATTATAGTATACTATTTGGCTGCAACAAGTAATCAACAAAATGTTTAATCCTCAGTTAAATTGACACTTGACAGTTAATTTTCGTGTACAGCCGAGAAAAGTTGGCTGTCATTAAAAATAAAAATATTTTATGATTTTTTTATTTCAAAGAATAACTAATTTTAGTGTAAAATACATACATTTAAAAGAATGAATGTTTTTATAAAACTGATAAATTGTACTTTTATTAAAATAGTTTACTTTTAAAATATCTTACAATATAAATACTTAATGTAAAGGAAGACTCATCAATTACATTGGTATTTTTTTTTCTTCAAATTTTCAAGTCTTAGGACATGGCACTCATAACTTTTCGTCGACACAAAACAGTTAATGTTTTTTTTTTGCCATTTGGATAAAAAAAAATCACACGATTGATAAGAGCGTGCAGTGCAAAAAAAAAGGTATTGTTTTAATGGGATCCACATATAATGCCCCATCTCAACCGTTACTAAAGGTTTGATATACATAATTACACCAATTTGCCCTGGAAAAAATTAAACCAGTCACGTAAAATAAAAAATAAAAAAGGTACACTTGAATTGGCAAATTTCTTCACTCATCATTACGATGTTACATCCAAAGCACCAGAAAAAAGAAAATGAAAAAAGTTCGGACAACAAGAAAAAACTTGCCTATGAACACAGACGATAAGGATATACAGAATGTCGACTTAACAGAGCTTTGGTATAGTACGTACCTGCTGCACCGGTCCTCTTCCCTCCCGCAGGGCAAAGTCACCAACGACGCCGAGTGCGACTTTGTAGGTAAGATAGACTTTTCAGTTCTTGGCCTCTCGTAAGCCGGCGTCGGTTGTCGGCTGTACGGGTCCAGCGGCACTTTGACGCACGAGTGCGCAAACGAGGCGCCCCTGTGCTCCGTCATTTGTCGCCGGGGGGTGCGTAAGCAGACTGTCCACTGTCCGATCGACGCTTCTTATTTCGTCTACCCCCCGATGGCCCAACGAGGAATCGATGTACCCTCCCGCTACGTGTTACATACGCTCAAGCTCCTACTGTAGGCGTAGCCTTGGCAACACTTTACGTGCAACACAATGCCCGTACATATGGTATATGTATACCTTTATACCTATGCTCGTCGACGTCGCATGCACGAGCTTTCGTTGAGCTTCGTTCCGCAGGAGAACGGCTATTGGCTGTCCTTTTTTTCCAAGCTCTGATAGCGTTCGAGCTTTTGTATCGAAGGAACGCATTTATTAGGTATGTATAGACGTGCTGACAAAACGTCGAGCCTGTATAGCTATAGAATTTCGTTATTATGGATTTTTCTTGGAGCTCGTCGGAAAATTTCTACAAACCATACGACACTGTCATGTTTCACGTCCTATAGTAAAGTTACGTTTTTTTTTTTTTTTTTTTTTTTTTTTTTTTTTTTTTTTTTTTTNTGAGCCCCGTAAGTTAATCAAACTATCCAAAAAGTTGTCAGTTGCTCTGAGTTTTTGCAGATGGTTTTTTTTTTTTTTTTTTTTTTTTTTTATGAGTATACATTTTTTAATACATCCACTTGAAAAGTCCAGGAACGAGCTTTTTCGCCATTTATTGCTTGAGGTTCGGTTTGATGATTTTATTTGTAGAGACCACCGCATCAAACTGAATTAACATGTAACGACGTGTGTATAGGGACATATTGTGCGTTGAAACGAAATAATGTATAAACAAAGTTTGAAACACCAATACTTTTTTTTTCCTGTTTGTGTAAAACGACGTATACTTTATTAAACCTTACAAATCACATATTTACAGTGAAAAAATGAAAAATATATATGTATAATATGTTACACGCAGTGATTGCACTTTGTACAGATATATATATATAAATTATACCTGGTCGGGTATGATAGAAAGAGGGTAGAATAGATGCGGGGGAGGGGGGGGGGGAAGGATAAGGGATGTTCACTTGGTACTCCTGTCGCTGCTACTGGAACGATAAATAATCAAGCTCGTGTAACGAGTCACCCTCGAGATCAAAGAGGACTTTTTCGAGGATCTCGTTTCGTTTGAATTCTCGTTGCTCGAGGCTCGCTCTGCAAAGAAAAAACCTCCGCGTTACGTGCATCGACAGATCCACAAAGCCGTTGCGAAAAGTCAAAGAGCAACAGGAAAAAAAAAAGGGCGGGGGGATATGTTTGATCAAAATGAAAATTAAAGATAGTCACCCCAATGACCCCAAACGGGCGGGTTTTAGCAGATTTTGGTGTATTTACCGGAGCTCGATGACCTATTGCGCTTAACCAAGTGGTGGAGGAACTTGATCAGCGAGACCCGCAGCTCGCGACTGAACACCAAGTATATCCAGGGGTTGACGCAGCTCGTCAGACTACTCAGCAAACTCAGAATCGTAAACGCCGGACCTGCGCAAAGCACGCGTGCGTATGAAATTGAAAAAATTCGTGACTGTAGGTATGAAAAAACACAGCATACCAGTGTAGAAGGGCGACTCGGCGGCACCGGGTACCCAGGTAGCCCACAGTTGGCAGCCAATGAAAGGTAAGCTCGAGGCCGCGTAAAGGATGACGACGGCCAGGGTCTGTTTGACCGTGCTCATCTTGGCCTTGGAAATGAGGGCGTGTTGGTTGCGCGCCTGGTTGGACAGGGCTTGCTGCTGCTGTTTCTCGAGATTGCCCAGCACTAGGACGTCCCGGTTGCGCCAGATGCTGCAGCAGATCCGGGTATACGTGAACGACAGCACGCTGAACGGCACCAGGAACACGGTCAAGCTGTACCTGCACGGTGGACGTGGAAACATCATAGTTTTTTTTTTTTGTTTTTTTTTTTTTTCATTTTCAATTCTGCATCGGCTGTCTTGTTGATTATATTTACTGATCCATGCAGTAGTATACGCACCAGGTGACGTAGATTTTTTGCCCGTGACCGGTGAAGGTTGCCCAGCAGTCCCACACGCCAGCCGATACTATTCGAAGGGAGAAGATAAACACCTGGAACACGCAAATAATACGCCTTACTAAGAGAACCACTTCCATCGGGGGGAGGGGGGGGGGTCAGATTTTATGTGGATCTTAATTATTACAGATATGTCTATTTTTAGGAAGAGAGGGAGTCAGATGTGGCAGGTGAGTTTATTTGGGCCACGTACCTGGGGTACACAGAGGATGAGGGCGAGCACCCAGGCGCTGTACACCATGACTCTCGACCTTCTCGAGGTCGTCCGGCAGTAGCTTAGTGGGAAGCAAATGGCGTGGTACCTGTCGACTGCCGTGGCTATGAGGATGTAGGAGCTCAGGTACGAGCCCAGCGGTTGGCCGAACTTTACCATCTTACACAGCACATCTCCACCTTTGAATCTATGGGCATCATTTGTTTTGTACGGTGCAAATTGGGGATGAGAAAACAAACAAAAACATCAAACATGGGTTAACTGTATGTCGATGTCTATGTAACATTTCACGGCGCACATTTTAATTTAGTGATGCGAGTATTTGGAACCATAGCGAAATTCAATACGGAGTAGGGGAACAGTTAATCCATGTCTGTGTGTTTTATACCACATAATTTGGTACAAATTAATTAAATATTAAACAATAAAGATACACCGAGATCTTTTGAATTTTTTTTTTATATTAAAAATTAGGATAACGATACGCTTTCAAATAAATTTTTGGAGACAATAATACGATTTTAATGATCATTGAGATAGATGTTTATAGATGACCTTTTTTTTTAATATTCATACGAAAGATGCTTATTCAAGAATTGCTTGGGATGATGCATTTAATAAAAAAATCTTGGGAATATTGTGTTTATAAAAGACATATTTTGAGGAAATTTTTATGATCATTTAAGACAATGTGTTTTCAAAAAAATTGGAGAGGTGACACATTTTGTTGAATTGTAATAACGCGTTTTTAAATATTCGAACATATGATACATTTTCAACATAATTTATACATAATAAACAATTATAACACATGAATTAACTAAAGAATACGTGATCAAAGAAAGTATTTCTTTAAAGGTGATTGTTGCCAAATGTGATCGTTTACTCTTATCGTCTTTTTACAAGTGACGTACTTTGAAAAACATCAATTATCCAAATTTGTACGCCGTGGAAAATTCATTCTAATACAATTTTTCACAAAATGTTATCGATACTAAAAATTATGTCATTATGCCGAGTAGAAATCAAATTATTTTGAATAAAAAAAAAAAAAAGTTTTTTACAAAACACATTTTTTAAAAAGTTATAAATAAAAGAACGTGAAGTACAATGTAAAGAAAGTACACTTTATCATGCAGGTTTGCTCAAAATATTAGGATGCATGTTTTCAAGTACATTAAATAAACAAAAACTTATTAGTTAACAGAAAATAGCATTATAAAAACAAAAATAAAATTTAATGAAAGAATGGTGTAATCAATTTTTTTAGCCANTTAGCCACTACAAAAAAACGAATAAAAAAAAAATTCCTTGGATGAAGATATTTTTTAAAATAAAGTTTTAATTTTTGGATACAATGAACATTATCATCGTTATAATTATATTTTTCATTTTTAAGACACCCTTGAATGAACCGATAATCGATACAATTTTTCGATAGAAAACTCATAGGTACTATTTATTTTCTACACTACTGTACACTTACTGAAACAAAGAGAAATATATTTAAAATAAAATAATTGCCCACGTTTGCGTTAAATTTAAAGAACAATTGATTCTATGGTTTCCAATACAAGTCGTATCACCTCTTATCCGAGTTCTTCGATCGGTTGACGTTTTTTTTTTAAATTTTTTTTTCAACAATACCTCGATAAGACTCACTAAGCCACGCAAATCACACAAACCCACCTATACGTAATATCCCAAGCCAGTTGGGGCAGCACATTGAGCAGTCCGGTGGTGAGATCGGCGATGCTCAGATGCATCACGAAAAAGTGCATGCGCGTCAGCCTGTGCCTCCTGCCCCTGTACCGCCTCAAATAAATGGCGAAGAGCACGAGGCCGTTGCTCACGACGCTCACGGCCAGTATGAACCCGAGCAGGGCTACCTCCCAGAAGGCGAGATCCTCGTCCCGCCAGTCCTCACCCTTGGAGCCGGTGCCCGTGGTGGTGGTGACCTCCATTAGATCAGCCATAGCGACTCCCCTGTTTTGGTGCACTAATCGACTGGCGATGCTGCTAACGGTTGCGGCATTGATCGAGGGCCCAAGTGAGGCTGATTTTCAGATTTTCAATGGAGAGCTGCACGACTGTTGGTGGTATTGTTTCAAGGCCCCGGTCGACGTATACACCTTGAAATATCGCTGCCAGCGTATTTTTCATCTTCCCTGCCGACAACTTTTTCTGTGCACGAACAAAACCATTTGGAGGATAAGTACATTTTTTTTTTTTTTTTCTTTTTCACACGCAACATAATGGTACGGTCATTGAGCGGAGGAAGGATATATATACTTCTAGACGGGCGCTCGATTCAATGAGGCGATCTGCAAAAAATACGCGTGACAGTTGGTCGGACAAGTTATTTGCGGAAGTTGATTATTGTTAATCGCATTGACTTTTACACGATGCCGAACACAAGTTGCTCCGATGTTTACCCACTTCAGATTGATAGATTTATATAAATTCGTCCCGTATATTATACGCACACCGAATGGCTCAAAATTTAAAACAAAAACAGAAGCTGCAGTACGTGGTTCAAATTAATCACTCTTATATTTAAAACCCAAAATTAAGTAGGTATATATCAGGATATTTTTAGAAAGTATTTTCGCGAGTCACAAGTAAAAAATATGCCTTTTCTTGGTGAACAGATTCGAGTTCAATTTTTTTTTTTTTTTTTAACGAAAAAAAAAAGCTTTTCTTACAAACTTGTCTGCCACTCGTGTGAATCTTGTTCCTTGAAACTTGGGGAAAAAAAAAAAATAATACCACCGAGTTGTTTGGAGATAAAAATAGTCTTATAACAATAGTAAATAATATTTTTCACTGGAAAAGTGCACCATGGAAGAATATATTATTGGAAAACTCATGTTGAAAAAAAAAAAAAAATGAAATTCCGTCGAAACACGCACGAACGGAGTTGCGGGCGAAGCGATACTAAAGCAAATGTGCAGTTTCGGTGTCCGTGTAAGTCAAGGAGTACAACAAAACACACAAGTATAATATGCACACGCGAGTGCATGGACAACGAGATTCCAGCGAAGGATCTGAAAAAAGGGAAGTAAGAGACGAGGGACCAAACCTGCTGGCTGGTTCATCGACACGGCGAAGAGAGCGACGAAAAAATAAAAAGGCGTCCAACAGTGATAGAGAGGCTCGAGCCGTTGCCGTTTCAGAGCAAGAACACGAGTCCAAGGAAATCAATTACTATGTATATCATTATCACCGACAGGAAGAGATCGGACACAGTAGTATATAATTATAGCATTGAGGGTAGAAAAAAGTTGACAGGTGGATTAGACTCGTGTACTCGAATCCATGTTTATTGATAATTGAAGAGCGAACTTGAAAAAAGTAGTTATCTTTGTGATGTACGGTGACATTTTTTACGTGCGCGATAGCACGCGCCAAAAAATTAATTAAAATGATAAATAGGCGCGCTGCGACGCTCGGTCGAGTGTGATGAAAAAAAAAAAAAAAAAAAAAATCGTTAGCCTAGTGGAAGAATAAATAACAATCGTTCGGCATTCAAGGAGTAAAGAAACAGATCCTCGTGTGCACTCTACATGCTAAATATAAAATGGTATATCTATCGGATGAAATAATGGTGTACGTACATCCAAGGGCTTACGTAAGAGAGTACCTGCAGATGGTTTTTTTTTTTTTTTTTTTTTTTTTTATTCACTCCCGTCCGTATAATCACAAGTCACACTTTTTCTTGCCACCGATGTTTTTTTTTTTTTTTTTTTTTTTATTCACTCCCGTCCGTATAATCACAAGTCACACTTTTTCTTGCCACCGATGCGAGAACGAGTTGTGCGCGACGAGCGCGGGTAATTTCGAGAAAGAAAAACCAAAACCCTAGTAAAAAGAGTTCATGATTAATACGTGCCAGCGAATGTGTAATAATGTCGAGTGTCACTTTAAGTTTTTTTTTTTTTTTTTTTTTTTTGCGTCACTCGAAATGTTCGGGGATAATCGAGTGGAACAGAGAGTATCAGAATAATCAATGATTATCTTGAAAGCATATACGCACGCAATTAAGTACACAGATGTATGTGCGGGTAATGAGTTTTTCTTCTCTAAACGTCCGTATTCATATATGTATACAAGCGGTGCGTATTTCACTTTTCACTAGCGCCTTTGTACTGGAACGTAGTTTTAGAATCTCAAACAAATACCTACGTAAGGTTCGAGTGGCTTTGAGCATATTATTTGTTCAATTAATCATGAGTTTATTCTTACAGCAGAGCTCCGTGCGTGAGCTAGATAAATGTTTAATAACTGCTTTGTTTTGCGTATGGATACATGCTCTCCCTTCTTTTTTTTTTTTTTNTTTTTTTTTTTTTCATTTTATCAAGAAATTTAAAAAGTTTGATCTGTAGAAGAATACTCGATAAGTTGTACTTTTATTTTGCGTAAAATAATAATTACTCGATCATTGGCAGATCTTTTGTCTTGGTGTACAAAAATTGACGAGCAAACTTTGAAAAAAAAAAAAAAAAAATGAAATTACGTAAGATACGCATCTAAAACTCTTAGTACAGCTGCGCGGCTAATGATTACGGATAATTGATGCGTATGTATGTACAGTTGGCGGTACAAAATTAAAACCGATTTGTACAAAGTTTTTTAAATAACACCGTTAGTTGTGCGAGCCACTTGAAGCTCGTATAAAGTAAGGCGTTAGAAAACTTTTTTATGCTGATGAACCAAATGTTTCAGACCAAAAACGAAAAGAAGTGCTACGTGGTGAAGAAAAAAAAAAAAAAAAAAAAAAATGAACCATCGCCAAGATCAAAGTATCGTTGGGGACACGCGTCAAGTATAAGACACAACTTACCGGACAGAAAAAAAAACACCACATATATACACACTATCAACCGGTGATATAACGCCCGATGAACTGCAAACTCATGAAAGTGTCAAAACACATCGGCCATCGGCATACTCAGTACCTCCACATTTATTTTTCAAAAACCAACATTAATTTTCCACTGCACCGGTATACCGATTTCACTTGCCGATCACGATACATGATATATATTTAAATGTACCCTCATCCACTGTAATCGTCATGTACGCATAAAATTTGGCTGCTGTAAACACACAAAGAGTCTTTTATGCGCCGCACTGAGCTTTGAAAAACAAATCTCACCGTCTCCCGCAACCGGCGCTCATACAGTATAATGCCGATTACTACACGTGCGCGCGAGTCTTTATGTGACTTGGTTTAGTCTTCAATTTATACACATTGACACATGCTCGCGCGACTAATGCTGTTGTTGCTGCTACACTAAATGCTCTCGGTGTGCTCTTGGCTCCGGAATACCCTGACACACCATTATCACAATAGGTACACTTAAGGGAGGAGGGGGAGAGCTCCTCTTGCCGATCTTCGTACAGCACGAGCAACCGACTCTACGGCCACAGTGGCGAAAGCGCTCACGTGCAAACGACGGAGACGGAGGAAGAGCGTATAAAAAGAAAATCGTGGCAAAAAAAAGTATGTAGACGCGCATCGACACTAATGCCAATGGGGAAGCGGGTAGGGGAATCAGGTGAGTACGGAGGCTGAAATCGACGGGTTACGTGTTGCATCTCCCTTAATTTCTTCTTTTTTTTTTTCCATCTCTTTGGGGTTCCCCTCATTCCCTCTACCAAACTTCATGAGAACACACATTCGTTGCATGACTTTGCAAAAGAGCAAAGACCAACGAGAGCAAGAGGGGAGGATGTGTACACCGGAGAGGAGGGATTCCTATTTCCTGCACTGCTAGGCGAGGGATGAAACTCTACAGAATCAGTAAACGACATATATAATGGCTATTTTTTCGCTCGATCGTGTAGCTTTGTTACTTTTTTTCTCAGATATTTTTTATTTTTTTAATGTTGGGTCTCGATGGAATGCACAACCAAACGAGTCATTCGGTCGTTCACTTGATTAATCAGTCGTGCAATATCTTTCGGCGGATGTAGGATGGTTGGTTGAAACGAGTTTGGCCACTGATTATTATTTTCGTGCCCGTCGTCGTTTCTTCTATTCAGTTTATTTTGGATCATAACACAACAACGTTGGGTCGCCTCTGATAATGTGCTTTTATCGCCAAGTATATTATACAGAGTGTGACTTCAAGTGTATAATTCTGTCAGCTCATGCATGATTACTATGTTTCTTTTCTTTTTTTTTTTTTTTTCTTCAATTATTAACAACTGTAATTCTTGAGGTAGTCAATGTTATCTGACTTTTTCCCTCACATTTGTGATTAATACTTATGAATAATCATACATTTTTATAAGTATTCGTATAAAACTTCAAAGTTGCATCAGAAAAAGCTATGTTTACGTTTCTCAAAACAATTAAAATTGAGTTTTCACTCAATACATTGAAGACACAAATTTAAAATCAATTTAAAATACATGTTATAGAATGGGTACTTGCAAATTGTCTGAATTTCACAAAGAAATAAAAATGATGGTACTTAGTGTATTTTAACTGTAGAGTGACGCTCGAGCGAAGGCCACATTCCAACTGAACCTAAGGAAGTGGCATGACGGATTAGTCATTACTATGAACGATTTTAGTTTCTTAGAGAATCAGTGCAGCCAACTTGAAGGATGAAAACAGCCCTAAATAGAAACTTTTTTTGTTGGACTTATGGCCGCACTGTGCGCCGGTTCGACAGACGTTAATTCTCGTCGAACGGTGATGGATTTCATCACTTTGTACGCTCGGGATTCTGCATTCTGCAGAATCGTTGTGTACCGGTGTTACCACCCGCGTCACTGCCGCCGAATTCTCGTGCTCGACACTCAGGACGATTCCCTATCGGAGGCCTCCTTGCGTTCTAGCTCGCCGCCGGGGGTGGTGTCGGAGCTTGCTGTGACAATGAAAAGGATTAGCATCGCTGCAAAACGGTCCCCGGAGAGGAAAGGGAAGTGAAGTGAAGTGAAGAGAAGGAACGACTCAGAGCGACTGTAGCTCGGTGAAAGCGGCGGGTTACGGGCTTCATCCAAGAGGTGAAGGCCTGATTACCCGTAACCCAGAGGGGGAGGAACAATCCCCCAAGCTTGGCTATGGCCGTTAGGGCCGAGGGGCTATTCCGAACGACCGTTTTTAGGCGAATTAATAAAGGGAGTACTTGTGAAACACTTGCGAGTTAGTTCAATGCAGAAGCACGCGATGTGTAGCGGTGAACGTCAGTACTAAACGGTCCAGTTGTCTCAATACCGCGAAAATTGAAAACGTGCTTCTACAAATTGAAACTTTAATGCAGCTCATACCTTTCATCAATTAATTATAAATAAAGTTGAATACATATGGGTTAATTTAACCATCGCCTTTTTTAGTAGTAGTAGTAATAATAATAATAATAATAATAATAATAATAATAATAATAATAATAATAATAGTAATAATAATAATAGCAATAACAAAGTAATAATAATAATAAGAATAGCACTCTCTCTGGCTGGAACCGGCAAGGACGAAGGTCGTACACACGCGACGCGCTCTTCTCTCGTTTTTTGCATAAATGAAGACGTTGATACTATAGTTTCTCGACTATTTACTTCGTGCGCACCCCAAGACCATAGAATCCTACGCAACAGAGTATTTACGGAACAAAATTACTAATCAGAAATAATGAAACATTTTTATCTTTTTCCGTTTTTTTTACCCTTCTATACATCAACTTTTTTCGAACAAACTGCACCATTTGTTCGCATTAAAGAGGAGAGCTGATGCCAATTACTCTTCATTTCTGAAACGATCCAGTTTGTTCGTGGCATCGAAAGGTATTGATGTACCAAAATTTTACGGAAAATTTAACGGATGCAGCGCAAAGCTTAAAACTCCCTATACATGTATAATATTAAATATGAGTTTTCTTTCGATATTTCTTGTCTTGTTTAAATGTACATTAACAAAATTTGGCTCATGTATAACTGCAAACTACCGCAATTTTCCCAACAACATCTTCGAGCACTTTGTACAAATGTGGAGTTGTAGTGGTATGCTTCTGCCGTGTGCATCACGGTGATTTTGAATTGCTAAGCAATCCAATTGGTTAGGCACGCTGACCCTCAGGGGTCATGAAAATGCGAATGGAAAATAAAAAGAAGAAATAAAACTCCTGCATAATTCGCTTCTCACGTTATGTGCGCTTTTTTTTCGAATACTTTTGAGAAAATTCAATAAGCTTCCTCCGTTTGAGTTAAAGTTGAGGCTATACATAGGTACACATTTTGTGTTTTGTGCTCGTCTGTTGACAACTTTTTTTTTTTTTTTTTTTTTTTTGCACGAGCATAAACAAGTTTGTATATTTGTCAATGGGCTGTCCGACAAAATGTAGCATTAAAATTGTTTGCAAATTCTACTGTTACTGGACATTCTGTCAAAATAATAAAAAAATATGTATTAACAGCTGAAAGTTTTGTTTGCATCAATAAGGCTAAAGTAGCAGTTAAAAGATATAATAAAATTGTGGCATTAAACGAGATGTTTAAACTTTTTTTTTTTTTTTTNNTTTTTTTTTTTTATAATAAAGGAAATATTTTAATATCAGCGGTAAGCCAGAAGCTGCAGTATGTTGTTTATTATCATAAGACAATATTTGTGGATTCTTACGATTACAGTAATAAGAGCCGAAAAAACAAAAGAAAGGCAGAGAAAAGGGAAAACACAAGACTTACACATTAATCTACGAGAAAACCACCGATCTTTAGCTACCGATTATTCTCTGCATCGATATTCTTCGTCTTTGGATCGTACAGGTAAAATGAAATATTTTTCTTCGGACTCGAGGTGACTAGGAAATTGAAATCGAGTCGCTTGGTTTTATTTAAAAAAAGTACGTATTTCTGGATCGCGCAAGAAAATGATTATTTTTTTTTTTTTACCGATACTTCTTCTTACCCTCGACTTAATAAAGATAACCAAGAGCCAATGACTGTTTTTTCTCGATTTAATGAATAACACATAAAAGATCAATTGTAAATTTTCACCTGTATCAACAATCGTTGAAAAACGAGCTACACATACCTACACTATTTTTTTTTTTTTTTTTTTTTTTTTTTTTTTTTTTTTCGGCTGGTACAGCACCCAAGGTTCTCTTCTCTCTTTACAATTGGCCAAACAACTACACGCGAGATTCTTATTTGGACGACTATAAAACACTACTGGTATGATAAGACGATCTGATGAGCGACAGAAAGAGAGAGGCAGTAAAAAAAAAAAAAAAAAAAATGTCGCAACTCCTGTTACAGGCGATTAAAATGCTAAACGAGTGTACGACGCGACGACTGAAACTGCCGGTTTCAGCGTCAACAACCAGTCCGAGTAGCTCGTTCTCTTAAAATTATTGTTTTTTCTTCTTTCTGCTAAAAGCAAACTTATTCGCTATCGAACCGACCACCTTGGCATCGACTTTTGTCGTTTTTATATTTTCGAACAAAAATTTTCCCTGTTTTAATTGAAATGGTCTCGTTTTCCTCGTTTTTTTCTTTTTTTGTGGATTCAATTAAAAACGATAAGTGTTTACTTTTTGAACAGTTATTAATTTTTGTTAACTTCATGTAAAGCTTACGTTGTATGAACTTTTATTTTTTCCAAACTTTAAAAAGAATATAAAACTTTGCGTTAAAATTATGCAAACTTCAATAAGTAAGGATTTTTTTTTTCTTCGAGCTTATGAAAAAGTGGAAACGAATTTTTCTAAAAATCTTTTCTTAATAGTCATGAAAAAAAAAAAACCTTAAAATGTATCATCTCTTTGCTAAATTTATTTGAATTGATTTTTTAACGAGCATTTATTTCGTAATCTTAATTTTTCAAGTCCAACATAATTTTTTACAAACAAAAATGTAATATATGACCGTAAATGTTTAACGCAGCCCTGGATATCTTGACGATAATATCTCTATCACTTACTGCTTATACTCACCAATTATACTTACCGTCGCCGATAAACGTGCGTCGAGTAAGTAGTTCAACGACATGAGCTTTCCTCAGTTGTCGTCAGAGGTCGACATCAACACCTATACCCTATGGTAAATTGATAACATCCCACTCGGGCACTATTCGTGTGTATATCTGTATATTTATTACTTATAACCAATTATTTTATTGGGTTAAAATAATGAATCTGCTAATTAAACATTAAAGGGTAATAAAAAAAAAATAAAAAAAATGCTTCCAAAGAGAATATACTCAGACGTGGATAACAAATATCGATAGACTCGTGTAATTACTATACATTATAATTAATACAGAAATCGAAAGAAAAAACTATAAGTGGAAAAAAAAGTAATGAATAAATAAATAAAGAAACCGAAAGAGTTGCTTGAAGCATTTTTTCATGATTATACAACGATACGAGACACAAGTAAACGTACACACAGCTTATCTTTGTTCCTTTTTACTTTAAACACGAGCAATTAATTTAATGCAGAGTCATTCGGTTAAATGAAGTATTATTATTATTTTTTTTTTTCTTATAGAACAACCCAACGTTAAAAATCGATTAATTAAGAAACACGTATGCTGTCGTGACAAACTACTCTAGATCGATCGAATATTATATACATATATGGTCGTAAAATGAAGTTCAATTTCTTACATATTTATGTATACAACGAGATAAAATCGTCCCACGAACGCCAATCGATTCACTTTAATTTCTACACTTGCAAAAACTCACAAATTATCAAAAATAGAACCTCTCAGCAGTACTCACTTCCACGGCGCGTACAGCATCTTTGATTACCTTCATATTAGGAGCTGAATGATTGACAAGCACCGCCGTCTCGGGAATCGAATGTTGGATCATCCATAATTGTGATTTTATGCAACCGTCGGAGTGCATTGTAAAGGGGGAGTCTTAATAAATTCTAAGCTCTCGACGCAGTACTTCTATGCTATATTTACAGACCGAGACGAGCTCTCTATGCACGAGATGCCAGAAAATAAAAAAATAAAAAAAAAGTATGAAGAAGAACGATGCCGAGCGAGTTATTACGGAAAAAAAGACAAAAATGAGGCAGAGATGTATAGATGTACCATGATGTACAGCCAAGGATGCAAAGTAACGGGGAGAAGAGTCGTCGTGTATATATATATATAAGTTGGCAAGAAAGTCATCTCCTCTCGTGCGCAGGCCAATTTATTGTAACTTTTCTATATTCACTTTTTTTCCATTCTCTCTCTATCTCTTTTTCAGCTCTTGCACAACCCACAAGTCATCATTGTACATTCACATCACGCCGGCTTGTCTTCCGCGCGCTCCTCTTTCCATCGCAATAACCTTCGCGGGCACCGTGGACCACACTTATCTTTCCCTCTTCATTACGCATCGGTATATACATATATGTATATTATACGTGTACATCCGCATCACAGGGTGTATTTTTATAGGGACGTTTGTCATTGTCCCCCCTGCTCTGGATCTATTCTCCGCTGTTTCTTCCTCCACTGTACTTCATTCCCCTCCTGCCTACTACTTTTACCTATTTTTTTTTTTTTTTTTTTTTTTTTTTTTTTTTTTTTTTTTTTTTTTTTTTTTTTTTTTTTTTTTTTTTTTTTTTTTTTTTTTTT
>NW_019379691.1:338137-348180 GCF_000648655.2 Copidosoma floridanum
GGGGGGGGGGGGGGGGGGGGAAACCATCCAGCATTCGTCGCAAGCGCCAATGGTAAAATTATTCATCGATGATTAACGATTTCCCGATGCGTACGCCCCGATAAAACACCGCACAAGAGAATTAATTAGCGGCCGCTGTCGATTTGGTATTGTGTACAATTAATCGGCCGGTATTTTTAGCTTGAATAAAAAAAATGTGCAAGTAGGTATACGAGAGCGATTTTAATTGTTCGAGGAATTTGTTTAGCGCGGCCCGAGAGAAAAAAAAGAAAAGAAAAATCTCTCTTCACTCGCCGATCTCGTATCTGTATTCTCGAGAATCGTAGCTAGGGAGGGGGGATAAGTAGGGAAAAAAACATATTTCAGATCGGAATCTTTGGAGCGAATGGAAAAAAAATGCGTATACGCTTACATATCCCAACAAAGTAATAGTAACGAGTGGCTTTTTTGATTTTTGTTGCAGGACAGGACATCCGCACCGCACCTGTAATCGAAGAAAAAAAAAAAAAAAAAAAATGTTGTATTACACCTAATATTTTCCGCTCTTCATTCATAGTATTGACTCTTGGTATTATTTTACTTTGTCCAGCAACTTTGATTCCCGAGGGAAGTTAATATACCGCAAGTTAAAGAGGTGGTGAAATTATTGATACCTTGTCTTTGCCCGATAAACCACATCCATCCTTTTTTACTCTTCTTTTGTTTTTCTTTCACTTATTCACTTGAGCTCACTTACAAATATGGTTGTACGCGTGTTACTATGAATTATACGGACTACACTCGTGTTCAATCGCAAAGTTGCGAGAGTCAATATACCAACGTTAAATTCCAGCCAAATGATACGGGCATGTAGTTGCGTGGGTGTATGTGCAGCTTTGCGAGTCATTCAGAAAGTTTGGAATTCACTGTATTCACGAAACATATATACGGTGCTTTCTGAGTGCGAGGGACAACGCTGAGGATGATTTGGAGAGGAAGTAATATTTTGTTGCAGTTGTTGCAGCAAAAGCTCTCATGTTACTTGTATTTTTACCTTTTTTTTATACTTGCGGCACTTGCGGGGGGACCTATAATCCCAAGTTGGCGAGGCTAATATAAGTTTCTTGTTACGAGACCACGTGTGGCTGATGCTCACGTTTTTGTTACGCGTACACTTTTTCGCCACTTGTTTTCAACTCACGCCGTTGGGCTCACTAATTGAGCTATATAAGTATTTATCAAAAAATTGTAATTTTTATTTAACTCCCTTATTTTTTACTCTTTTTTAAATTCTTTTTATTCCCCGTAAAAAAAAAAGCTTGGCACCACATGAAACTACAGTTTACCTAAAAATCGATTCAACTCCCCCCTTCAGTGCCCCCTTAGAAAATAGTAATAGTAATAGTGCCCCGTGCAGATCCAGAGTTTTTTCTTCAGTTATTAATGACAAACGCGTATAAAAAAAAAAAAAAAACAAAAACACAAAAAAAAACTCGTACAAAAAATGTTTTCAACAAATACCTTTTTGATACAAGTATCAATAAACAAATAATTGCCAAATCGTTTAATTCCTGAACCTCCGGGTCGTAGGGGACGTGAAAAAGCTTACAGATCGAAGAAGTACATTGGACGTCTGACGTAAATCGGACACGTACTACTGGCGAGTGAAAAAATCCCGCGCAACACTCCGGTCGAACGTATGATCAAATAACTCGCTCCATTCAACGCAGAAACAATAAATTGCCAGGATTGAAATTGCCCTTGCGGCTGCTGTCAGTAGCTGAAATCCATATTAAACACGAGCTTAACGCACCAGAGTCTCCAATTTTCGGCCCGTAATGGCTTCCGACCCCTCCCCGAGCACTCGATGACGCGCCATTTTACTCACCACTCCAGCGGCAGCTCTGCGTCCATCTTCTCCGGCATCAGTCTCCCAGATGGAGGTATTACCTTCTACCCCCTATCCAAAAAAAAGAGAGAAGAAGACTCCAGCCCCTCGTAAAAATATTGGCGCTACGTGGGGCGACTCGAGTCGCCCCGTCTCGTTTCAGGTTCCATGATGACCGACATCCATCACAGCCGGGCGGGACGTCCCCCCCTCGACCGACAAATATGCGGAGCCAGTGTGGTATATACTCCACCCCGTCCCCCGGAAAGTCACTCGGAGCTTTACCTCGTACATAGAGACTGACTGATTTTTCCCGACTCCCCCTCTTGAACTTAATTTTTGTTTTCCTCCTCCCCCCGACCAAAGGACGCCTCGAATTGAATGTTTTCCCTCCCCCCCCCCCTTTTTTTTCACCCGAACAACCCGAGGATAAATCCTCGGCGATACACCTGCTGATAAAACAACGCGGCGAAAGGCGTATAAAGAGAGAGAGGGAGAGAGTGGAATGTGGAGAAAAAAAGTGAGCGTGCAAGGGGAATAGGCAAATAATCAGTCGATTATAGGCTAGAAAAGTGAAAGAGAGAGAGAGAGAGAGAGAGAGTGTAAACGCAAGGAAGAAAAGAGAAGAAATGCCGCATCAGTTGAGGTATGATATTCTTTTTGGTATCGAGAGCTTAGTCCTTTTTTTATTAGTTTGCTAATATAACAATGCGAGCATATGTATATACGAGGTGATTTAACGGAACCTTATGCGTATATATTTATCATTCATAAATATATATGTGTACATATATATTAAAGGAAAAAAGCGTTTAAGGTTTAAGTGTAAACTAAAAAAAAAAAAAAAACTCAATTGCCTTGTTTTTTATGCGAAACGTATTGAAAGTATCGAGTAACGATTTAAAACAAAGTCGAAGTACGATAAAAAAATCTATATATAAATCTTATAANAAGAAAAATCTCTCTTCACTCGCCGATCTCGTATCTGTATTCTCGAGAATCGTAGCTAGGGAGGGGGGATAAGTAGGGAAAAAAACATATTTCAGATCGGAATCTTTGGAGCGAATGGAAAAAAAATGCGTATACGCTTACATATCCCAACAAAGTAATAGTAACGAGTGGCTTTTTTGATTTTTGTTGCAGGACAGGACATCCGCACCGCACCTGTAATCGAAGAAAAAAAAAAAAAAAAAAAAAAAAAGAGGAAAGCTCGCCGTACGTATCGTGAAGCTGTGAGAAGAAGTAAGGGACGGAGAAACGAGGTCGTCGAAGGACACCGACACAGGATCGCCCAAAAAAAAAAAATATATATCAGCCCGGCGAAAGAACATAGTATTACTTAGCGTGTGTGTGTGGGTGGGTGGGTAGGGGGGCTCTCGAAGTTGGCCAGTGGAGTACGGCGAGCTTTTCCATTACTATGGACGCCAGACGCAATCTGACAGGTGTTGCGTCGCCTGTCCGTTGATTGGATAACTTTTCTCGCTCCATCCGCTAAAACAGCCCCGCTGCACTGGTTTCACACCCCCCAACCCTCCACCCACTCCGTACGTATTGTCGTATACATTCTCCGGGGGCTATCTCTTTTAGATCTGTCTTTACCTCTCGCGTCCATTCTATTTTGCACTTCAGCGTATACCTACGACCCATATGCACACGGATGTGGCCCACTTTGGATGAATGGCCGCGCTACGTACAGCGACGAGAATCGGAAAAACGCGCCCAAAAAAATTTCGGATCCGTCCAGTTACGCTGTCGTACGGAAGGAGTGCCAAAGTATAGGAGGAAGAGACAGCACCCACGAGAGAGTCGATGGACTATTAATTTCTATCCGAGACTCCTCCCTCCGTTTCTTATTCTTTCCTTTCGAGTTGTGTATTGGTATGGGAGGATACAGCGGGTAAGACGGGAGGGGGGTGGAAAAGCTCTACTCCTTTCCTCCGCTCCAAAGGAGAGCATATACATACAACGGGGGGGAAGAATATAACGAGGATTAGAGCCTGGGATTCCGGGGCTCTGTGTGTACTCGCTTTCGCCGGAAACGTACGCGTACGTGTGGGTGGGTACGAGATGGCTCGAGAAGTTATATACGCTTGGCCGTGGCACGGCTTCCTTGGCTCCGTGGTATTGTTCTTCTTGTTTCCCGTGATGCGCGGGTAATGCGAAAAAGTGAACGAGGTCAACTTTGCAGAAATTACGCTGTTAATGGAGAATTTTTCCTTTTTCCCTTCTTCTCTCTCTCTCTCTATACATATAAATAGCTGTTACGAACTCAAGAGGGAACGTCCTAATGAATCGTTACAGGTGTAATTAACCGAGAGCTTTTCTTGGAAATATAATAGTGATGACGATTTGTGTAACGATTCCCTGAGTTTCTTTTTTTTTTTTTTTTTTTTCTAATAACGTACTCTCGTTTTCACATCACGACATCTGTGGTGGATGAAAAATGGCACAAGTAGTTCCACAACGCGTTTTAGCCTCATTTTTCGTTGCAGATTAACCAAGGGTATTAATAAATTTTATAAATTCTGTTCAGAGTTGATTTGGATTACATAGAGATATTGATCCTACCGATCTCAAGATTTCTGAAAAAGACTACTTACGCTTATAGCTGAATTTGCTTGCAGAAAATTTCATTTAAAGTCACTTGGCTGTCAAATAAAAGTCATTCAATCCTACCAAATGTCATAAATACCCCAGGAATTAAACTGGTACATCGTAAAATCTACAATTGGAAGAAAGAAAGTCGCTGCTTCTCCTTATAAAATTACAGACGTCAGAGTACACGTCTCTCGCTGAATGGCATGTTGAACATCTAAACACAAGTGGACACTTTATAAACTTCGGAGGGGTGAATCAATCGATGATATTATCGTTAAATCGGTACGAATAAATTTAATACTACTTTTGAATTGGTACTATACAATTTAGATAGTAACAAGCTCCAACTGGACTGACCTTTGCTCCAGTTATATCATAACATTTTCATTCGATAATTTCACCGCATTGAACCCACGTACGACAAAGTTCATCAAATCGGAAACAAAAATACTTGGCGAAAACAATAGTTCTGACTCACATTTACATACAGACCACCTCATTACGCGAAAACACACGGGTGTAACGTATGTACAGACAGTTGGCACCACCAATATAATTAGAACACCGGGTTACTATACGAGGGGGTATAAGGTACACACAACATGTACATTATACACAGTTACACATGTTTCTGATCCACCGGGCGTATATCAATTCGGCTGGTATTTATGCTCAGCAAAGAGTTACACGTTGTGCCCAGAGGCGCGTATACTTATATCTATACTCCATCCAAAGTCCGTTGACGAATTTCGCTTTAAAGTTGGCCGTGTACCGCTGGTTGACCCGCACCAACGGAACAGCCACTTCCCTCGGCCCCCGAGTTTAGGTGTACTTGTATACACCTATTTTGCGCCATACACGCCACCGAAACTCGCCTCTCTACGTCTCTCCACCCGTAGCCCACACGCGTAGATGGATATACAATATGAAAAATTCGTGACATTAAGGACGGTTACTATCACGTAATTTCTTTTATTCGGTAACCGATTATTTTATCGGGAGAATTAAAAAAATATTATATATCATACATGTGCGATATAATTGGGATGATGTTCGTATTTATTGTAAAGTAATCGAAATCAAACGTTATTACACTACCTTTTAAATAAAAAAAAACGTGACGTCAAATTCATCCCCGAGCGAGCGAACCTCGATAATAAGACACAAATCATCGGAGAGATTCCATGGATCGCATCACCTTGAGAGCCCAATGGTAATCGAAGAAAAAAAAAAAAAAAAAAAAGCGCAAGAAGTCAAAGTGGCAGCGGTGTATTTCATCGAGTCTTCCCCCCCCCCCCTCGCATTTGTCAAGTCGGGCCGCATTATCCGCGAGCAACTACCGCGAAATGAAAGGGAGGGAGGAAAAGCTCGCTCGGTCTGGTTTTGCGCTATTTTACGCGTCCATTTGGTTTTCCGGCGGAAGCAAATGCGGAGCTACACACACTACCGGGAGGAGGAAAAGAAAAAAAAGACCGACGTCGCGCACGGGGTCCGATGATAAATTCGCCCTCAAAGATGGGGGTAAAGCGAGGCGAGGAATTTTCCAACTGTTGGCACTCGAAAAAAGGACCCCGTGTCTGGGTATTAATGAAATATTCATCTGGATTTATCGCCCGTAAAAATTGCAGCTCTCGCATACGTGGTGTCTCGGCCCCTCAAAGTTTTCGCCAGGTGAGACTGCACAGCAGCCCTCTCTCCTCCGTACAGTGGCGACCGGATGAGTTACGATCCGCGACGGGCTCTCATCCCCCTACCGGCGAGGGCGCGAAAAAAAAAGAACATATAGGAACGAGAAGGCGCTGCTAAATTGTTTTCCCCGGGGACTTTTATCGGGGGGATCGTGCCATTTATTAATTACCGGCTCGCTCGGCCCCGTAAAGACGTAATGAAGCTGTTGAAAATTCAATTTCCCCCCACCCCCGCCCTCTCTACCTTGTACATGTTAATGCTCTCTGTGAAAAATGTTTCAACTTTTCCACCTGAGAAGCTCATTAGGCTGTTTTGAATAATGAATCATCGCGCGCTTTTATAAAGCGCGGCTATTGTGCAAAGACGCGGATTTACATTGTTTATCGCGCGCTTTAACACACACCTTTTTAATTAACACGGAGATTGTATACTTTTGGAGTAATCGCCGAGGATTTCATAAAGCTGAGCTCGTCATTCGCAAAACATGAGCCCCTCCCCCACTCGTAGAGTCGCGGAAATGTCGAGTACAAGAACGGCAGGTTGGGAAATAAAACTTTATGGAAACAAGTTGTGGGAATAATAAGTTTTTCAAGAGTGGCTCTAGAGACTCGGGGATGATCGCATACTCACGTTTCAAAATTTTTATGCCCTCCGATGCGTTTTGTTTTTGCCTTCGTGTGCAAACTCATTCAACGTTAACACCAACCACGTGTGATTTTGTCTCATGCATTGTATAGAAAAGTAATCAGCTGAACAATTAAGATTAGTGCCAAGAAAGGGGAAAGTAATTTTGGATTAACAAATTTTTTGTCGTTCGCACAAACATCGCGATTTTCAATTCTCATCGCTCAAGTCTTACCCCCAATTTAATTTATCACTTTTCTCAGCTCAATCGACTGGCTTTAATGATCATATCTAATTGTATTTGAGATGCACGACGGCATTGTAAAAATACCACCAACGGAGGCTGAAACGAGAAAGCAAAAAAAAAAAAAAAGAGGAGCTAATTTGCTGGAATCCGGGGTGCAATCAACCAATTTGTAATAATCGGGATTCCATTGGTTGAGTAACGGGGCTGATGTATACGTGCGCTCATCGGATTGTCTTAGAAATTCAGATCGCCCGGGGAATTTCGCGCCCCCCGGCTCGAGAATATATCAAGACATCTCGGCTGTCGTCGACGAGATTTTCTCACCGCTGCGCTCAAATGCCTTTCGGATTACATCTCGCCACCCTTTCTCCTCCAAAGAGCGTGCATTATGTGCACGCGCCACGTATACGGGTTCATTAAAATTATCACGAGCCTCGGCATTGCCGGCATCTATTGCTTGATTACTACCCCAAACGGAGTGACTCTGCTTTTTCGTTTTCCAATGGCATTCCAAAGTGAAAAGTCGCGAGGAATTTGCTTACACGAGTTTTGGATATTACCCCTCTCGTGGAAAATAATCTCGCGGATTCTCCGAATTTCTCCCACAACATTCCGGCATTTTTCCGTTTCATTGTAAACAATCCCGCGTGGCCAGCGCCACGCTAATTAACGTTTAAAACGAGAATTGTGAGAAACGGGGATGCGTGAATACACCCCTTCTCCCGGAAAAACGGGGGGGGGGAGGCTTTTCGTATTAAAATAATTAATTTTAATTTTCAAACCCTTGATATTAAACCCACTAGGCGTGCTCCACGGAACTTCAAAAGAATACCTACCCGCGTTTTACAAACATCGCGTTGATTAAAACGCGGGTAATTTTCCATTCGTCTGGTTGCGTCCGACCAAACCTACTTTTTTCTACTTACGCGCATCATCCCGCAAAGGTAAACGCTCGACGGATCCTCTTGATTAATGTTTGATTAATTCCATCTCTCGCGTGCCGGAAAACAAACAAACGTTTCGCCACGAGAGCCCGATGTGAGTTTAAATTTGCTCGTTGTTTCAGCCAGCCGGTCATCCCCGGCTGTTCTGGTTCTAAAAATACACGCGGAAAATACGTTAACTCGCGAGGAATCTTTGGGCCACGAATCGCGCGAGTATTCCCATGTTTGCCGGGAAGTTGCAGGGATGGAAAGTTGTGCTGTTAATCGAGACACGCGTGTGGCGCACGTTAGATCAGCGTCTCCGCTTGTACCCGCTCGGGAGTCATTCTTTCTCGTTGTTGTTTGCTCCAGAGTCCGGGAAAAGCTTATGGTTGTCATTTTTGTTAATTAAGTTGTTGTGCCCCCCTCGGACGTGCTTGGAATTCTTGGCTAGAACAATCGACCCCTCCTTCTTCGTTTTTACTTTTAGCTCCCGGAGTTTGTTATGCTTCGCGAGGTCTCGTGAATGAAACGCCTCTCGTATAGCTCCAAGCTCCAGCCGTATACGATTAACACGAGGATACTCTTGTTTTGTTTGTTCGCAGTTGTAATTTCGTTTTTATTTACACAAAAAAAATTGGGTTTTTACGAAAATTTGATGAATGGTCTTTTGGTATGTGCTTCCACGAAAATGGGAGACCTTGTGGGAGAGCACCAAATAATACCTTTTCGGAATCTAAATATACGCCCGTTCAGCCAATACCAAATAGATACGTCCTAGTGGAGTCGGACAATACATTTCCTTTTCAACAAATTATTGCACTGCTTACTAATGGTTATTCGTATGATGGTCTTGCTGGCTCACTAAATGAAATCTTTGACTTTGAATCTCTCACTCGCACAGAAAATCTCAGTGAAAAAATACGGACGAGACAGAATAAAATTCCTGCGGATAGGTAAAAACATGCAGCCACAAGACTTTTTTTACTTTCTCAAATTCTCGCTTCGGCGCAACATCCCCCCCCCCCCACGTATTTCAAATGAAACAGAAGCGTAAGTTAATAACGGAGCACCACTCGTGGAGACCGTCGAATAAAGACACGAGGTTAGCGCTATATCGAAGGACAATAATGACCACCGCCGAAGGCTCAGGGGGATGGTGGTACATAGTCCAGAATTAAGGGTCCCGGCAAAGCGAGTTTAGCAACAACCCTCCAAGTTTCCGTCATTCACGCTTCAGAGCGTCCCAAGGCGCGCCCCGTGGGCCTCTCCTACACACACACACACAGACCTATGGGCACACGCGCACAAAACTTGGCTTATCGAGTTATACGGACGTACACTTCCGTCGTTTCTTTACCGCTCGCCCGAAGAGACGGACTGCCATGAAAGGAAGAGGATTTGTCGGGGGAAAAAAAGAGAGGGACCGCTGACCGCTACTGCAAGTTGGAGAGCTAAAAGAGCCGCTCGGCCGGGCTTTCCAAAGACGTATAAAGGGAGGAAATCAGCTTGCCCCGCGACAATCCGCGGACGCTGCGTAGAATACCCAGAAAGGGGGGAAAGGCAATCGGTCACTGGAAGGCAAAACGGAGCTGCTTCAACTCCTTCGAGGTATTGAGACCGCTGCGATTTATCAGTGTATATATATATGTATATGTATATATATATATATATACGACCGGGGGGTGGGTGTGTACATTATGTCCCTTTTGCCCGGCTCCGCGAATCGAAGGCGATTACCAAGGGATGACGACATCGCAGGAGCGGTTTCTCTGGACTATGACGCGCTTTTCGACTATACTTATTTTTCACCACCTTTTCCTTCTTCCTTTGTGCTCTTTTACCGATCTATATGTGCTCGACGCCTGTTTGCCACCGCACAAATCATTTGCGGTGCGGATTTTAATTTTTGGAAGAAAAATATACCGAAGAGTGACAGGAAAACATGTACGTTCGCTCCGGTGAAATATCCGGTCACATCTTCCTTTCCGCTTAACGACCGCAAACAGAGAACTCAGCGATTTTCTTTCCTCTCTCTTTTTTTTTTTTTTTTTTTTTTTTTTTTTTTTTTTTTTTTTTTTTTTTTTTTTTTTTT
>NW_019379691.1:354527-367690 GCF_000648655.2 Copidosoma floridanum
GTAAAAAAAAAAAAAAAAAAAAAAGGAAATCGCATCGTAAATATCGAAGCGAGAGACTACAGTCGTCGGCGCATACTCCACCCTGCGTACCATCAGATTAAAAGAAATTTAGAGAGAGAGAGAGAGTCACGAGGTGCTACTTTTGGCCCGGAGTCGCAGTAACAGCATGAAATATGCATCGCATCGCTTGCGGCGAGTCACTGATAAAAAGCTCGGCGGGTAGGCCAGGCCACCGCACGCATAAACATTAGCGCAATCGCGAACAGCAATAGCAGATAGGTGCACGCGGATGTGTGTGTGGGTGTATAACGGGTCCAGGGGGGGGGTGGTAAATTTGCGGGGGAGACAGTGACAGAGCGGGGGCGCAGTGGTGCGACTTAATGAAACTCTCTTCCGACTATTAATATGGCTGCCAAAGACTTCGCGGGCTCGCCTACTTATACACGTGTATATTAGCTGTGCACGTCGACACTTTGTTCCCGCGTGTATGACCAACTTGGTCGAGGAGTCGGGGCAACAAGAAAAAGAAGAAGAAGAAGATCGTTTTGCGCCTTGAGAAATATTTTACCCTCACTTTCACCCTCCCACAAACTCATTGCTTGGAAGTAGCAATGTGTAGCACTATCTATTTTTTTTTTCCCCCATAAAAGCGGGAGAGGATAGCACGGCTTTATCGAATGCTCGTTTTTCACGTTTGATTCTTATGTATATCCTTGCTAATTATTATTACAACCTATTATTGTTTATTATTTATTCATCGAGTGGGGGGTGAAAAAAAAAACTGGTAAATGGTCATCCAAATGCTTTTTTAAAAATATTTTTTTTACCTTATTACCATTTGGAAAGTGAAAAAGTTACAATATGCCCTTTAGAGGGTAAAGCGTGACATAAAGATTTATAGAGAAAAATTTTTATTCTTTACAAGCTGGTGCGTTTCAATTAAAACAAAATTCATTCTAAACGTATACGAGAAACTATGCGTTATAATTCGTTATTAACAATTTCGTGTGTGCGAACGGTTGTGCCTTTTGGCAATGTATTAGGTAGGTAAGCTCACAGCTGTCGGTAGAATAATTTCGCAAACTCAAAGAAACAAAACTCCCAGCCAACTCGCCTCGGGTAATAAATCCCAACATCATAATACATCGCGTGAAATTTGATACTACCGTAAATGAAAACTCTAATGCGTCTATCGCCTTTGCTCGGAGCGCATTACAGGTATACGCATAATAAAATCGAGAGAGAGAGAGAGAGAACACGGTTGTTTGAAGCACCAAAGCTGGCGCGCACAACGATATCGTGTCTACGAATACTTCCACGTGAAGCATATGTATGTATATATAGAACTGCAAATGGATTTTCTTGGGTATACCTGCATAGCGAGAGCCTCCGATGTTACCGATAATCCGCCTGATGGAGAGTTAGATTTCCACTTCGCGAACTTACGTGGCTCGTTCCTCCAGCTGCAGCGATAATTAAATATACTCACACCGGTTGGCCGCCCCATTATACACACACACACCTGCCTGTACAGCCACTTCCGAAACTTTGCCCGGATATAGTCGTACAAACGCGCCGCGAGGCATATTAATCACCTCCCAACCCCCCCCCCATCTTTTCCCTCTTCGTTCATTGTGAAACACAAAGTTTGCCCGAAACGCGTGAATGTGTGGACAAAAAAAATGGTAAATTTTCAAGAAAAGGCAACCTTATGACATCGTAATAATAATAAGGATAACAAAGCAAGATGTGCTTCTTCTTTTTTTTTTTTTTTTTTTATCGTTTACCTGTATTCGTACCACGCAAATCCATCAGAAGGCAATGAAAAAAAAACCCCTGAGGGAACGATCGTAGGCCCCCCGAGTTAAAGTGATTAGTCGGCGAATTCAAACGAGTTTTCGGGGCTAAGGGATGACGTTCGTGACCCCCCCCCCCCGGTGTGGTCATCGTCGCGCGTGTTACTCCGCCGTATATTTTACGAGGCCGGTCAGAAAGCGCGAAATCCCCCCCATCCCCCTACACACCCGAAGCATAACTTGTACACAACTCGATCCATGTGGGGTGCATGCAAGGGGTACACGGTATCGAGTCGCCCTGGCCAACTAAACTCTAATTTCATGGGGTGGCGTTGGCGATGTGTCATCCTCTGCTATACCTATGGTTTCCTGGTATTAGACACCCCCCCTCCCCCTAACGCCGGCCTCTCGAAGTGATTCAGTTGTACGCGACTTCGGTGACTAACAACACCTTTGGACAGTGGCGGCAGGTAATGCAAACCACCTCTTACTCAGTGATGGATCGTCGATAAACTCCGATAAAAATATCAAACATCCGCGACCACAGCGATGCAGCTATGTGTGTATAAACAAATAAAAGAAAAAACTAAAATTACTTCCCAACAGTGACCGCAGCGTTTGATTGAGTAAATTGAAATTGCCCCGCAACGTATACCGGTGGCAGTTAATCCGATAAGACTTGTAAAGCGCGAAGGGGGGGGGGGTGGTCGAGCCCTTTCATACGTACACCGGCAATGGGCATGTCCCGAAAGTGGAAGAGTATAGTTATGGAGCGAGCTGGCACGCAAGAGCGCATATATATATATATATACACCGGTAATCGAGTCAACTCGCTCTCCTTCCCTCTTACATGTTCTCTTCTCTCTTTTTGCGTGCACCCGTCCCTTTTCATCATCATCACCATCCCCAATAGGCATAGGTTCTTGCGGACCACCGGCTGTCGATTTCACCCTCTGGACCCCCACCCCCACCCCCTACAGACGGGGGATGAAAAATTGATAGGACGTGGTTCGCTGCTCTGCTCTCTCTAGGATTTTTCCGAGGTACCGAAAAGCTTTTTCGAGGTATACTTTTTTTTTATTAAAAGAAAGGTACATCGGAAAGATGCGAGGCTACATGGAGATTCGTGCTCGCTGACGCGCGTATACGGATGGAGAGGGGAAGAAAGGCCAATTTGACGATACTCTGAATCGAGTGAAAGGTTTTCTTTTTTTTTTTTTTTTTTTCATCAATCCAGTGAGCTTTTTGTTCAACTTTGTAAAAATGTTATGGAAAGCAATTGGAAAGGACTTAAGATTGAGTACTGTTTTGAAAAACAAAAAAAAAAGTCAAATGAATTCGTCCTTCAATGTGTCCCAGTTAATCTACCTTGTCGATAGTGGTGTCAAGGCAACGATTTGATTTTTGAAATTCAAGTGAAAAGCACACCGATCGATAAATAAATTATAAAAGTGGAAGGGTGGGTGATGATATTTTAATCTGTGCAGTATTTGACTTTTCATCGTAAACAAATATTTGCAGCTTGTCAATTTCATGAGCTTTTTTTTACGCCCGACTGACAATTCGATCCCACGAGCTCAACGCTTCAGAATCAAAGTAAATAAATAATCCAATGTGATCGGAGGAATTTCAACAATAATATTACGAAGGATGCGTGAATGGAGCCCTCCATGTGCACTTTGTAGAGAATCGGTAAAAATAACAGTTTCACGTTTAACGTTTTATTTTTCATCTGCCAAAAAAATCGCCGTGAGGTATGGTGCTTTACCCTCTACTGTTTTTGCACCATCGGAAAAGTGTCACGACTCATTGCAGCCTCTCAAGTACGTAGTCAACAAACTGAACTCTCAGTCAATTGAAATTTTCGTGTGACAAAACTTTGGCTAAATATAGTCGTTGGTATTGATAGGGAGCTATATATTTTCCTCTTCTTCTTCCTTCATGAGGTTCCATCTGTCGTTATGCTCTTTATTACTTGGTAAGTCAGATCCAAATTTTTTTTTCCATACCATTTTAGGTTTTTGAATACTATTTGAGTTCAAATTTTAATTAAAAAATTGCACATGGCTACTTTTCCAAGCACATATTGATTTTCTTGTAGTGTAATAGTGAAACCCTCACTACGAAAGACAATAATTTTTCCATGCAAGCATCTACTACTAGTGTAACATTAAAGGTGATAAAAGTGTAGAGAAAAATCAGACGTATTATGCAGAGATCTCGAAGAACATCCACAGCTTGTAACTATTTATTGATACAGTGCAACAAGTTTCTCATTAAAAACAAAAAATATTTCAACCCGTTAGACCTCACTCTTCTAAAAAGAAAAAAAAAAAAAGTTACATGGCATATTTCATAACGTAATTGACGCTCACTTCTAGCACTACAAGTCAATTCATTAAACTCACTCACCCTACGTTGTGGATATACTTATATACTTTGGCCGGACCGTACGTTGACTCGTACTACTTAACTTTGTTTGCTCGACGCGCTTTCGCTTCCTCGTTCTTTTTTTTTTCTCTTTAAGGTAAGTAGGTTACTGTTGCAGTAATTATTCAAGATAATTAAGGGTGTCAAATAACTTTTTTAATTTTTTTTTATTTCAAGTTCAAACGAATATTTCAACTTTCCAGCAAAGCAAAGAAAAGTAGCAACTGCAAAAAATAGAGTATTGCAACTGGAAAAGCATGTTTTTTCTCAACTGTTTTTGGATTCTTTAAATTACATTATTTAAATTTCGAGTTGCCAAAGAGGTTCCGATGTAAAAATTTGTTAATCGCAAAAATATTCGTACTCGAGTTGATTTAGTACACGTTTCAAATTTGAATAATGATGTTGTTCGCGAATCAAAGAATAAATTTATTCCCTAGCAAAACAACGGCTTTGCACGAGAAATTTTCAATTAGAAACGAGCAAACGGAAAAAAAATCACATTCACTTGCATCTTTTTCTTGTCGAGAACAAAATTATCTAGAGTATTGCTACCGGCTCGCCTTTATTAATCCTAATCGTAGTTTTTTGATCAAAATGTGACAAAAGGACCGGCTTCATAAAAATCTCGTTAAAAAGAATTTTCCTTCATCCGTAAACAAAAAAAAAAGATTGTCGTTTCCACGTAACGTACACACACGCGCTGAAAATGAAACTATCGTCATTTCGACACAAAAAAAAAGGAAAATTGTTCAAAATCGAATCGTCTTCGTGTAGGTATAAGTGTCTCGTTTGTAAGGCACGCCGTTCCTTATCGATCGGCCGATCTTTTGAAAAACTCCAAAAGTTTCCGGAGCGAATGTCGTTAAAAATTGATCGAAAACCCATCGAACAGCCGCGCATCACGACGCACAGCCAATTTTCCCAAGAGCATCCATCACGGAACGTAATTTTTATTTTTTATTGTCCTTTCCCTTGTTCCACAACGCAAAACTTCGCAACAATGCCCGGTGATTTCTCGGGCATTAGAATTTTAACGAGCTGACATTCCATTCGAGCGACATTACCGTACAAAGGAGTCAAAGGGGCGAAAGGTAAATTTTATCAACAAGTAAACAAGAGAGCCCCGGGGGATCTGTTTCATTCGACTGCAACGGCTTACATTAGGGATAGGTGGGGGAGAAGGAAAATGAGAATTCCTCCCGGTTTCTTTTTCCCGGCCAAAGCCAGACAAGCGAGCAACAAATCGATGGGAAGGTAATAAGGTATAGCCGTCCGTCGTTCCAGGTGTCAAATAAAGAGCATCCAACGCCATCTAACCCCCCCCCCCCTGCCCGTGCGTGAACGCCTTTTCGTCTCTCGTTTGCCCGTCACTTGCACATTCCCGGCATACTTACCACCCCCCCCCCCCTTTTCCCCCCCCCCCCCCCTTATCCACGCTTGTATCACTTGGCTCTCCGCACACGCTCCGCGCAGTTTGCTCCCGCCCCGCGTATTCTTTATACCTACTTACACGACCGAACTCGCAGATAAATGCACGGAGGGAAGGGCTGCGTGTGTATGTTTTTTTTCGTTCGCCGACTCTTCGGACCCCCCTCGCGCACGAGGGTGAAATTGCTTTCCGAGGCTCCCTACATCCACTACGCGATTCGAGAACCCGACCGAGCCGCGCTCTGTATACATGTACCAACCACGCGGGGTAAAAGCTCGTGTATACATATACTCAACGTATAAATCGAGCAACACCTGGCGCTTCATTGCTCCGGGAAAATAAATAATCATCAGACGCTGCACGCCCGATGGCAATTGGGGCTCCAACGTACGTATATACGTGTATGTATAATTCACCGCGAGTGGGGGAATTTCGCGCAATCGCTAATAGCGCTTTACTGTCTCGGGATGGTAAAAGCAGGCCGCGTGTATAATTAATTTCGCGCCAACAGTCGTACGAGCAGAAGCCAAGCATCCGAGTCCATAAATTTGAGCTAATGCTCGTGAACGCGAGTTGTAAGGGTTGTATCGGCGTGTGTGTGATGTTTAATGCTCTTCGGGGCGAGAAAACGGAGACTTGGCGGGAGGCACAAGTTCGCGATATCTGTGTATGTTTTGTCGCGGCAGAGAGCAAAGAGGGAAAAAGGTAGCCTGGCTGCGGGTGCCGATAAAAGTGTTTTTCTTGCACTACAGGCTTTCACCGCCGAGAAGTACCCTCTCGCTCTGCCCGACACTTTTTTCAATCGCCTTTCCATGCACCGACTATTTATTCAGATTTTCCCCACTCGAGGCTTTTTCTTCCGCACTTGCTTCGTCTTCGAAGAGAGAAAGAACCGCACACACACACACGAAGGAAGGGGGGTGCATAAGTTTGTCCCCGGCCGTTGTGTTTGTCCCGAGGTTCGACTTTTAGATTTGCTCTCTTCGGTACATGTGTGCCAAAACGAAGCGTATACATTCGCAAAGTGTGGACTGGCTGCGAGCGAGCGTGAAAATGCACGCGCGTTCAACGGCAAACGCGCCAAAAGTTTTCCCGTGCCCTCTCTCTCAAAAGTTCATCTTTCCCCGCCTTGGGGGTGAATATCACGCGTATACGTAGTACAATTCGAGATTTCGGCACCAGCCCCTCTTTTTCCCATTCAAAGTTTCCCGGGTACCAAAATCCCAGGGAGGGGGTGCGTATACGCACGACGACTTGCAAGGAGGTCGGTCGCCAACACAGTCACCGTAAACCATCACAAAAGGCCTATATATAGTTGATCCTCTTTTGATCTCTGATAAGTAGAAGTATCTACTCGTTGTCAAAATGAAGGTCTCGCCTTCTTGCTGCAGTGGAGTATAGTCATGGGTTGAGTACGTCTTTACTTGGCATGTACAAGTGAGGCCCATTCATTGGGATTCGAGATCGTTTTCGCAGATATTGGTTGCTTGTTCTTTTAAGCTTTTCAACCCTTTCTATGGGGGGGGGGGGGAATAGGCTTTCCGTTCGGGCTGTTCTCGCGTAACCGGACGATTGAGCGAGCCGACGACGACTCAACGGGACTTTATAATCCGGAAATTAAACGCTTCCCGGGTGGACTCGGAGATGGTAAAAAGTTGAGGCCGGGGTGGGTTCATCGTTTGTTACTTTGGTATTTTTCCAGGGCAACTCGCCACAGTCCAAAGTCTCGAGACAACGTTATTGACCAACAGTCGTTGAAGTGTCACTCTTTCTTTTGGAATCAACGTAAAAATATGAATTTTATCAGATGAATCAACTCGAAAAATAGTTGGTCGATTTTTTCCTGTAGAAGCATGTTACACGCAACAAAACACTTCTTAACTGGATGAAAAAAATATATATAGGGAATTTTAACCACATGCGGCGCAAATAAAAGCTCAAGTGTATACGCGTACGGATGATGAATCGCAATTCGAAGCTTCTACTCGAAAGTTATTATACTTGACGAATGTAAGGATGGGAGATTAAAAAAAATCTACCCGTTTGAGGTATTGATTTGACTCGCAATACATGAAAAAATTACTCGTGGCTGTAACATTTAACCCCGGGAATTCCATCCCCGAGAGGAAAGACAGCTCGGAAAAAGATGGAGTGGCCGAGTAAGAGAGGAGAGCACTACAATCAGTTGGTAGAGGGGGGTGGGGGGTGGTAAAATGCCGAGAAAATGATTAAAAGAAAGAAAAACAAAGCAACGGTGTGGGACCAAAGGGCTGAAAGGGGATAAAAATTACAAGGGAAGTACATCGGTCTACGGTCGAAGTGCTCTTCGGAACTATATGTGTATACACGCGGAGAAAAGAAGAAGCCCAACGGCGCGGAATGTATTGCTGGTGTGTATGTATGTACGTGCGAAGCCAAGCTCAGAGAGGGGGGGGGGGTTTAACTTTTCTTACTAGACTCCGGGAAGTTTCTGCGTGCGAATAAGGGCTTCTTGCCCCCCAACCCCCCATATCCCAACCTCAAAGCCCGGGAGTCTGCAGCGCGGGAAAATATTATAGCTTTTAAACGTCGTTATTAGTTTGCACTGGGAATTCGTCTAACTTTGCCTGGAATTTATTCTGGTCTCTTTCTTCCCTCCCCCCCTCCTCGACTCCGTCGAAAGACTTTTATTCTTTCCTCCGCTTGTGCACACTTTAACGAATATCGGCAGGCTTGGCACCTGTGAAATAGAAAAATAATCGTTTCTCCAAAGAATAAACTTTCATCACCGATGTCAAGAGTAATATTACGATGGATCATTGCCATAAAAAAAAAAAAAAAAAAAAAAAAAACGTTGGCACATTAAATCTTTTGCCGCTTGCACTCGAGTCGTGCCTTTGATTTTAATTTCCTATGAGGCTTGACTCGTTCAATCAATGAATGTGACATCCACCCAACTCGGCAAATAAATGCCTCAAAATGATAATAACGTCCAACTGATATAGGTGTATTAACGGATATTAATTTTCATTAACAAAGCGTGTCTAATAAAAATGACAAGGGGGAGAAAAAAAAAAAATTACAAGCTAATCCGAATGCCAGGCGCTCCAGTTGGCTAATTAGAAGTAATAAATATCCCTCGTGTATAATTCACGACCGGCCACGTCAAATCGTTCCATGTACGGCAGTGAGAAAGAAATAAAAAAAAAAGAAGGAGGGAAACAAAATTTGGGAACAGAAAAAAAAAAAAAAAATTCTATACAGCTCATCCATTTGTCATAGTTATAATGAAAGGTGTGCGCGATATCGCGTTAAAACGCTCGAGTTAGGCGGGAGGGAGGGTGATGATGTATCCCCCACGCGCCACAAATCCACTTGCAATCAAGATAATGGCAAGGACACGATTCTTCACAATTATATGAAAAGACCACTCTGTTTCATACATACAGACACACGCATCCCTTGTACATACCGTGCAGTGTACGCACGTGCTCCCCTAATTGCCGCTGCGGCGTTGCTGCCAAGAAAATCCCATCCTCCTTCTCTATCTCTCGTGTTTGCTCTCCTATTTGGCGTCGATATGCGGGGAAAAGCTCGTGCATTTGGTTGCATGCGCTCGAATATTAGAGGAGAGAAAATGGGAATTTCGTGATTCGATTGCAACACGCATCCGTGTTTGCGAGCACAGCTTGTTTCGAACGAGGATACAATCTTAGCTGCAAGTATTCACCGACAGATTCGAGATGCACAAGCTGTTTTTTACGCTTTGCTCGAGCTCCTTCCAATTTGGCACCGAGTGAATGAATAAACGTAGGAAACAAATCATCGCAGCTTCGATGAAACATACCCAATAATAATCGTATAGGTGAGTCACGAGGCGAGAGAACTCCTTTTTTTTTTTTTTTTTTTCATGCACACAATCGTTACACGCGTACATGAGCAAGTCGCAATTGGTGTCAATTAACGATTGGATTGAGCCCGTTGCAATAGAGCGCTTCGGGTGTAATAATAGGCCCGCCGCGCTCTCGCGTGTACGCATCATCGGGCAGCTATCGGCCCCGTGAAACGAACAGATAAAACCAAGCTCTCTATAAATAATACAGCACATGCGAGCGGCTCTTTTAATTCATCGACTCCCAAGCCGTTCGGTCTTTTATTTTGGTATAAGCTATAGAAATTAAACGTTCTTTTCTCCCGGCCAATTGACTCTCGGTTAATAAAACTCACGGGCAGCCCAAAAAAAAAGCCGTCAAGATCGTGGTATAATATATATATATTGATGCAACAACACTCGGAAAGTATACATATAGGTGCAACCGAACCAGATTTCATACCCCACTCGTCGGTGAATTATGAATCCTTTGCTGTAAATGGAGCGAAGGGTGAATAATCCGAAGAACGCGAGCTTAGGGAGCTAGGAATGGAATTTCTCTCTTTCTCTCGAGGGCCGCAATTTGACGGGAGCACCCCTTGGTTTTCGCGCCCACGCGGATATATATATATATATATATATATACACCGGTAATNACTCTGGACTCCTCGACCATTGAGTTTTCATGTTTGTGTCTCGGAAAGAGGAAAAACAACCCTCGGTACCTTTCCTTTTCTCGTTCCACTGTACAACGTACATACGTATTTGGCGCATGCATTAACTAGACGCAGTTGCGCTCCTTGCGCTATTATGGTAAAAATATCAGGAGCAAGTGTGTGTGTGTGAGGGGGTGGGGTGGGGAGGGTGAAATGAAATTCGCAAAAGCATTGACCGGATCCGATCGGCAAACGCGCCGGGATCGAGTATATTTAAATTGAAATTGAAGCTTTCTTGCCTCTACCCCCTCCCCCCCTGCCGCTCTTCCTCCATTGTTCTAGCTCAACACTGCTTTCAATACCCTCCTTCCTTCGTTTTCCCAACGTTTCACTTTTCCATCTACTTATACTTTCCTCGCGCCTAATACCTTTTTCCCTCCGCGCTCGTGCCATTTCAGAGTCCCAACATGCACTGTCTCCCCCGCGCTCTTCTTTCTCTCGCCTCGCGACTTCTTCGAAAGCTCTGCGGATGGAAAAATTCGAGACCCCCCCCTCTCTTTTATCCCTCTGTGTACGTATATATACGCACGGGTCTCGCCGCGCACTTTGGAAATTGGCTTCTAAATCGCGAAAACGATTCCGATCGGCAGCTTGCCGATCTATTCTCTCGGTGCCCCCATTTTTTTTTTTTTTTTTTTTTTTTTTTTCCAATCTCGGGCAAAGTGCCCCCTTTTAATTGACTTTTCTTTAATTTTTCCGCTTATCTCGACAGTATACACATTATGCAGATATATATATTCCTCAAAGTACAGATTCTCGATTGCACTGATAAAAACGAAATTATGCCGATCATCTCGTCCCCCCTATACCGATGTGCACGGGTCTCGCATGCATTTCAAACAGCACGTCATTGTGTCTGGCTGCGTCTCTTGTGAAAAATGACGCTAAACAATCTCCGGGCCTGCTTGTATATATGTTTTTGGTCACCACCCGAGCGCCGACACGAGGTGTGCTTCGCACACGTGCGCCCATTCAAGACTTGCGTGGTACACAAGTATACGTGGAGAATGACAAGCGAAAATTTATTCCGTCGTGAGTGGAACCACCTCACGAAAATATGCTTTTGAAGATGAGTATCAAAAAAATTAAAATCTGTTTTTCAAAGAGTCCCGTGTTGTACATAACTTTACAGCCAAGATTAACTTTCATCAAAGTAACATAAGTACACACGGGCTTCATTATTTTTTCCCGGATGAAAAGCCACGATAAACAACGTACAGGATTAATTGAGCTTAAACTTGTATCGTGTGTATATGTACAAATACATATACCTTCACTTCGGCGTGTATGTATAAATGTACCTACTTTGTGTATTTTTAGCAGGAAAGTCTTGAATTTACAAAGAGCCGGGCAAATACCGAGCTCGGATATATATATATATATATATATATATATACATACATAAGTGGTATGAGGAAAAAAAAGGGTCGTGCGATGGGGAGGAGGAGGAGGAGGCAAATACACACGCGCGTCCCCCCTCCACCCCGGTTGAGCCGAACACGCCATGGGAGTCTCCCTTGCTTACTCGGCACTGCTTATTGGATTTCTATTTTTCCATTTCCTTGTTGGCCCTTGCCAAAGTAGCCGCATTTTCACTCGAGCTGTAATCACACGGGGATACGAGGGAGACGCGCGTGCGGTCGTTCTATCGGCGGTTAGTTACTTATGCCCCACAGTATACATACAGGGAGGAGGGGGGTTGGGGTAATGAAAGCACGGCACATATACGGGGGTAGAGTCTCTCGTAAGCCAATTAGGAAAACTTTTCATCATTCGCATCTCATGCCCAACTTTTTTTTGTCCCCCAACTTTTAATGGAGCAGCAGGGATATATATATATATATATATATATACACCTGCCGACAATAGGAAATTTTTCTGTCACGAAAGTTGTATACCGAGTGACAAACCCTGTCATCACGCATAACTTGGACGTTTCTCAGCTGATGTAATTACCTATCACATGTATCTTACAACAGAATTTCACTTCATCATTTATCCCGGCAGTGTAGCGGAGACTATCGAATTTCTGTTTTTCACTTCATAGTTGGCATTTCATCAATATTCTATAATTTATCACGAGGTGCAAATGCAAAGGTGTAGGTTTTTTTTTGGTTTTCCAGACACCTATGCTCGTATATTAGGTGACGCTGGTGAACAAAAATTGCCGCGCCCTATTTCCTAATGACAGAGTATAAGAAAAGAAAAAAAGGGAGGAAGTGTAGCGCAACACAAGAAAGAGGAAACAGCCTAAAAAGTCGAAAAGATTGTCGGGCAATCCGTACATTTGGGGGGGGGGAGGGGTAGGGGTAGGCGTAGTTTGGTAATTTATTAGACGAGGACGAGGGAGCTTTTTATCTTCATATAAAGGGGTCGAAAGGTACACACAGTTCTACGGCAAGCTGGCCCGGGGGCAATTATTTAGCGAGAGATTTATGTGCCACCGCTGCTCGGACGGATCGAGTTATTATTTACACTTCGGGAGATTACGCGCGCACACATACATACAATCTTGTACATCAATTTCACTCAAACCTTGGATTTATGTATATATATATATATATATATATGCACGTCTGGTCACCGGAAGCTTATTTTGTACAAGGATTCTCCTTCCAACGCCCATTGCATATTTAACACCTCTGGTTGAATTTCCCCGGGAAAAGCGCCTATTTTCGTCGATCCCATACCTATTGAATATCGATGAGACCCAGAGTACGGTTGGATTCGGCTGGGATTAATCAATGATTTTCGAAAATTCAATTAACTTCGACACGGGTATTTTTAAAAGAAGCTATCGAAGTATAAAGAAACGAACGTTCGAAGGAAGCAAGTCTGGTGTAAAAAATCTGAAAAATCAGTGAAGTGGTCCGAAATAGATTAACTGCATTAAAAAAAAAAAAAAAAAAAAAAAAAAAAAAAGCCAAGAGTTGGATAAC
>NW_019379691.1:371147-420644 GCF_000648655.2 Copidosoma floridanum
AAAAAAAAAAAAAATAAAAGTCCCACGCGAGTACTCGCAAGCGATTCATGAAACTCCGACACGTCAGACAATATATTATAAGACACAGAGAGAGAGAGAGAGAGAGAGAGTAGGTGGTAGGTCCAAAGCGAGTCCAGACGGAATACATCTCATGATTAATCAGTGGCGGCTTTTTAATCCAACCCACTTGTACCTACACACATATACGCGCCTCATATTACTATAAGCTCCTTTGCCCATACTCTCTCAATTTCTTTATATTTATCCCTGTCGTTCGCGAGCACCGGCGGTTTCTTTTGTCTCCTTCTCGTTACACGCAGACCGTGACTACTTGTCGTCGTCGACCGGCCTTATTAAAAGCGGTTATAATAAGACCATCCCTACCCCCGTACGGGAGGATGAAAAGACGTGGAGGAAGACTCCTCTCCCGTATGAGTTATTTTTGAGCGCGTACATTATACGCTATTAGGCTCCGGATAATCCGGCGTCCGAGCTGCTAACAAAAGAAAAAAAAGGGGAGATTCATATTCACGGTACGCGATGTGTGACCCTTTTTTTTTTTTCACCCGCTTTTGTATTTTTGTTGTTTCGATACGCGTATCCTATGATGAAGCGAAAATGTTGCTTTTGCCCGACAAAGCCTCGCGCGGCACGTGACATCGATGCAAACACACATATTCATTAGCTGTCGTTATTGCTATATACTTTTGTCAATAAACGAGGAGTCCGGCATTTGTCGGCAATAGATTCGGGGGAGGAATGAGCGCAGGTGACATATCGAGCCATCCAATTTTCGTCGCACGTACAAGAGAGAGGGTAAACAAAGACAGAGTGTCCCTTAGTCTTTCCTTCCTCTTTTCTTACGCGCCGGTCTATATTACGCAGGAAAAGTGTGTCATAAACGTCCTGCCGATTTTCCGCTCAAGCTCGGGCGTGCGGGCGATACATACACAAGTAACAAGGTACGCATGGAATGACGATCCCTACGGGAGGATCGGTAAGCTCGACACACGCGTAAAAGCTGGCTACGTAATTTAAGTGGACGTGCACGAGTGTACTTTGCCTTTTCCGTCCGAGACCATTCAACTTTCGTATTACGATGATAGGGTACATACCTACATTTACTCGTTACACTTCGTTACGGTCGTACGCACGCGGAAAGAACTGCTGATGTTGTATACACCCACCTTCATTTGACGCCATCTGTACGATTGTTTCATAATGTCACAATCTGTCGAGTATAAAGCTTTGTACTACACATGCACCTCCTTTTTTTTTTTTTCACTAAACTTGTGTAAGTATATACATTCATATTTGTTGCTCGAACCATAATACTGTTTTGTGCAGTTGTTACCGATTACGTACGTATGTAAGTTTCAAGCTCCGCTGCAGCATACAACGCATACACACTTATGTTATTATTAACGAACGAAGTTTAAAAGTATCGTGTAACGAGGGGGTGGACCCTATGCCGTGGCTCGTTACTTCACGGACGTCGGCAATCGAGCCCTTTTTTCGTTTATTTTCTTGTTACCGATCCCTCCTTCACTTACCGCGAGGAGGCAAAGGGGCTGGGGTATAAAAAGCAACTCTCAATTTCCTCATTCGGTCATCCGGAAGGGCCTTCCTTCCTTTCTTTTTTTACTCTCCCTCTCCTCGTCGCATACACACATTATGGACGGTAAACTTAGCCTCTGTTGCCGATACCGGCGTGTATGCGCGGGCGATTTATAAACGTCGAGCCTCCCCGGGGGCGGGGGGAGGTTCGCTTATATACATATATACACGTAGGGTCGCGTATCGGGCTTTCCTTGCGATTTCTATCTTGACGGATTCTGAGAGTGGCTCGAACAGCGGGAGGAGGAGGAGGACGCTCGCATCGAGAACAACACACCCGCCCGTGTCGTTACACTTTTCTACGTAATACATATATACCTGTATGTATACATAGCATAGAGTGGGATATAGGGTATATTACATGCACAGAGAGAGGGTGAATCGTGCGAGTGTAGGTGTATACGTGTACATACATATATAGATAGGAAGGAGGACTTGATTTATAACAGTCGCGAGGATATATATGATTTATCATCGAGGAGAGCGTTTCAACGATGCATGTGTACATACACTCTTTCTCTCTCTCTCTCTCTTCTCCTCCCGTTTTGAGACGCACGCTTTGTTTAATGTACAACATTAGAATACCTTTACCTTATACTTCATAATAATTGGGGTGCATCGCATCATATCATACTTATACTTGTTTATATGATACCATAATATGGTATACGTATACCTTTTGTCACCATCGTAATGGGGGTTGTTGTAAATTATTTTAGTTTAGTTCGATTCCGGGGATACTATTAATTGTGGGATAGGTGGCTTCGATGTAGGGGTGTCGTCTTTTTCATCAACAAAAGCACGTTGGACGCGAACGAATAAATTTTGTCCAAAAATAGTATGACTATGTAAAAAAGAACAGTGAGTATTTGAAAATGAATTGAAACAAAATGAAACCAAAAGCGAGTTTGAGGAAGAAAAAAATATATCTAAAGGTTCGCTCGCACCATTCCTCTCGGTTCGGAGGAGGAGTTAATTAATCATAATTACGGACTATTCCAGTTATATCTCCATTCTAATTGAGACTTTTGCAAAGGGACGCGTCCCGATCTATATATATATNAATGGTGGTTACAGTAATTCAGGGTATAATGAAGGTGATGATTCAAACACTGCTAGTGTAACGGGGGATATCGATTGGTCCACAGCAGCTAAAGATTGCGTAAGACACTAAAACCTGTGTATAGCTTTAGTACAAGACAATAATTTTATAAAATCTAATGTAAAATTTCAGGAAGCCTACCTGGAAAAAAAATGGGCCGCTTATCCTGCTGTCAAAAAAAATTTTTACATAGAAGATCCCGAAGTTACCAACATGACAAAAGAGGAAGTTGATAAAATTAGGCAAGAAAATAACAATATTAACGTTGAGTACACCTTTGAAACGGACGACAAAACGGATGATGATATTCCCAATCCAGTACAAACCTTTGAACAAGCTTTTAAGGTGAGAATTTTATTTAATACCCGTATATTAATTATCATGATTAATAATCCATTCAAATGATAGAATTATCCAGATATAATGATGGAAATAAAAAAGCAAGGTTTTGAAAAACCAAGCCCCATTCAATGCCAAGCATGGCCAGTATTGTTAAGCGGTAAAGACATGATTGGTATTGCTCAAACTGGCACAGGTAGGTTTATTTATTTATTTATTATTTTTATTTTAATGCTGATTACTCCGATAAACTGCACTTTAATAAACCAATGCCTGCAATTGAGCGTAATGTTAATTATTTTAGGAAAAACCCTGGCATTCCTTTTACCTGCTTTGATACACATTGACAATCAAGACACTCCTAGAAGTGAAAGATGCGGTCCTACAGTGCTTGTGATGGCGCCAACACGTGAATTAGCTTTACAGATTCAGAAAGAAGTTAATAAATACGACTATCACGGCATATAACTGAATAAAACACTAGTTTATTTATTTCTCATTTTTTATATAATTTATGGTGCAGTTAGTGCAATTTTTTCTTTAATGTTTAAATAACAGAAAATGCATGTTTACACGGAAAGACTGACATCAAGCAATCTCCCTCTCTTGAAGGATGAATTAAATCGGATCTTTTAAATTTTTTGTCCGTGTAATTTTCCACTTTTCACGATTTTTTTTTTTCAAACCCATTTTTCTATCAAACAAGGCGAAAACTTGAAAGCCCGACTCTATAATACGTTATGGCTTCGAGACAAGCCAAGCTAATTATAAACGCACAAATTAATGTATGAGCTACAAGTGCACCACTCATCAGTGACTCTGTGATAATAAATGAAAATAATTCCGTTAAACGGCCACTTAATTTATCATTAGATTGTGTGTGATTTTAAAAGATAATTTTTTATAACTAATACTAAATTGTCGCGTAACGAGAGATAACACGGGAAATTCGAGAAAAACCTTTCTGATACTCGAACGAGCCTTGTTAGGAGTGAATTATTAAATTGCCGCGCGCAGCACTATTACAAGTGGAACAAGCTTTATGCCGAGCTGGGTATATTCTGCAAAGGTGCAAAGGGCAAAGGTTTCGCCATTAACCGCTAGCACCGCTAACCACCGGCTGGCGGCATTGGGCATAAGCACTAGTGCAACCCTGCAACCTTGGTGCCTTTTTATCTTGCTTGTACGTGCTTTCCTTGGCTTTTAGTTCCTGAGTATTCGTTACGAGTTACGAGGAGTTGTAAAACAAAAGACGCCTTTTCATCGAGGGACGCTAATTACAGCAAGTACGTAAGTTAATGATTTGATAATGTCGGTTATTAGGAATAATATTTTCTATGAGTTTATCTTTTCGAGTTACGCCACGGGGCAACGTAGATGCAAGTATTGCGAGTATGCTCCTAGCTGCCCGAGAGGTAGTGCGATACTTTTCTCCCAAGTCGCGTGGTAAATGTGAAAATACGCGACCTTGTTTTCCTTGATCACGGAATCACGGTTGTGATAAACATAACCTTCAAGATAAAAATCATATTTACGCAGTATAAACACAGTGGCCGTGTTTTAATGTCTTGCATGTGCTTCTCAAAGGCTATGATTGTTTCCCTATTGTCCAAGGCCAAAGTAGTTGGGTGATATTTGTCTATACGAGTAGTGAATATATTATATTTTTTATCCAGTAGGGAAATGTGGTACTTTTACTGTGCATTTTGCGTGATATTACATCCCATTATACCACAATTCCATCAGTTGTAATTTTTTCTCATTTCGTTATCAAATAATTTGGTAACATTTTAGATTTTCGTCTGCGTAATTAATTTTTTTTTTTTTTTTTTTTTTTTTTTTTTTTTTTCTCCAAAGAATGAAAAATTGTTGGGTGAATAGTGCTCGACAGTTTCCATCATCAGGCTATGATGGTGATAAATCAAAAGGTAGCTATGAACAAGGTCAGTTTCGAAACAATGGTCAAAGAAATAGAAACACTCATCAGAATGCTCAAGAGAATAGGGATTCCAGTAGGAATAGAGACAAGAACAACTCGAACGAAGAGCAGACTACTTTTTATGTAGAAACTTCTAAATTAGGCAGATTGATTGGGAGAGGAGGAAGTCAAATCAAAGAATTACAAGAAGAGAGTAGAACAAAAATTAATGTGAGTCAAGAAATACTTGCACTTTCTTTTATTAATTTTTTTTTTAAGTACCCTACGCACAAATATTGTGTCGGCTTTTTAATTTCACTAGTAATCCATACAAATATAATCTTATCTGCAAATTTTTAATGTAAAATTCAAGACTTTTTTTTTACCTTAATATTATATTTTGTATAATCATTTGAAGTTTGATAACAGGTGAATAAAGAGTGCATTAGAGGAAGCAAAACCCTTATTACTGTGGTGGGTTCGAAAGATGCGCAATGCCAGGTAAAATCTATGATCGAAGAGTTATTGGACATCAAATTGATTGAACCAAATGAAGGTGAAACTGGAAATGGTGGTTACAGTAATTCAGGGTATAATGAAGGTGATGATTCAAACACTGCTAGTGTAACGGGGGATATCGATTGGTCCACAGCAGCTAAAGATTGCGTAAGACACTAAAACCTGTGTATAGCTTTAGTACAAGACAATAATTTTATAAAATCTAATGTAAAATTTCAGGAAGCCTACCTGGAAAAAAAATGGGCCGCTTATCCTGCTGTCAAAAAAAATTTTTACATAGAAGATCCCGAAGTTACCAACATGACAAAAGAGGAAGTTGATAAAATTAGGCAAGAAAATAACAATATTAACGTTGAGTACACCTTTGAAACGGACGACAAAACGGATGATGATATTCCCAATCCAGTACAAACCTTTGAACAAGCTTTTAAGGTGAGAATTTTATTTAATACCCGTATATTAATTATCATGATTAATAATCCATTCAAATGATAGAATTATCCAGATATAATGATGGAAATAAAAAAGCAAGGTTTTGAAAAACCAAGCCCCATTCAATGCCAAGCATGGCCAGTATTGTTAAGCGGTAAAGACATGATTGGTATTGCTCAAACTGGCACAGGTAGGTTTATTTATTTATTTATTATTTTTATTTTAATGCTGATTACTCCGATAAACTGCACTTTAATAAACCAATGCCTGCAATTGAGCGTAATGTTAATTATTTTAGGAAAAACCCTGGCATTCCTTTTACCTGCTTTGATACACATTGACAATCAAGACACTCCTAGAAGTGAAAGATGCGGTCCTACAGTGCTTGTGATGGCGCCAACACGTGAATTAGCTTTACAGATTCAGAAAGAAGTTAATAAATACGACTATCACGGCATTAAAGCGTGAGAATAATCGTTTTATCTGAAAAAATTGAAACATGTTTGACTAAAAGAAAAAACTTTTATAAACTTCATAAAATTTGTTTTTAGAGTGTGCCTCTATGGTGGAGGTAGCAGGAAAGATCAAGTGAAAATACTTTCCGGAGGAGTGGAAATAGTCATTGCTACACCTGGAAGACTAAATGATCTTGTACAAAGTGAAATCTTGGATGTAAAGTGTGTATCTTATTTAGTTTTGGATGAAGCTGATCGTATGCTGGACATGGGATTTGAGCCTCAAATCAGAAAAACTTTGCTTGACGTTAGACCTGACCGTCAGTCTGTCATGACTAGGTAAATTTCTCATTCATTAAACAGTATTGCATTCGCAACATTTCAAGTTGAAAAATAATGTTTATCTTCAAATGAAAATAAAAAAAAATAGCGCCACTTGGCCTCCAGGCGTAAGACGACTTGCTACGTCTTATATGAAGAATCCAGTCACTGTTTGCGTTGGATCATTAGACTTGAAAGCTGTTCATTCGGTTACACAAAAAATATTAATTGTCAATGAAGAAGAAAAAACTGACATGGTTAGACAATTATTGGTGTTAAGCACGCGTCTTTAAGTCGAATATCATTCTTATTTTTGATACGTTAAAAGTAACACATTTTATTTGTTTATTCATCGTCTAGCTAAAAGACTTTTTTCAAAACATGGCTCCAGATGACAAAGCAATTATATTTTTTGGGAAAAAGGCTAAAGTTGACGATCTTGGAAGCGATTTAGCTCTATCTGGCGTAAAATGTCAGAGTATTCATGGAGGTCGTGAACAATGTGACAGAGAACAAGCTTTAGAAGACATTAAAAGTGGTGACGTTCGTATACTCCTTGCCACTGACGTAGCTAGTAGAGGAATCGATATAGAAGACATAACGTAATGTTTATTTCCATGTTGCAATATATACACATTGATCAAAATTTCTTCATAAGCTTTATTAATGATTGAATTACAGGCATGTTTTTAATTACGACTTCCCTCGTGACATTGAAGAGTACGTACACAGAGTTGGAAGAACTGGTAGGGCTGGCCGAACCGGTGAAAGTATATCTTTAGTTACTCGCAGAGACTGGTCCTTAGCAAAAGATCTGATAAAAATCTTGGAAGAAGCAGAACAGGTAAATACTCTTCTTTAAGTACCTATTGTAATGATGTTGTTTTTATGAATATAGCAAAACCCTCAATAATTAAATACTGGACGGTTTTACAACTCTTGGTACTATTTTGGAAATTCTTAAAATGATCACAATTGAAGCAATAGAAGTATAAGAAAAAATGCGATCCCAGAAATTTTCAAAATTACATTTGAATGCTCTCTGTTAACAGGAGATTCCTACAGAACTGTATGATATGGCTGAACGCTACGAAAAAAAGAAATCTGAAGATGGTAGAGATGGAAGAAGATTTGGAGGTGGTGGTGGAAATAGAGGAGGTGGAGGCGGCTATAGAGGAGGCGGTGGTGGAAATAGAGGAAGGGGACGAGGTGGCAGAGGATGGTGGTGATAATATAGCTTGTATTTTAAAAGCTTTTAAAGCTCAAGTTTATTATTATTATATTACGTTAGGATATCGTCTTACTTAAAAATCTTACAGATTGAATGAAATGACATTGTCTGTAATGAAAGATGTATGTTCAATATTTTTCAAACAATTAAAAAAGTACCGTATTTTAACGAACCTATTAAAATGGGTATCCAAAAATTTGTTAGCATAACTGATAAAATCTTTAAAATCTTTGTAAGTTTAATTACTGCAGAATACTCTTAAGAGTTGAAGTACATGTTCAAACCGTAATTTTCTATAAAAAAAAAAAAAAAATTGATCAATAATCCTGGGCGTTTCTTATTTAAAACCTTTAGAAAATCGGAACTTATTGATATTAAATAAAATATGCATCTTTTATTAGGATACATGAAATATCCGTTTAAAGATGACTCCTGCATTAAACGGGATGAAACACACAAGTACAGTTTTTAAAATTAACTTGAAAAAATAAGCAGTAAGCTATTCAGTATTTTTTAGCAAATACTTGGTGATAGTAAAAAAGCACGATCTTCCACAGAATATAGATTAAATACAGCACAATAATTGCAGTAAGTAGCTTTAAGATTTAGATGTGATAAGAAATCATTGACCATCAGTATTTCTGAGATTAAAAAATAAATATGATTTAAAATTACTTTAAGGTATCAACAAATTCGGTAGCTATGCCTCATCTGCAGTGACTCATTTACAATTTGGTTCACTTTATTCAGATATTTCCCCAGATGGGGCCGAAATGGTCATCATAACGATGTTTGCACGCACCTAAAAATTGTAAGTTTATTATTTGATTTTATTCCAAATTACACTACTTCAATCACCGCTGTGTATTGACTTAAAATACTATTATTGATTGAAAATGGAGAATTAGGTCCTTTTTTCATTTATAAGTTAGATTCTTACAACTTTTGCATTTTCAAAACCACCTAAATGATATTCAACTTGCGGATTAATATTAACACCACGTCACGCAATTTTCTCGTACACGTAAAATATCCATACTAAATATACGGAAGTGAGCACATCATCTTTCTATCTTTTCATGCGCCCCTTTTTTTTTCCTTTTTGGGTGACAGCAGATGGGGAGGGAGTGAGGATAACAAACAGTTATAAGCCTCGGAGCGACATAGGAAAACACTTTTGACGCGTCAATTATGCATCACGCCAACGCTAACGAGACGAAATATTGAAGCCGTTGCAGAGTAATGTATATACCTTTGAGCTGCCTCCGGCTTTTTGGGCGATTTCGCTCGCGCCGTTGCTGCCGTGAATATAGTGGACACTGTATATACATTGGAAGAGAAACAGAGAAGTTTAGATATATAGGCCAAAAGCTCTACTACAGTGAGTGCAAGCTTGTGCGTGTGCCCGCGTATCCTACAAATAATGCAGAAAAAAGAGAGTAAAGCGTCATGCTGTACAGGCAAGAGAGCAGTAAACAGCGGCCCTAGAGAGAGAGAGAGGCTTTTAAAAAAGCATTTGAGGAGATAAATTACGCTGGAAAAAGTGGCCCCTGATGGACGAGCTTTTTTTTTGTTTCGTCCTTTTTAGCCCCATATGCCTCGTCGAGCGCGTGTCGGTGTGTGTTTTCGTTGTCAGTACGACCGCTATTATTATTGTTGTTTTTGTTGTCGGTGTGCTGTCCCCTTGCAAGCTCGCACGCACAGTTACACAATGTTTCCTTTCTGCTGCTTTTTTTTTTTTTGCGCCGGACATAGCTGCTTCACGGAAAAATTTTTTTTTTTTCGGTAGAGGAAAAAAAGAGGTATCAGCCCGTTTTAGAAGTATCGTTGCATGAATATACTTATAGCAATTGATAGACGTTATTTGTAGTCAATGCGATCGCGAAATAAACATAAGTGTGCATCGAGATCGAGTTGAAAATGTTTAGAAAACCTTTGTAAGACCTCGCATCAAATAATTTTCAATTATTCGCATCGTATGCGTGAATTCTTCATCTTTTTCATACCAAAAACAAGAACTTGTACCGAAAGTATCTATTTTCGTTTGTTTTTTTTTTTTTTTACTTTTTTTTTCCTACTCTTGCAAAAAAAAAAACAATCTTTCAACGCGTTGTATTTGCCGACATACTTCCCCATCCGTGCACACTACACGCGCGCATATATATGCATGTACGCAAAAACACTCGGTGCTCTTGTTTTTCTCCCATTGTCAGCTCTCTCTCTCTCTCTCGTTCCACATTTCGCAAAAGTTTTAAAACAAAACAAGGACGTTAAGAGATAGTGCGGCGGATTGAAAAGAAATGGAAAAAATAACCGAGTGAAAAGACGTCACTCCCGGGTATAATACCATGTATGGATGTATATATATATATACACTTTTACAGCCCCGCAAATGCATGTTTTTCTCTCCCAAGTGCCGGGGGTGTACGTATCTTTTCTCGCGACCACCACTGGCAATGTTATCGGTCCCGGAAATACACGCGGGGGTGCGAGTGTACAGGGGCGGGCTGGGGGCTAAACAGCACGAGGATCCTATCAGCGCTTTTCCCGCAAAACTCTGTTCCCTCTCTGTGTATATATATATATACACACTATTCTGCCCCCCTCGAATTACATTGTACTTTCTTTCGCGCCTTTTCATCGTCGTTCTTCGCTTCCTTGCCTTTCACACAAAATAACCCCCCTCTTTCTTCACGCGTGCTGCACTCGTCCGGCAAACCTTTACGGTCGATCCTTTTCTCTTCTTTTTTCTTCCCCCCCCCCCTCCCCTTCCTCGTATCCTCTTCACGTGCACACGCTACAAGTTCACGCAAATTTATCGCGCACGGCTAAAATACGCAAACGCGTATACTTATGGGGAAGGATAAAGGCAGGCCGAGCACTTTCACGCGCACACACGGAGGGTAAGACTGCGCTTTTGGCCTCTTTTCGGCGTTTTCCTCTATACAGGTACGGCCGGATGATAACCGGCAGCCGCAAAGAGAAAGGGAAAATAGGTAGCGCTCGGTGGGAAAAAATATTCGGGGCAAACCCTCCCGAGCGTATACTTTGCCGCTCGGCCGAGCGCGCATTTTCGAAATCACAACGAAAACCGCACTCACACGTATACGAGGCATTTGTTTTCGTTACCTTCGACGCAGCCCGTCTCTTTATTATACTTTTTGTACCATTCAAAATGTTTATGTAATTGATATATCACGCATCCAAATGATTGCTTTCGTAGGAAATTAATAATTTACCAAAGAGAATAAAAGGTTCCTTCGTAAACGAGCTGCCGATGAGCACTGTAATTCCGAAAAACCAAAATCACTTCTACTGCGAAAGAGATGATTCCCCCGAGGGAGGAGGGATGAGCCTATAGTCTTTCGGGACAGCTGCAGTTTACGCAATAAAAGGGGAAGAGAAGGATCATAAAAATCATGATGTACGGCGTGGGTTTCCGCTTTATTGGGGCGTGTTTTACGCACCCCGACACGGAGGAAAAGGAGAGCAGTAATTTCGTGCGAGGATCAGCTCCTTCGGCAGAAAAAAAAAACACAGCCGCCAACAAAGAGAGAAAAAGAAGGGAAGGGCACACCTCCTCCTCATCTTCTGCTCAAACACGCACGTTAAGTTAAGTTCTCGTCGAATAAGTGACGCTCTCGCGCTGCTCCTGCTGCTTATGCTTCGAAGGGGAGATCAAGTGTAAAATATATACACCGTTTAGCCGAGTCGTGAAAAAACGTCTCCTCGCTCTCGTAACTTTCTTGTTGGCGCCCGTACATATCTAACTCATGATAATGAAACTTGGTGGCATTTTTTGGCTGCGACACCAAGAACGGCTATACTTGGTGAGTCACAAGACGAACCCATATGATCGATTGATTCGAAATATGTACACCTTGGATGTGTAAGCACCGTCAAGTAATAAGCGGACATCTGCCCCAAAAAAGCTTTCATCGCCACGTATATACACACACAATATTCCCATTGCAGTCGTCTCGTAATAGCCAAGTACCGCCCGCTCGTAAAAAACCTCTCTCCCTTGCATGGATGCGCTCTGAGAGTATATCGTCACAAACTCTGCCAGAGAGAGATAGAGATATATATTATGCCTACAAGTACATATATATATATATATATATTTATAAAACGCACTGGTGTGAAGAGGCACACATGTGCGAGAGCGAGAGTGCCGCGCCCCCGATCCGATGAGCTACACGTGCACGCCGTATCGCAGCCTCCTCCTCCTAGCACACACTATCGTCATCCTGACGCGCCACCCGCTCCCTAATAGCGCTTACACGCGTATATATACAGTAGGTGGGGTTACGCGACGGCCGAACGCAAGTAGCGCGTATACTCCTCCAACTTCTCGCACACCTATATATGTATACCTAAAGCGTTCCTCCTCCACCGCGGAAGCGTATATGTATTACGTATTTATACCAGCAGCAAGGGATAATGAGAAGGAGGAAACTACTCGGCTATACCCTATATATATATCCAATCAGCATATGTACCTCTGTAAGCTGCCAGGCGACGCCCCATTATAGGTACAGTTCTCCACCGCGCGGTAACTTTGGTAAATCCGCTGATGATTCTATGGTCTTTATAATATACATGTACATGCGTAGACGTCGCCCTCGCGACGCGATGAATACGCGACGAACGTCTAGGCTTGATTAGGACGGAAAAATCAATTAGAGCCCGTCGGGAGCGCACCTGCGCCCCTCCTACACTGTGCATCCGAGATCTATATATCACTAGTCTCTGATCACTAGTGTATATAGGCACATGAGGAGCGCCCTTATCTTCCTCTCTCTCGTCGACTCCCCCCCCCCCCCTTAATACAACTAATCTCTCGAAAGACAAAAAAAAACGCGAAAACTACAGATCATTGTTCATGGGGTATATGGTAAGTATAAGTAGATCGCTCGAGCAATTTTGGAACACAAGAGAGAGAGAGCGAAAAGGCACGGACAGGGTGTACACAAACACTGTGTCCCCGTGAATATGGTATTTATGGGACTACGTGTGGGAGGACTACAATATGTCGGGCTGATGGGCCCCCTGCACCTATACTGTACATAATACACTACGTGTATGTACATACATGTACAGCTAACACAAAACCCCGCGACACCAGCCGTGTGCAGCCCCTTAACGAGACCTGTGCCCTCGTCCAACGAGCGTAAAGGGCTGAGTGACTCACCCACCCCTTGCGTCGCTTTCTCTCTCTCTCTCTCTCACATCCTGTGGCCGTGTCTCGAGAGCACACGCACACCCCCACACACAGATGTGCAAATCCATTGTTGGCTTAAGCTTTTGGAACGAAGAATTGTTGATTGCGTCAACCGCGCGCGTAAGTATAAATGTATACCTATACGCACTTTGCGATAAACGATTAATCACATCTCCACCCCCTTTGGGTGTTGATTGCACGCGCGTCGCAACGTGTGTATGTACAAGCTCGACTATACGGCCGGTTGACTACAAAATTACCCGGTGATTCCTTTTTTTTTTTCCCCTCCCCCCATCACCGGTAGTTATTCAATTCCACTCGCGAAGGAGGACTTCAGCTCGGCGGGAAGGGATATTGAAACGCGTGGAATTTCCCGTTAGCCGGTGCCGATGGGCTCAACATGGGCTCATTCTGATCGAGCTAATCCAAGCGAATGTCTTTGGGGAGGCTATACATGTATAATACCTACACGATCGGCATAGCCGAAGAAACAGGTGGGCAATGAAACTTCGTTACGTATCGGTGATTATCGAGACTATGTACGGCTGCTACCGCCACCGCCGAGGGGGGGAATCGGGTGTAAGGTTCATCGTCGCTCTGGTCTGCTAATGAACCGGCTATATACATGTACATCTGTACGGTAATTCGAGACTCCACCCCTTCCCTTGCTTGCACATGTACACATACATACACGTGTGACCCACCCCCTCCTCTCCCTCTAAGTACGATTACACATCGGCGTACGTTCAACGAGAGAGCTATATCATACGGAAATCATTGAATTTTCGATATAACTGTGGGGGATTTTCTTATTCATCCTGTACCGCACGGGGGAAACATCGGCGGGTGTATGTGTGCGATGATGCTATGTACAATTTTGACGTTTTCATACGCAACGAGAGAGCTATACGAGCCAGGGTCTCTTGTTAACGCGCTTAATAGTGCTTTAAATCGAAAAAATTTAAGCAACAGCGGTGGGGGCATGCGCAATAACCTGCACGTACTTTCGCGTGATTTTCTTCCTTCCTACTAGCTTGGTGTATTGTGTACCTTTTTTTTTTCTCTCACCTTACGATCGCGCAACTCGAAAAATCCTTTTGAGCAATTGACCACTGCGAAAACAAAAAAAACAAAAAAAAACAAGCTTGCGACCCCCTCTCACTTAATTTTTTTTTGCGGTGAGTCGAAAAACGAGGTTCCCCTCGGTTTGATTCCGTAAACTGCAGGGATAAGTACACCGGGACACAACAATAGACGGGAGAGGAGGCGGTATGTAATTGCTAGGCGCCCGGGAAATCGCGCTGCAAGCCGGTATATCTTATACGCAAAGTGCAGACAAGCGAATTCGGATCCCACTGCAGTCCCGGCCGTTCCGTCTCTTGGCTTTCCAATTTGGCTTCCTTGCAATCAAAGCTTTCGCGCTGAGTGAGGCAGACGCCGAGTAATGAGCATATACCCGACTCGTTAATGATGACTTTATTAGTATATACACGGGTAGGTATATTGGTACGCGGGGGAAATTAATTATCCTTCGTACTTTTTTTGTCGGGCTTAATTGAACGTTCGCCGTTTTACGGATCATTTCTGGTTTATTGTCTTTTGGCTTGTACCTCTAATTGGGGGGAAAAACTATCATCCAAAACATTAATAAGGAAAAAAAGTCCAACGTGTCGCATAGAGAATCATCGAACTATTTTTTTTTTTCTTCTTTTTTTGGTGCGTGTGACCAGAAACCTAATGCTCGGCAGGGCACTCTATTTCTCCTTTCGAAAAATGGCTGAGAAAGTGTACCCGGAGACAGGGTATAAAAAATGAATAAATCCATCAATGTCGGGATAATGAATATAGATGCAGCCGGAGCTTGATCAATCTTTTGACTTTGGACAACGGCTGGACCTAATTTTTTTTTTCCCAAAATTGGAATCTGCCACGCGGAAGCTTATTACACGGCATTTTTTATCTCCAATTTCTGGCAAATTCAATACAAGTTAAAAACAAAAAAAGTAAGGGTGACAATAAATTACAATTAAAGTCACTGGCTCCTATCGTGCAAACATATAACATGTACATTTCTTTCATTGCATTCCTGGTATCTCGACCGATTAGTATTATTGTTTCAAGATTATACGTATAACACACATTCCTCCCTCTCAGTTATACAGTGGTTGCGGGGTATCATGTATACGAGCGATGACTGCGTTGTGTCCATAAACACACTTATATAAACACATAAATGTGCGTATATAGCTGCATCGGATAAATAGCCAGAGCATCCGGTTGGTCCAATATGGTGTTTGGCCTGTGTGCACAGGCGAGTGACGCACGCCACGCGCTTTCCTCCCCTATCGCACGCGCGTGGCACACCATACGTGGGGGGGGGGGGGAGTTTGGCAAAAAGCGTCAAATAATGGCGCAAGAGAAAGCATCGACCGGACGAGCATTTTTATATACGGCCACACATATATACAAAATACACATCCGAAAGTATTGGGGGTGGGTCGTCGGCCAGCTGTTCTCTGCTCGTCGCGATAAAATCGTCGCGACCTCACCTAAATTCACGATTAGCTCTCGCATCCCCTGCGACTCAACGGCCCGTGACCAACGACTGCGGTCCCTTATACGTACCACTCGCAGCCCTATACGCGATTCATGCGGTTGTCACGTGTCGACGCTGGCCCTTTTGTTTAACGCGTGCGGTTGCTGTATTTTTTCTTTCCTTTTTTTTTCTACTCCCTCACGCATTTGCCCAACTCATTCGACTAAAAGGTAACGAGCCGCGCACGCGAATGTTGTCGCGCATATATATGTTTTCAACGCCCACGGAGCTTTTGAGTTTTCAACACGCGTGTGTACGTTGCGATGCGTGTCTAACCACGAGCTAACCGGACCGTGTACATTATAAGGTGTATTGTACAGTCGGTCACTTTTTCTTCCCAACTTGTACGCGGCTGGGAGACGTGATACATATATTTTTCTTCATTACCAGCCCCCGACCCCTTGCTACCCGTTTCACTTTTTTTCTCCTTCATCTTCGGCTTCGAGAGCGCCAGTCAACGGGGGATCGAGCCCTGCCGGCAGTCCATAAATCCCGTGATTACCCTGGTGAAACATACATGTGCCTGGTACAAGCTCGTATTTTTTTTTTTTTTTTTTTTGTTCCTCGGACCCGTCCGTGGGTTATATACCTTGAACGACGATTGAATTTGATGGATCGACAGGCCCCTTGTCGTCGTCGCTGCAACATCCTCGCATCCGACGCGTCAGTTCCGATTACCTCTGATCCGCTAATTATTATTAGTGGCGCGGGATAAACTCTCGACACTCTCTGGCGTGCACGACTAACCGGGTTTAACGCTCCTTTGGTGCAACGACAGCCTGCAATTATTATATCGGCGATGCATCGAGGCAAAGGGGGGGAAGACGCGTGTATTGAAAAAATACTTTTGGCGGGGCTACTATAGCGTGTCGGGAAGGAGATAGCGGACCATTGGGAGCTACCGGACGAGGTGTAATTTTTCGCGCAAAATAAAAAAGAAAAACCGAGTTGAGCAAATCGATGGGGAGAGGCCAGGTGCTAACCTGCAATCATCCGCGAGACGGAGAAGGCGAGGTAGGGGCGCGCGTGTGAAAACCAGCGAGAAGAGCAGTTAAGTTTGCGTGAGGGATGGGGGGAGAGATGCGGTATATTTACAAGCGAGGATAAGTGCACCCGTATTTGCTTGCAGGTTTCACCTTCGACGCGTTTACCTTATTTTGTGAAAATTGGGCACGTAAAGTGACAACGCGAGGCGAGCACTGTAGGATCTATGTGCTTTGAGTTAACCAACGGAAGAAGAAAAGAAAAAGAGGAAGAAGAGTAGCGATAAAGAGACGAGAGATAGCGTAATTACTTTGAATTTTTCTTTGTTGGGAAAAGTTGGCGGGTCGGTCGGGTGGTTTGGGAGTGGGGGTAGGGGGCGAACTTTTCCTTGTTTGCCCCGGAAGAAAATTGTGCGAAAGCGAATTGTCCTCATTCCATTCCGCGTGATTTCAAAATTCCCCGAGATTGCCAAGTTACACCGCTCCCTTCTCCCCATCTTCCTTTTCTTTTCCCTTTCCATCTCCTTACCCCTTCTACCCCCCTATACGTATACATATATTGGAGTCTTGGCTGTGGAACTCTGCTCTTTGAGATGAATTTCCACGTACTTCGAGGGAGTAACACAATTATCAGGGACGTTCCTCCTGTACTCCCAGTGACTCTATCTTTCCGCGCGTCTTTTGTAGGTAACTTCGAGCTATTTCTGCATTCCGCGTTACTAATGCAGTGGAAGTGATCGAAGTACGTTCGGAAAATTTCAATACTTTTACTGCGAGAAAACCTTTAACGGAAGACGCTTGTACACCTTTTGTGCCGCTGTACTGCCATACCTGCTTCTGAAGAAAAAAAAAAAAAAAAAAAAAAAAAAAAAAAAAAAAAAAAAAAAAAAAAAAAAAAANCCCCGCTATCGAGTAAATAAAGATCTATTACTCGTTCGAAGAATGAAAAAAAAAAAAAAAAAAAAAAAAAAGAAAGATCGCTATGCTTTATGACAATCTTTCTTTGATCTCCTCGTACGTGTACGAAAGTGCGTAAGGAATCATGCAAGGTTTTATTGACAGTCACTCTCAAACGAGCTTTAGCTTGAAATGTTAAAAATCGTGGAAAAGAATTTTTACAGTAAGGAGTTTTTCCCAAGACTTTTTTTGTCAAGTCCATCAACAATTGAACGCGTGGAACTATCCTGTAATCGAACACTTGTCAGTTAGGTATGTGCTTTTAAAACTCATATGTCCTGAATTTTGAGTTTTTTATATTCCCACACTGAAGTAAGTAATCTCGTTCGTTGTTGAAAATTTTGATTTCATACGATCAATCGATCAGGGGTTTTATTAAATTTTACGAACCATTAAATTTGTAGAGATATATAATCACGAAATACATGTTTACATAAAGTAATATTTCGTTTGCTGTATTGTCAAGATAATTTTCTCAAACGGAAATTTAACTGTAAAATAAGTTTCTTCTAAAATGCAGAGGTATAAAAACTTCGAAGAAAGTAAAAAATTAACATTACCGTGAATTCTTATCAAGGCAATGTTGACCAGTGTTATCGGGTTATAGACCCAAATGGTAGCCACATTTCTAATTGTTTCCTTGTACGTTTTGTCCTCTTAAGTCAGACGTGTGTAAAAAAATATCCATCCACCACACGATTCACGAAAAAGTCGCGGATAATTTATACGAGATTTTCCCGAGTCCCCCAAAACACCGGTGCCACGTGAAATTGAATATATCCAAGGAACGATCGCAGTGATGTGGTGTGTAGGCAATAAAGCTAGAGAAGGAGGCAGGGATGCCGGAAAACTGTGTCGTGATAAAAAAAAAAAAAAAAAAAAGTTGTGAGATATGACGAGAGATTGTGAGAGGGAGCATGGGGAGGGTAAAAAGCCGGCAAAAGTCTAACAAGCGGGACGAAGCAAAAAAAAGGGGGGCAGAGGGGGGGAAAATACAAAACAAAACGAGCGTGCACCCCCTGTGAAGTTGGGAGCAAAGGAGGTCGAGAAGACCAAAACACAGGGCACGAGGCGAAATGGGAGGGTCGCGGAGATGCCAGCCCAGAGAGACAGCGAGAGTATATATTATACTGCAAGGCCCCTCGGGAGCCCTCACGCGTGCGGGGGCTCTCGTTTGTGTATACATGCAAACACACATACGCTCGAGCTGGAGGCAATGGACGATATTATTATTTATAATCAGACGCTGACTCATTCCGTGTCGGTGGTGTACTCAGAGGGGAGGGAGCAAGGGTACACTCATTAGGCGGCACGATGTTATAAATATACAAAATGTTAGTGTGTGTGTGTGTGTGTGTACCTACTCACGTCCCCGAGGCCGAAAGCTCGTGTTCCTTTCTATAGTTTCAAAATTTGATTTGCCCCCCTTTCCCTGCACCACGCAGGCATACCCACTATCTCGCTCTCTATGCATACTTTTTTCTGGTCTCCTTGCATTTCTTTCCCCCCCCCCCCTTGTCATTCATTCTTTACTCGCAAGCCCTCGCGGAATCGGCTTTGTCTCCGGTGCTTCAATTATTGATGCGCGCCTCATGTACGTGCAGCTGGGATCGAGGATTTAAAAAGGACGGCGGATGGATGGACAAAAAAAGCCGGGCCAAGGGAATGGATGAGCGCGTATCGTTAAATGTATAATTTTTTAAGGGATGAGCGAAGGAGCGTAATCCGAGCGGCCGCTGCCGATCGGCTTCCGGGTAAATAATTTATCGGGCGTTTGCTTACCGGTGGACGCGGATCGGTCGGCTGGAAAGCGATGCTGGAGATCTTTTTTTCTTTATGTTTTATATTTAAACGAGGGTGAAGAAAAAAAAGGAGGGGAGAAAAAAATGTTCTTAAATGGTAAAATTTAATTCATCAAGCTATCGCTGGTCCGTGTTTATCCATTAGCTAATACGCCCGGGTGTACGTTTAGCGCTTCGCTCGAATGAAAATCGGACTGCGCTACCCCTCTCATGGCTGCAGCTGAATATCTGCATGTAAAATAAAAATCAAGAGGCTCTTTTATCCCCTCGGCTCTTAATTATAAGTAAGACCTTCTGGAGATAGAGGAGCCGAGGGTGGGAGTTGGAAAAAAAAGAGGGAAGAGGTAAAAGAGGAGGAGGCTGGGAAAAAGATTGGAAAAGCTTCGGGGCTAAGTCTGTAACCGGCCGGGAGTAATTACATTGCGCGTCGGACGTGAATTACGCCCTGTAAGTTTTCTTACTTACACTCGTTTGGTTGCTTGCTTACCTTTGCCTCGGTAAGATCTCAAAGGTCTTAATAAATTATGAAGTCACTTTTTCTCCCCCCTTCATTCTATTTTCTTTTTGTTATTTACAGCGCTAGCGGTGCATCTCTCTCTCTCTCTCTTTCTCTCTCTTTTGGCTTTTGCACGCGTTTTTTCCATTCTCTATTCTTTTTCGTTCCCTCTGCTGCGGAACTACCCCCTGGGCTCTGCTCCTTCCCCGTCTCTCATAAAAGCCCTCTTTTTCAATTCTCTTCGCTTTGACTTTGTGAGCTATTTTTTTTTTCCTCCCTTTTTTTTTTCCCTGTGTAATTTTTTAAACCGAATGTTTCGAATATTTACGTACACACTGACCCCGAACTTGGCGCAATCGCTCTGCCCATTTGCCCAAAAAACGAGAGCGCTTCTGCGGGTTTCTTAATTGCTTGTTGTGCCTGACAAATAATTAGCGAAACAATTTGAGCTTAAAAGCCAAAGCGAATATCCTTTTTTTGCGAAAATATGTCTATTTGGACGTTTAAACGAATATTGTACCGCGTGTTATTTCTTTTGCCATTTCGTTGATATGACCATGCTTTTTCGTATAACTAAAAAATTTACTGGCGGTACTCTGTCGCGAAGTTGATGTCAAATCAGCCGATGTTGAAGAATTTTTATCTAGTTTATAAAGATTTTAGTGCTCGATAAAAGCGATGGTCCTTTTTTTTCTTTTTGATCACGAAACCTCTTTGAATAAAAACCATAGAGAATACATAAAGTACTCGAGTTAATTGTAAAATTCTATTTCCTGCAGGCAGAATCGATTATACAAAAGCGACCAACTTGTTATTGATTTGAAAATTCGTTTGCCCAACTAAAAAGTCAATTGTTTCATGGTTGGCCGTATACTTGGTGAAAAAATAATGCACTACCGTACATGGAGTTAGTATGCCCTCGTTCACCCAATATTTGCAAAGACCCCTCCTTCCTCTCTCACATCAAATTAAAAAGTGCGTCTCCACATAACGCTTGTACCAGAAAACACAGTAACGCACGAATCTCTGAAGCACTTTTTCAATCACTCCCCTAATTCACCCTGTGTATATACATGTACATATTTTCTCCCCTTTTCCCCGGCCAGTGGTTGCACAGGCTCCTTTTGGAGCTCTCGCTCCCTTATCCCCTAGTTCCGAAATAACACGAGTACCCCCGCAAGCGCATTACACGTAAGCACGTGGCGCCTCAAAGCGGAAACGAGCAGACAGCGAGTGCAGAAGGAAGAGGAGCTGGTGGCTCTTTGCCCGATGCCCGGGTTAATTTGCGGCGCGTTTAATCGATACGGTCCCACGCCACGCAAACGTCTCGCTCTCTCGCCCTCGATGATCCCATTCGCGCCTTCCTGGCGTTACGTGTAGGCGCAACGTAGGTTGTACTCCCCCAGCCACCTGTACGTTATACGCCAAGTCGTCCGGCATAATCCTCGAACCCGCGTCTCGCTACACCGAGTACAGTCGTACACGCGAATCGGAAGCTCTCTATGTACGTGACTTCACATTGAAGTGGGACATTGATGAGTTTGACGAAATTTCCATGATGGCACGAGCTTATACATCTTATTTGCGATCGAGAACAAGGATTTCTTAATTGCAACGTATGTACGTGGCGACAAGGTGACGCATTTCATGGGTGCAAACAAACGATTTCATTAAATTCTACCTATACTGGCTAAATCCCTTTTTTCAACGTATCTCATTCGGAATGCTTTCGTCCTAATGAGCTCCCTGGCATGGATGGCGCAAGCCACCACCCCCCGCATCCCAATTACAAACGCCAAGCGGTCTTTCTTTTGCGTCGGGACCAACCCAGGCATCGGGTGAACAAGAAAAAAAAAAAAATTGAGGCCCTCTGCCCGAGGAGCCGATGGCGAATTTCGCGCCCGATTCTCCGGAGCCGGGCGCTTTTGATTCGGTTGACTTCCCTCCTCTTGCGTATTAGAGAGAAGAGAGGAGGAGCCGCACCAGGAAGGACGGGAAGGACAAAAAAAAAAAAAAAAAAAAAAGAACGAGAGTCTATAGGTGCGCACGGCAGGAGGCAGCAGTTACAGGGCCGGAGCGGGAAAAGCCCAAACAAAGAGGAATGCAATTTCCTGCGGTCTTCCGCACCAGCTCGGCTCACCACCATTCGTCCGGAGGGCTCCGGGGGAAGAATGAAAAAAAAAAAAAAAAAAAATAGGAAGCTGGTGCGTCGTTTCCTTTACTCGCGGCCTTGGGTGCCCAGGAAAGGGAGAATGAGAACCGATACTTTGGCAAGTGTGTATATATATATATATTGGCCGTTAATTGTGCATCCACGATGCGGGTACACCTACGTGCAGTGAGAAGGTGGGAGTCTCATCTTCTTTTGTTTCTGCTACCCGGGCGATCGATGGGGAAAAATGCAAATGTAAGGACCGTCGAGTGCCAATTGACGTCGCCACGACGAGTAAAATTATGTACCGATTCGCGCGGACGGCCCGACATTATTATAAGCATTTCCCGATGTCAATTACGACGAACCGAGTTATCGGCAAAAGTCAGCGGCTCCCGCGAGGCGTTATTATATTTTCGCGCTCCCCTGCAACTTTCGTAACCGGGAAGATACGGAAATCCAGCGTGATAATGACGGAGAGAGCACGGCTAAACTGATAAATGCGACATTCGAAAGTCCGTCAGTCCGTGGGTATGGCACCCGATGGTTGCGAAATCAGGGAAGAAGAAAGAAAGGAAATACCAGCCGGTATATAGGTATAGGGGGTGGAATGACTAAAGGGTATCTTTGGGTTCTCCAGATCCACGGAGGACGTGCTGCTACTTTTTTTTTTATCCACTCGTCCACCGGAAGATCACGGGCTCACCCAATTATACACAGATACAATACCTTTCCCCCTATATGCCGATACTATGACCGAGGGTGGGGAGATGACGATGTAAAAAAATCACATGGCAGATTTTTATACGCGTCATTTCTTTTGATCAAAGCGTGCTTACTTGCGACGGGAAACTTTAGGTTTCGCCTTCGTAACAGTGGTATGTATGTATTTATTTTACGTAATTATTGGGAAAAAATTCAATCTCGTTGTTTCGCACGGAGGAACACAAGAGCCGACGTTAGGTATATAAAACAGTGCACGGGGAAATAGCTCCGCGGCAATTTTCGCGCTGACAGCACGCGCGCCGCGATAAATCAATTTTATCCGACGATTGGCTGCGCGTAGCGAATTTTTTTTTTTTTTTTTTTTTAACGAAATACGCGGGGCCTACGTGGTTCGGGAAAAAATTCGTTTGTGCATGGACGCCATGAACGATGAAAATGGGATTTGAGGTAATAGACACGCGCGTTTCTTATTAGTATGCGCATGTGGTTTACAACTGGGATATAATAAAAAAAAAAAGTTATAAAAATAATCGTTCTAAAATGGTAATCTGGTGTTATTTTGACGTCCAAGGAAACACTAAAAACTATTGTTGGATTCCAATGTTGTAATACTGTGTATATGGTGCACGAGAGCATGCAGGGATTCTCGCATAGCCCAAGGGCCTCGCACTCCACTCTTCGCTATATTATACATATAGGCATACACCCGTACTTTGTTTCTTTTTGCACGTATACTTTCCGCTGCTGATGTTAGGGCTCGAGGTTGATTTCTTAAAAAAAAAAAAAAAAGGAGGGGACGGCCACCGTGCGAGTGTTGGTTGAGGTTCGCTGGAGATGAGGGGAGGGGAGGACTACATGCCGAACTTTATTTGCCTCGTTAAAAAATTTAAGGCACCCCCTCCGACGTTATTTTATACTCGGAGAAACGAACTTTTGCATTTCATTACAGGTATAAGTATGTGTGAGTGCACGTGTGTAAAATCGTAGAAAAAAAATGATCGAAGAAAGAGAAGAATAAGCGTGCCCAAACAGCTCGAAGCTCCTCCTCATTTTTCACTCTCCTTCCCGACACTACAGCTCCTCGCTGCACTTTTTTTTTGCCCAATTCGCTCTCGTCCCATACCTGGCCAACCCTCCTCTTTTTTTTTTTTTATAGCCCTCGAGCGCCCGCATGTGTTGAGGTACATACATTTTTCGTTGTTGGCGCTCAACTCTCTTTTTTTTTGTATCCTCCATCGAAGTAATTGTTTTTTTTTCGCTCATCAACGCCGAACTCGTCGCTCCCGAAATTATATATGCTAATTACTCAACGCCCGCCGAACTTTGTTCCCCCCTCCTCCAAAGCAGGGTCGTTTTGCACTCTTTGGACCGGTTGTTTTGGCGCACCCTTCCCCTACCATTTATCGCAATAACGTTCGAATCTCTCGGCTAATTTCACCCAAACTCGCCAAACATTATACTCGCGTTATCGATTGCCCCCTTAAACTTGGGCGACACTCGAACTCTCGTTTTATCGTCTTCTCCCGATCTACACGTAAGGTACAACAGCGAGATCGGTATCGCTTAACAAATTCAAACCCCCCCCCCCCCCCACCTATATTTTTGATATGATTTAGAGAACAAAGAAAGGAGCACGAGCGTGGCTGATATAACGCCGCGTTGTCGAAAGAAAAGAAAAAAAGCACCCCCAGAAAAAGACCCCGTGTATAATATACAGGTATACCTGTATGTACAAGAGTGTGGCGTGACCGGCACAATCATTGTTTCAAACTCCATACTCGGTGGTGTGTGTGTACTTGTATGTATAGTTGTCCATACCCACGCACGCAAACTGCAGTTATACATGTCTATAAGTATACAGGATCCCTGTGTCTCTGGATTATCCTTCGAAGAGAGCCCCCGACCTCAGAGGCTTCAAACGTAAGAGAATAATGGGACGAAGAAGGGAGAAAGAGAAGCTCTCGCCGAAATCCGCAACAACAGCGACGTTTCGGCTTATGTATATGCACGCGTACACACACCTGTGCACCCATCGCGGATACATAAACATGGTACACGAGTGACAGAGGGGGATGGTATAAGGAGGCACCCATACATATATAGTGTAAGCGAGACGCCGCGCTCGCATGTCCACAGCTGCCGCGGCGTCCGGAAGCGAGGCTCCGCAGGATGCGGCTGATTCTCCTTACTATGTTAGGTATATAGGTACGTTATACTTGCGATGTAATCCCTATACCTGGTACGCGGATGGATACGCGATATAGAGAGCACGTACGTAGATATATATATATATGTATGTATACCTACGACGTACATCGTAGTGGGCGCGTGGCTCGAGCAACAGATGTTGTTGGCAGTATTGTCCACCAGAAGCGAAAATAAGTAGAGTTGACGCTACTTACGGTGCCACAAGTTCGTGCGGCGGGGGATCGCGCGAGATTACTCGAGGACCGGTGTGTCATACGATACACTTATATTTTTGCCCTCGATCTTCGAACGCGGAGTCATACGAAACTCTTACAACCTATATATACTATACACGTGCTTTTGAGGAATGTAATATTATGTATCGCTCGGCCTCCGTCGATATGCCCGTGGAGCAGGTTTTCTGACTTTTAAATCGAATTAGGGAACCACAGCGCGTTAGATTACATTGCCGATACGGTGTTTATGGTGTTTCTGAAAACTCGAGCCCCATGCGTATAAGGAAGATCGACGCACGATATTATTGAGAACGTGTCAATATCGCACCGCAACGTAATAGTACGCTCGTGGTCGATCTATATACTTTATAATGTGATTCCTGAAGCTTTGTAGCTTCGGCAACTGCGCCAACATGGATCGGTACGAAAATCGGAGGAAACAACAGGTACCCGCCGAATCATGAAAATCACCGCAGCAGAGCACAATAACGGATTGAATATTTCTTTGTTTGTTTGTTCACTGCTCGCATTTGCCTTGATTTAATTATCCCTTTCTCCTGCTCCCTCGTATACCCACTACACATGGACCAAAAGGCACCACGCAAACTGACACCCCCCCCCCTCCGCCAGCTGACTTTTCTCCATTGTTTTTTTCTTTCACGTCCTCCCTTTCGCTCCGCAAGCGACTTTTTTAATCAACTCGTACACCTGCAAGCTCCCAAGCTTTTTCCCCCCTGGCTCCTCTATCTTTTTGCTTACATTGCTCACACACTCGTTATTCACAATCAGTTTTATGGAAGGGTCAAATCGCATACAGCAGGCGCCATCAGCTCATGTATATGCTGTACACCTACTCTCTCTCTCTCTCTGCGCGTGTATACGCACATGGTTATTATTCGAGAGTCTTTATTAAGGGCAAACTTCGGCGCCGAATTCTTCGTTATTTATTTTTTGGCGTATCAGCGCGCAGTACTTACACACTACATGCATTATATTACACGCAAAACCGGCGCTGCAGAATGCATGATGATGAGAAGTGTATCGGTCGCGTGTACGCTGGGCTCAAATTATAACGGGACTGGCCAAACTTTGCGCCTATATACATGTGCACTACGTATACTATTACCTATTAGAGACAAAAAAAAAAAGAGAAAAAAAAAAATGGGTGTCCACTCGAGCGGCTCCTCCGTTGAATCGGTAAAGAATCTTCGTGACGGCTACTGCGACGTGTGTAAGTACGAGGACACAAGACTGACGCGAGCTTCCGTTTCATCTCGTGTTTCCCTTGAGTTTTAGTCGTCTTTCTCCTCGCGCCAGAGGACCACTTCTCGTCTTGCCACGCCCCCCCCTCCCTTCTTCTGTACGAGCACGTTGCTATGCTATATGGTTACGACTCTTCCCGTACACTACTCTTTCTCGGCTTCCATCTGCTCGTATCGTCTCAGCCCGTATCCTTGCCCCATCCGCGTGTACACGCTACTTGCGCGATGTCCCCTTCCCCCCCCTCTTTTTTGGGGGGACCAAGAGAAAGACCATCAAACGCGGTTTGCCGTGTGTAGGTATACCTACATTTTCTCTTTGGTTGCTTGAAAATCTGTGTTTATACGTAAGTGGTGAGGGTACGGTGGATCGCGCGTTTCACGCCCGCATTCGCGCCCCTTTTTTCGTGTGGGATCCATTGTCGTCCCTCGAGTTAGGTCTGTGTTGGGGGGACATCGCATTTACGCATTTTTTTTATGAAAAATTGATGGTTCACCGTAGAGTGCAGTGCGTTATTCTATTTTTTTTTATTTCTCCTTAATTGTTGAACGCAGGAAACATTGTACTGATCGAGCGAGGATTGATGCATACTGTTCGATGATTGGTGTACTGTTATTCCACTCGAAATAATGAAACGATCGATGTCTTTTTATCAAAATTATGGCTTTCCATGTGTTATTGGTTGTTACTGAGCATCAAATTGCTTATTCCTCCATTTATATGAATGAATGGTGGGTATATAGTATGACGTACTAATGCATAGGTACATATAAAAATAGTGGTTTTCGTCACATAAGTGCCACCGCTTCCGGGACTATTTTAGCGGTCCGAGGGTCCTGCGAAGTAAAAGTAAGGTGCCAAACACTGTTTTTTCTACCGAGGGCACACCAGCGCTTCAAAAACGCTCGAGGTAGAAAAAATAAATGTTCATTTTTTCATCCATTTGTTCAAATTGATCAGATTTGTCTCGTTTTATCGGTTTATTGATAAAATTTATAACTAATATTAAATCTAAAAAAAGTAACGTATTTAACAGAAAGTCGTGTTTTAAAAAATTGTCTCTATGAATCGTAGGTGCTTTTTTTAGTCGATCCTTGGAAAAATATTAAATATAGACGGTGGTAAAGTACGGCTTCACCTTCAACAAGCTTGTAAATATTTTTTGCTGAGCTGATGATACGCATTACTGCACGCTTTCTTTGATGTACATGCATAACCCATCAACCGCAAAACAAAAAAAAAAGGGGCACGAGCATCCTATAGCTGTGTTTATGCATTCGTTGCGGTCCCACTTGACTTTTCTCCAAAAGCCCGAACATCCTCTCATGTACCTAAAGGTGCTTTTGTACTATTCATACATTGGTACGTACGGAAAAAATGCAGATTCCCTGAGAGATTAGGCACACATCAAAGCTCGCGTTTTCACTCGCTGCGTGAAAGGGACAAAGCAGACCCGAGCGATTTACAGCAAAACGTTGCACGCGCGCACGAGTGAGTCTTTAAAATAATTACGTGCCTTTGGAGCGCAACGAAAAATCTTTCGCAACGAAGTTTCGAGAATACTTTTGAGTTGAGAGAGGAAAGTACGAACTCGCTCTTACAAGCTCTAGTATGCCGTTGGGCTATTATATGCCGTGGATGCACGAACATTAGGCTTGATCCACGAATGTGGCTAATGGTCCAGCATCGTACTGATGCTGTGAATGGAAAAAAGACAAAATATTAAAATAACGATAAAATGGGTAACTGTCTAATGATGTAGCTGGGTACGACACTTGAAAAATCTTATCCTCTCACGTTACATGTATGATAAATATTAAGTTTGTCTCATTTATTTTGGTAAAAAAAAAAAAAAAAAAAAATATTAATAATTTATTAAACTACGTTTATATTGTTTTTTTTACCCCCGTTTCATTTTCTAATGGTATTATAATTTTTGGTGACTCACCGTTTGGTGTAACTACAACGTAACAGCTCACATTCTACTGACAAAATTGAAATACTGGAACATTACGCTTCAATACTTACAGCATGCATTAGATGATAGTAGGTACTCTAGAAATTGGACGAAATTTCGTAGTAAGTAATAAATCCAAGAAAAAGTATTTGAAACATTAGTACAATGTACAGAAAAAGAGCAGTGATGAAAAATATTAAAAACAAGTACAAAACTGATTTATTCAACAATATTGGTGATGATTAAGTATGTGGGTGAATAAACCAGTGCTCTTTAATAATGAAAAAATACGTTATATTTACTGGTTGTTGAATTAATAATTCAGTGCACTGAATTTAATTGTAGCTAAGATAATTATTAGGAGTGATTAAACTTTAGACTTAGGGGTCTCTCTTGAGTTAAAAGGGTACTTTTTTTTGTTAAAAAACCAGTCGCTTCCTCAATTATTTGGGGGGAAAAAGGTGAAAGCAGCTTTCTTTCTCGATCGGAAAGAAATAGCAGCTTGCGGGGCAAAATTCTCCAATCGAATTAGCATATTGTCCTAATCGCATTTACATTTTAACGAAAGCAAAATAAATGTAAATGAAGATCCCTACCACGCGCGCGCGCGCGCGAAGCGCCCGAGCAACAGTTTCGAGCTGCCCCGTCATATCAACACTCTCGGGAGAGAAATAAATTAAGCCCCCTTCCTTTTTTCCCTTCTTCTGATTCGATGCAAATTTCGTCTTCGATACTTATACCGTACATATATATACACATTATACCAGCTAAGCGATATTCGAAGGGCTGCGCCTTTTTCCCTCCTCTTTTCTCTAAAAACCCCCCCTGACGATTTAAATATTCGCGCTATCGCGACAGGAAAAAAACCTCCTTCCTCCCGGCACCTATACCTACACATTATTCGCTGCCCGGCTGTCCAAACAGGGCAATAATGTCATTATCGTACTTGAACACCGACACGATCGAGAATATTTTGCAGCTAATGCCGCGCGATTCGTTTAATTATAAGAAAAGAAAAAAAAAAAAAAAAAACATATAATCCTACACGTGCATAAGGAAACAACTACAAGGCACGAGTATTATAATGCGGTAGCAGCACCGTTGGGCAACACGCGTTATTGCAACGGCGCGCGCGTCCATTATTACACACACTGCACGTATCGTAATCGCTCCGAACGTAGTTTCGTCAATCCGCTGTTCCGTGAACGCGATCATCGATCATCATCGGCCGATCGGCGAGTATATAGGTACAGCGCGCGGATCCCGATTACACACGGTATATAATCGGGAGGTACATATATGTAGAGGAGAAGGCAAAGGTACAGTAGAAGGAAGGCCAGATACGTATACTCTGGAGGCTTGGCCGGGGTGGGATGTGTATGGTAGAGGACGGGAGACAGCCGATAACGATCGGCGCGCGGCCAAGCGATACACGAGCCGTGTGGGAGTGAGAAATAAGTAATTAAAAAAAAGAAAATGTAACATTTACACAGGGTATATGGGTATAAGGTGAGATTGAGAACGAGGCAGAGGATAATTAGGCCATACGAGTTGATTGGGCATGATACATGCTGCACGATGCGTTTACACGTAAGCGCACGACACCGACACTTTGTCGGAGCGTGAACCAGGCGTGGCTCCTTGTACGTACACCTATTCGGTACACACGTGCTGCGTATATACAAGTCGTTGGGTAGATATAATATTGGATACAGGATGTGAGATCTAAAAGGATCGGTGGTAATGTATACGTGTACATAGGTGCTTCTCGTGTCACTTTGGCTCACCCGTGATGCGAACTGATGGACGAGCTTGAGATGGTGATGATAATTTTGCGATCGCGAGACTGACGTCGATGGCGTCCCTAACGAGCTGCTGCTTTGATCAGCCACGAGTTGCCTTTGATTATTTTTAACGATTTTCCTCATCGTTAATATTAACTTAGACTATAATATATAAGCATAACTACGTCTACGCACGTCTAATGATCAACGCAATTTGTGTGTTTTTAGACTTCCGTGGAGGAAGTGGTTGAAATATTTTGTTTGGATGGCAACTGCTATATTTATTGGAAATATTTTTTAAAAGACGTGGCTGTGAAGCATAAGACAAATTCGGAATATTAAAACTGAAATTGTATAAATGCAGACACATATCGCATGTCATAATGTCAAATGTAATTTTGAAGCTTTTGCAATTTATTGAATTCAGAGTAAAGTAATTCAAATTTTCGACAACTTTCTGATTTTTTAACAATGAGCTGGATATTAAAGTTATGACGCACTGATACTGATTTTCATTAAACTTTTTTGGGACAACGAGAATTCCCGATTATGCAAGAAAAATTCTTTGAAATCTTGGCCAATTTAAGACTATTACATGTCACATCCTTTGATTGAAAACTATTTTTTTTTACGTTCCAGTGATTGAAGAATCGAGTTTGACAATCAGTGTTTAATAAAAACAATGCAGAAAGTCCTCTACGCTACAGGCACTTCAACCCGGAGCGAGTGCGAAATTTTTAATCAGCATAGATGGATTTTATTATTTTAACGTAATTTTTTTCAAATGTAGAAACCGCTGTTCTATAAAAGAGGATAGTTAACAAAAGCTCGGAGGAGTTTAAAAAAATGAATTTTTTTTTTTTTCAAAGTCCATATGGTAATTAGAAAAAACGAAAATTTCCTGAATTTCGTATTCTTGATTAAAACCAACGCAACTCAGCTTTATTCAAATTCAAATTTTGCACGCATGTGCATCGTCTCAATATTTGAGCCACAAGCTCGTGTTTATCAATATACCACTGTACAGTCACTGCACATTCATACATACGGATGGCTTCTCTCGCAAACCCACATCCATGTCAATATACGCTTGACGAGAGAAATTCTTCAGAGCTGCATTTCTCAGTGCCAGAGAGAGAGTGCATGGGGTATATAGAGACGAACCTGCAGCAGGTGAAATAGCGTGGTTCGAGTCAAACATTGCCTGCGGAGCTGTGGGTCTAGTACAGGTGTCATTGAGAGAAACACGCATAAAAAGCCAAACGTGCTCGGCGACTTTGGTGCCCCACATATATACGATTACGCGCATACCTCTCAGTCGTGTACACCATGGAGGGAAGATTGGCGCGCAAACAACGCCAACGGACACAACAAGTTGTCATTCGCCGTTGTACATATGTATACATACGCGTGCAAGCTCTGGTGGTCGCTACATAGATTCCCTGGGAAATTGTTGGCAAACATGTTGACCGATGGATATACGTGGCGTTCCTCCTGTCAAGAGCAAAGGGAAAATATAATATTAGCCATCCTTTTGATCCGTTCCATCTCGTGCGTACGCATTGGAATCAATTATTTATCGATGATTACTATGAATAATAGACGAGCGAAGCTTATGCAGTTCGATCCAACCGATGAGAATATTGAGAATCAGATACTAGTTTCCGGCCCCGAGATCGAGAGTATTGCAGCACCGACAGTATGGCTGACGACCCGCAGGGGTAATTTATAGCCAGAGTGTGGCAACTGGTGACTCACTCTTGGGTCGCAGCTTGGGGGCAAACATACAGGCACATACACCCGGACGTTTACTGCTTGCACACAGTTGTTAAAAGAGAGGGAGGTGGGGGGGGGGGGGAAGGAGCGTCCCATAAACGTCATCGTGGACGAAGCAGTTGCGAAATTTTGTTGATTAAAAATTCTCGTTTGCCCCGCGTTGCCCCGATTATTTATTTGTAGTGACACGGATCTCTTCTCTCTTTATCCGTTTGATTAACTTATGTGAAAAATTACCCGAGAGAATATAAATGCGGTTCCAAGATGAAAGCTAATCGTGTTATCGTGTTATTTTATACTTGAACGGGACATAATTTTTAAAATTGCCTTACGTGATATTTTATGATAATAATTAAATGAAATTGTAATCACGTAAAAAAAATTTTTTTTTTTCTTACTACATTCATACAACGAACTATTTTTGTGTAAAATCACTCTTACGTACACAACTGGATACCGAACGGAATGATCTTTGTTCATTATTTTAAAAAAGTATTGGATTTTGCATTGGTTAAATTCAATGATATACGGTTGCACGTGAGATACAATTAAAAGTCGATGCAATGCGTGGTAATTATTGCCAGATACATTCGAGCACGTCATTAGGTACACCCCTTTCTTGTTTTAGGGATTTTTATTCAGCTTCACGTATCTCGTCACTTTTCAGCAGAATCGCTTCCTCTCGAACTCGCAAACTTACGCAATCAGGCCGTGCAGGCCAATCGAGCGTAATCATTACCACTCGAGCGGCTCGAAGAAAAAAAAAAAAAAAAAGATAAAGCAAGTCCCCAACAAATCAGCCGTATTGTCAGTAATCAACCCTCTCCAATGTCTTCCGGCACATACGCCCGCAGAGAGAGTTGGTAAAACGAGAAGTAAGTACATATGTATAGGGAGAACCCCGGTCAGGGCGTCCCTCCTTCTTGTCCCCCGTCTTCGTCTTCTTTCATCGTCGATAACTCGGCTGATAAGAAGGGGATATAGTCGTCAGTATGAAGAGAGAGAGAGAGAGAGAGAGAGAGAGAAAATAGAGCGAAAGAAGAGCCCCGCACGCACGCACGAACGCTCACCCTTAATTTCGCTCGCTCGGGCACAAAGGACGCGACTACTGTACTCCCTCGATCCGATTCGAGGGGGTCGAGCTCATTCGGATAGACGCATGGACGAGTGGGTACACGTATAGATACGTATAAAGCCAAAGAAGAAAGAGAGTCCAAATTAGAGCGATATATAGGGATCGCAAGGGTGTACATGAGATGGAGCTTCCCTGCGAGCGTTTAATTGCGGGTGGTGCCGCGAATTTCGCGCGCCCGGATACCTTGTGCGGTCGAGATTTTCGTTTGATCCGTTCGAGAACGGCGCTCTTGCTTTACCGACTTTGCCGCGGAGGAATGTTTAATCACGGCTTGCTACGTTTTTTTCCTTCTTTTCTTTTGCTCCAATTTTTTTCTCGAATCTCTTTTTAATCATCATCATTACACGCCAGAGCCATCGTGTTGCAGTGGCGTATAATATGTGGGTTTCCGTGGAAATTCTCGGGGCTCGAGATCGGTTCTTTTGGCTAAAAGAGATCACGTCGGTAACTTTACGCTGATTCGTACTCTTTTCCTTTAATCCGAATAAGTGGAAATTCCATTACATTGTTTCTTTGATTATAATTTTTTTTTTTTTTTTTTTTTCATCTCACTAAAAATTTAGCGATAAAATAAGATAACGATATTTTTCAGTAAACATCTACCGACTTTACCATCCAATGAGTAAATATTTACTGTATCCCAAGTCGCGATTATTATTTAGAAGTCAATCGTAGAAAAGCTAAAATTTCCGTGTTGGTGAGAATGTATCATTTCATTGTATGAATTAAAGTAATCAGGAGTATAAAGCAATGACTTATTATTAATAACCAAGTGATTATAACTGATGACAATTACCTACATAATATTTCCAACACTCTCACCGTCATTTCCAATCATTACGCAAGATTGAACCAGAAGATTTTAATTGAAAAACAACTAAATCAATTAACCTCCAGTGATCATAACGTACACCACAGCGATTAAATGATACGGATGATTGACTAATAGTTCTGAAAAACGAAAGAAAGAGAAAAAAAAAAAAAAATCTGCTTGATGGATTAATCCTCCTCTTCGTCGTCACTGTCCCCTTAAAAATTCAAATGAAACATCAGCACCCGCATAATCCCTTATTTATATGAGACTTAACCCGAAACGTGGAGCGAGGGTTGGGGGGAGGTTGGCAACGTTGAAATTTACCCAAAGACTCGTCGACGAGGCGGAAGCAGCAGCCCCAGCAGCTTGATTTATTCCGTGTCCGTGGTGGTGCATCGCATTTTCTCCACCGCGGTGGGACGGCCCTTACTCGTCGTGTCTGTTTCGAGCTCGCCGTCCCTTTACCGATCCTTCTCCCCCCCACCCTACTTTTTGTGTTTCGCGTCCACACTTTTATATATATATAGTGTCACTCCAAACCAATTGCTTATTTTCGAGGGAATTTGTTGCTGTCCCGAGTAAATGTATGTATTATATAGGGAAAGGAAAAGAGGAATCCTGAAGAGCAGAGGAACGCCCAAGGACCAGAAAAGACGGATGGCCCTTTCTTGATGATGAGGGATGACGATAATTTTCTTCTTACAGTTCCGCAAATTGAATGTGAGAGCAATTCTTCGAGGGACAAAAAAAAAAAAATTGTCTACCTATTCAGGACACCGATGGACTTGAAACTATAAATATAGTTTCCCCAAAGTCCTGCTAAATGGGTTTTTTTTTTTTTTTTTTTTTTTTATACGAGCGTGAGAACATCGGCTACTACAACGCAGAGCTCCCACATGTATATGTACACACGTAGTCGGCGCGGGCAAGCCTGCAATTACCGGCCGTTAAAATTGCGACATTATTTATTATCACTTAGAGGCTGCATAAAACAGCAGCCGATTTTTCACCCAAGGAGGTTACTTAGCCTGCCCCCCTGCCGTGCGTATACGCGAGGGTAGGCATTTTTTTTTATCTCTCGATCGTCACATGTACAAAACGGGCGGCGCGAGTGCACACGCGAGTGGATGAAAAATGTCGCGGAGGAAAGAAAAGAGCGCACCCATGTGGTGCAGAGGGTTGGGGCGAAAGAGAAAAAAAAAAAAAAAAAAACGGGGTGAGTGAAGAAAAGCAGAGAGTACCGATCCACCCCCTTCTGGAGGGAAAACTTTGCGCTTGTTGGCTATTTGGCTGGAAAAAAGCTCGACGTACAATAGCACCTGTATACTGTTGCTCCTTCATTTATAGGCAGGTCAGCTCTAACGCGGGTTTCTATATTTTCTTTCTCTTCGCAAAATCGAGCCATTTTGCCCCTGTATCAGTTTTCTGCCGAGCAATGCCACTTTAATATTCAAGGGAAGCGTCAGTGCTTTGAAAACAAAGTTAATCGACAATTAAAAAGAAAAAGCCACGTAAAATCGAATGACGGACAAAATGCCCAGAAACAAGAAATAAACGTTTTTACTTGTAACAAAGTGTATGTAGGTGGATGGGTATACTTGAACTATTAGTTGACGCAACTTTGAAAAGTCACGGAGTGAAAAAATGCTCGGTGTATGTGTGTACCTATGCAAGGAAGAGGGTGGGGTTTGGGTCGTTTGGGAAGTTCAATCTGGTGGACGCACTATCATTTCAGCCTTCTGTTGCAAGCGCTCTTGAAAAAGCCGATCCTCGTTTTTATTTTATTTTTTCCTCCGACATAGGAGGTTACGAGACAAGACCGTGAAAAAAAAAATAAAGAGAGAGAGATGGGCGGGTGTGAGTGTATAAAGGAGAGAAAGAAAAAAAGCCAAGAAACGAGAAGACACGTGTGCGCGCGACACTGTGTAATCCCCTTTAGAAAGGAAGGTATAGGTGTACATATATACACATGGAAAGAGGAGGAGGAAGAAGCGCAGTCTTCGGGAAAGGAGCTTCGTATTGGCGCGTGTACGTCGGAGTTGTTGTACGTGTAGGAGCCACTCGGCCGCTATCACGGCGCCCCGATGTGTCTCCCCGATGCTTGCGTTCGGTACAAGCCGGAGGAGCGGATGTGCCGTAAAAGAGAAAAATCTCGAGTGTCCCAACCGATGGTGGTGCAGCAGTTGTACGGAAATATAAAGTGTGTATGCATGTACCTACATACAACACATATGGGTGATTAAAGCTCCTAAAGACGAATAGCGCATTGGCTGTACACTCTGTACAGGCGTATGGAAGAGATTTAACGAAGGAGAAGTTCTCTCGGTCCGATGACTAAGTACAGTATAAAGCTGCTTCCCAACTCATTGGGTCTTGATATTTTTTCACGCTCTCGCTTACCTTCACCCAAAGTATCTGTTTGTGTATTCGTGCTCGGGGGGGGGGGCGCCTTATAATACAAAAATGTCCATACCCATAGTGAAAAAAAAGGTTATCGTTTTGTACAGTTGTACGAATATACGTGTGTCAGAGGTGCGCATCGGAACAAGCCTCGAGAGCTTTGGCATCAAAGTGCATTAATATATATAGTTATCGAGCTGCAAGCTCTTCGCGCCGAGTGCGGGGGGCGTTGTAGTCTCCGTACAAGCTATACGTATATATGCGTGCACACTCCACCTCCTGCAACCAGCGCAGCTGTAGGGGCTGCTGCTGCGCCCTGTAGGCCACCAGCTGCAGGGACCTGCCGTGTACTACGAGCGTACACCTATACATACACGTTAGTGCACAGAGAGAGAGAGAGAGAGAGAGAGAGAAACTGGAGCAAAGAGAGTAGCGCGCAGCAAGGGTGGGCTCGACGCTTGTGTGGGGGTGTACGTTTTTGTAAGGAGCGATTACGTGAAAAATCATCCGTTTTGGGAAAATAAATTTACGAAATAAAGTAAAAGACAGAGAATATATAGCGCTCGAAGAAATATATTAAACGGGGCTTGTCGAGTTGAACAAACATTTAGCTTGGAAAGTTGGATTTGATGAAAGCTCCCTTATTTTTTGATTCGTGTGCGGAAGCTGGGATCGAATATTCTGGTAGATTTTCATTATTCGTCAACTATTTTACGTTCGATTTAAACAGCAACTTTTTTTTTAAAGTTTTACTATCCATCGGTTTTTTTTTCATACCCACCCTTGTTAGTCTCCGCATCGAAATTTATGGTTTTCTTCAAATTCAATAATAAATTGAAAGTTGAAAAGCTGCGTGAGCTGAACTTTCAAACGACACTTATTGAGACAGAAAACAAAAAAAAGAAAAAAAAAATCACGATCAAATCAGTAGTAAATTCGCAAACTCAAAGAAAACGCACATTTTTGTATTTAAATATTAATTTATTATTTGATTCATCGAGTCATGTCCGTAGTCTCTTCTTTCTACGCGTAACTTGTCGAACCTTTTCAAAGTTGGACCAATTTAATAATAACAGCATTCGAAAAAAGCTTCAATAAAAAAAGCAAAAAAACAAACAACCACACGTCACACCGACTCCCAATCGTTTTACTGTACGAGAAAAGTGAGCATCGTGTAACAACGAAGATTGATTTTCAGCGGAATCGCTCGTATATTCATCAGGGTATAACCCTCGCCGCGTAAGGCATACACACACACACACAAAGAGATAGGTGATGTGTATACGCGCCAGAGGGTGGGTATACGGGTAGGTGTAGGGTATGTGTAAAGGTGGAGGCAGGGAAGGAAGGAAGGGAAAAAGAGAGAGAGAGAGAAGGGCGTCGCGACGCTGCTCGACGGGTGCGCTGAGAACTAAAAGCCCGAGAGCGGCTAGCCGCGCCAGTGCCGTGCCCGTGATCGGAGCGAGCGTACGCGTTTTCCGATATCTCTATACTTACTTGCTCGCTCGCTCCCAAGTGAAGCAGGCAATACCCACTCGCCTACCTGTTACCTGCTCTACCGTCGAGGGTTACTATACACCCTATACGTATACATATATATGTATATATAAATACAAAAGCTTACGTATACGGTAACCATTTGTCGCGCGTGCTGTGTTATTATGTGTCGCATTGCCGATGCGTGCGCGGTGCGGGTGTGTGCCGATCGTTTGCATGATAAACCCCATCGGCAGCCAAAAACTAAATAGTCATCGCGCAGTGCGATCGTTGGTTTCGGCTATGCTTGTAGTGAGCGCGGAGCCGGCGAACTGATTTTCGTTCGGTCAAAGAGAAAAGGTTCGAAAGGGCTGAAACACGAGTCATGGGATCGTGTGGGTACAGTGTTCCGGATACCCGAGGCCACGGTCCACGTGTAGTGTATCCCCGACCTAGGCACTGACTCGCGCTGGATAGTTTTTCTTTTTTCTTTCTTTTTTTTTGGTGGTTTTTATCTCGGAGTTTCACGTGTGCACCACCCATACGAAGCGAACTTCGGGGACGGACGTGCGAGGGTGGTGACGATGGTGCGCCAAAGTGGATGAAAGTGAGTGTGGTTTTGGTGCGGGAATTTTACAAACCAGGGGAGCTCACCTCATCCGTATACCGCTGACTCGCAGCTGAGAGAAATCGGTTGGAGGACGGAGCTTGCAAGGTACCTATCGTTGCGTTTATTCTGTTGGTCCGCCCCTCCCTTCTCATACCATTTTTTGACAGAAAACTGTCACTTGTTTTTTTTTTCTTCTTTTCCGTGCTGTCTCGTGGTTATGATTTATGCGGTTCCCTCATTGAGTCAAGTGTACGTTCCAAAGTCGTGATTTTAACGCCAGTGTCGAATCAGTGCGCGCACAAACGACAAATAATCGGTTACCATTCGACTCGCGAGCTTCGTGTCAAGTGGATTATCCCGAGAGTCGTGTCAAGAGGCTTCCTGTACGTGCCGACCTGTACACACAGGTGACTAACCTCGTTCCGCTGACGCGTAAAATTGCTAATTTGGAAGAAAAAACAATCCAAAGAGATGCATCGACAACAAAATAATGTCCATAGCTCCGTGAAATTTCTTGTTTGCTCGGTAATGGGTTGTTGTACGCTCGCGTTGGCTAAATAATTATAATTGACCCGATGGTGGAAAAAAAAAAAAAAAAAGATGTATGTATACGTATGCGCGCGTGGAGTGTGATAATTGGATTACGATGAAGAAGAGGCTTGTTTTTGTTGCGCGTTTCGTAAGTTGGTAGACTTTACGAGGATAATATACAAGAGGCCCGTCGATTACGCAAATATTGGCGAGGTATGATTGAATCGCGCGTAGCTGGACGTCGAAACGTGACAAATTGCCTTTCGAAAAGAAGAAAGCCAGGAGAGAAAAAGAAAAGGAAGGGATCAAGATATACATTAATTTACACTTGGTGGTAATTCGGTAACGCTTTTAATTCTCGCGAGCGAGCGACGTACGCCTCTCTCATCAATAATTCATGGCTCAGTGGTGATTCGAAAGAATTTTCGATCCATCGGCGGTATAGTTTTGAGAAAACACGTATACACGTATTATACTTTGCAAAGACGAAACGAAAATTTATCATCTCTTCCGTAAATTTATTTATTTTTTTTTTTTTCTATTCACTCCATGACCTCACTGCGTCGATCATCTCTCTCGTGATTCATCGCTCAACTCGACACGCCTCCGATCGTACGCGCGCCGGTTTTAATTTCTCGTGTCTCGAGCTATTTATTATATGACAGTGAATTATTATAACCCAGTGACTCCGCGATCGCGCTAATTTTCTCGAGACTTATTGCCGCGGACCCTCCCCCTTAACCATCACAGAAATCAATGTACCTCCTCGATCCTCGAAAACTCACGGCAACAAAAAAGGATTCGGCCGGTTTCTCCTCTGTCAAAGGGAGACGCGCGTTAGTTGTTCAAACAGCCGAGGTATAGGTACAGCTTTTCACCGTCAAACGGCGAGTAAATGGTAATGCTCGCTAATTCGTCAAAGCGACCTCTGATTAACGAAAAAAAGGGCAGTTGTATATATATATATAGAGCTAAAATATGTATATATGTTACGGTAAAAACCAGTGTCCCGGTTGACCCTCGGATGCTGGTACTCGCCGCTGTGGCCATTATGTATAGATGCACCATCAATTGAGCAGCGGACTGCGTTTCAAAGGCCGCGGGGAGGAAAGCTCTCTTGGATTTAGCGCGGCTGGTCTGCAGCTTTTCAAACAAACGCGCTGCTTTCACTCCGCCGGTCCGTATGGTCAAATAAACATGAATGAACGAGAAAAAACCGGGGTAAATAAAGAAGAAAACAAAATAAAAATAAAAAAAATAGGAGGTTCGATTTAACGGGGGAAAGGAAATATCGATAGCCGGCAAATAGAGTTTAACGGAGGCGGGTTTTGATCGCGTGCAGCTCTATACGATTTGCTGTAACCCGAAAACGCAGGGCAAGAGACGTGTAATATACCCGTGGCTTTGATGTCTCTTCTGGATCCGGCAGTATAGCCTCTCTCTCTCTCTCGCGCTGTGTCCACACAGTCTTGCACAATGGAAGTGGCGGGGACGCGGGTAGGCACCGCGAATAAACCGAATTCGACAAATGTCGAAACCACGCTGATCGCTGCACTCGGTGACTCTACTACCGCAGCGCCGGTGTGTAGTTCCTCCTTTCCCTCCCCCCTTTTTTTTTTTTTTTTTCGGCTGGAACCTCTCTTTTGCTGTACTACTGCAGTGGGGATGTATGTAGCTGGAAATCGTTGCGATCGCGGCTAGCCGGACGCTTCCGCGGATCGTTTGGATTGGTTTTGCGCGCGAAACGACATCGTTGCCCCGAAATGGAATTGCCAACCCCTTGATACCCCTATTTTTTTTGTTTTCTAGTCACTCTTTTCGAAAACGCTCGAGTTTTCCGGGAAATGCGAGCGCGTACGTCAAGATTCGTCGGTATACGTGTAACATTGATCCGATGCACTTGTATCGCTGCGTGCGAAACGGAATGATGATTATTTGCCCGAGTTTTGATTTTGCATGGTTTGTGTGCCAATGATGTGGGCGTGGTCGGATCGTTGAAACAAAAAATACAGTATAGCCAACGATGCCGATCGAAACGCCAATGATCATCATTGTCATTTATTGTTTGTAAGTTATCTTCGTCGGTGAAATTAAAGCTTATTTTCTATAAAAAAAAGTTTTAAAAAAAATATATATGTATATAAAAACAACACGGAGAGAGAGAGAGTGCAATTTCTCGTATATGTACAATCACTGGGTCGTTTTCATATACACACATTTGATCGAGTCGTCGGCAAACGAGACGTGATTGTTTAGTTTGCCGACAATTCGTACAAATATACGTACTTGCAGCAGCACACCAGAGTATATTCACGGAATAATGGAATCAATGTTCATCGAACGAGCGAGTGTATGTTATACCGTATGCGTCCAAACAACACACAAAGTCGACTTGTAAAACAGTCATTACCGATCGAAACAACGTTTAAAACAATCGTCGCTGTTGTTCCTACAGTTGTACAATGTTTATTCAAATAAGATTCGCGTTATGTATACCCAGTTGTTTGAGTGATGAAAAAAGTAGCAAACAACAAAATGAAAAAAAAAAAAAGAAAAAAAGAAAAAAATAGGGGTAAGTGTACCTATCTCTCTGCCCTATTACCGTGGATTTTGAAAAACTGATGATTACTTGCTCAAAATAAGAAATGTTTCATATAAAATAATTTTTCAATTTTAATAATCTAAAATGACGTTAATTGCAATTCAAACAGAAATATTTGTGTATATTTTGAGTAAATAATTATTTTCCACGGTATTCGGTACAACGCGCTCATTAACTGATTGTGTACGTATTTCCGCGGTGAGCGTACGTAAACATAACCCTATACTTACAGAACGCACGACAGTTAACACGTAAACAATTAGTAGGTAAGCACGTCGATCTAACGTAACCAAGATGAAGAAAACTAAAACAGGCAAGAAAGGCAAGAAAGGCAAGAAATCGATCGAAATAAAGAAAAACAAAAAGTGTTACTCTCCAGGGACATTAAAATTAGCTTTGAAAAGTATCTATTCTGGAAAATCTATTGCTCAGTGCTCAAAAATGTATAAGATTCCTACTAAATGAATAAGCAAGTACAAAAAAAAGTAAAATTTTTTTAAAACAATAAATAAGTCATGTAGAAAATGTAGGTAAAATTTGCATTTTTTTTTATATTCCGTAAATACAACTTTCTTCACCCACGGTAATACGGACACGGTGATTGGGACATCCGCGGTAATACGTACACGGTAATAGGTACACAACCACGGTAATACCAGCATACCGTTTTTATTCGTTTTAAAAATATTCTACTGCAGTTTTAGCTTCATAAAACTTTTTTAAATATTCCGTAAGAGATTATGTAAGATTTAAAAAAAAATATTCCAAAAAATTTTAGTATACCATTTTTATGGTGCATTTAAGTTGGAATTTTCAGTACGTGTCACAGAGATAGGTACACTTACCCCTACAGCTGCCCCCAAGAAACACAAATCGAGGAGAGAGACTATTATGGTGTAGGTAGATCGGGGCGTCGACGGAAAAGCAATCAGCCGTCCCTCGCTCGGGCCCCGTCGTCGCGATTCATTAACGCAAGAGGGGGAAATATCCAGAACCCCCCTGTACGCACTCTCTCGGAGATGCCAGTATCCTCTTTTTCCACTCGCCCCCCCTTTTTTGGCTCCTGGATGATTACGAGTACCCTTTCACCCGTGACTGATCTTCGTTAGCGCACCGGTGCGCGGTAAAACAAAAGGGACAGTTGCCCCCCCCCCGCGGGGGAGTCGCGCATAGTATACACGTATGGAGGCCTCCCCTCGCGAGAAAATAAGAGATTTCTTTTTCTATCCATTCGATGATTTCTTCCTGGCACGGTGGGGTTAAATTTATATAAATGTGGACGTGTCCCGGCTTCATCAATCATCGGGGGCGATAGGAGAGCCCGTCGAAAAGTCGATTCACCTTTTCAGCGCGGGATCAAGTCCGCAACTCTCCAAACTTTGCCGAATAACCTAATAGTCTCTCTTTCTAACCCCCCCCCCACTCGTCTTACTTCCCCCGAGTTGCGCGCACCCGACCCTCTTTCACTCTCTGGGCGCTGTGTGTCTTTCCCTTCCTACCCCCGTTTCTCGAGAGATAGACTGTAAGTGTCTCGTGAGACATTCGAATGTCTTTTATAGAGTCTAACTTTTGCGGTGCTTCTGCAAGATTTATAAGGGGGGGGGGGACTCGGCCATTATACGGGAAAAAGGGGGACGACGCACGTAACAAGGCAAATCCGCTTTTTATTGGCGTGTAGAATGAGCCGAGACGGCTGAGGGTGAATGAAGGAAGGAAGGAAGAAAAAAAAGCTTGAGGAATCACTCGCTCTCTTTCTGTCCGGGAAATCTCTGTCAAATCGATCTTCGTGATTGATTGGCAAACCTTTTTTTTTTTTTCGTTTGTTTGTTTTTTCCTCTCGTATCATGTACATTTCTATTTGTTTTCGAGGTTATGGTTCGATTTGATTTTATCGGCAATCGGTACGACGCGAATACAGTTTAACCTTCCTTTGTTTCCTTCGCATGACGATGAGTCAACAGAATTAAACCGCATGTATACGGGGAAACGAGGAGCAAATCGTGCTCGCTCGAAACGAGTATACGGGTCGCATGAAAAATAAATCAATTCCCTGCTTACACACCCGTGATTTACCGAACGTCGGAGCACGAAACCCCGGAATTTCCGCGAATCGTATACAAACGTATCGGAATCACGAGAAAAAGAATCAGACTGATTGTGAGCCTCTCTGGAGACCTAAACGAATAATATTTCCTTCCAACGAGCACCGATACATGTGCGATCGGTTTCTCCATAAATTGACTTTGGAAGCACCTTCCGTACCGGATTGGAAAAAATTAAGAGTACATTCGCGAGTAGTTGTTTGCTCGCTCGGACGGACCCTGAGCGGATATGCTTTTATTCTTTACTCCATCTGTTTTCTATGTTCAACCCGTACACGCGAGATCGTTTCTCGAATCGGATAAAAAATCACGGATTTCGCGGCTGTGCACCATTCGAGTGTCGAGGTGTCAGCGCGATTCCGAAATCATTCGAAAAATGTCGGCCAGGGCGCAGTCTTTCCTGGACTCACGCTATAGGTAGACATATGTACCCCGACAGTAGGTAGTAATGGACCTGCCATGCGCACGCGACCGACCGAAAGAATTTCAGGCGCTGCTGGACGAGAGAGAAAAAAAATCACCCGGAGTTTTGCGAAAATCCCACCCGACGACGCGTCCTTCCGAAACGTTTCCTCCCACCCAACCCGAAGTAAAAATAATAAAATCACCACCTCGGCGTAAGGGAACGAACTTTGCCTTCACTTTACGGGCCCGATCAAACAAAAATCCATCAAGTTTCAGCAAAAAAGTTTTATTTCATTCACCCTTTGCTGCCCAGTCGAACTTTTCTGCCACTCGGCGCGCCGATTTTACAGCGCATGGCGTTACATTTTTTGTCCGCAGGCGGAGCCCAACTTCCAAGGGACTTTCAGCAGCACCACCAGCTGGAAGGAAAAAAAAAAAAAAAAGGAGCAACCCACCACCGTCAGCCGGGAGAAAGTGTACAAAGCAGCGTACGGTCCGAGGGGAGGCTGTCGTCGATCCGTGACATGGGCCGGAGAGACGGCGTCGCAAGCAGTCGGTGGACCGCGACGCCCGAGAGAGAGACAGCCGGCTTCTGCTGACTGACTAAACGGTGCCCCGTACTGTACCACAGTTGGGTTGTGCAAGTATTACATAGTGCGCCAAGCAGTGTATTGCCGTGATACGTAGTACTCCGTGCGAGGGAAGCAGGTGTGCGTCAGAGGGGGTTTTGATGTTAAGGTAGACGCGAGGCAAAGTGACTACGAGGAGGAAGAGGAGGCGGAGATGATGGCGGGGAGGCAGAGATCCCTCGGTGCCGCCGTTGTACTGCTCGCCGCGGGCATCGTCCTCGCCCGCAACCACTTCGTCTTTGCACAAGGTAAGTCTCTTGTTTTTTTGCTTCTTTTTCTTCTTGTTATTTCTTTCTTTCTTTCTTTCTTTTTTTTTTGTTCTTCTATTTGACACTCACGAGTATACACCCACACGCCCACCTTCCAACATAACACCAATTGTGTTTATTGTACCCCGAGTATTATTGATAAATATATGAGCACTCTTTGGAATTTAAATCAGTGGAAATTTGATGAAAATCACAGGCTCCAATTTAACCAGTCCACAAATAAAGCAAATCGTTATCGGAGAGTCAGCGTTTGCTCTTAATAACGTTAATGTAGAGAACAGCGGATAAATTAGTTGAATATTAGCGAAATTGATGGTAGAGAAATTCCTATTTCGATGCTGAATTTAATATGCAATTTTTCACATTTTCTGATTTTGATTATCCTTTCTCTTTGGCATTAATCGACACGTATGTACGTGCAAATGCGCAATATTTCATTATAAATCAATCATGGGACGTTTTAATGAAAAAGAAAAATTAAGAATAATTATAATTAAAATCACAACTAACAAAAAAAATTAAAGATCTCGCAGATTCATCAAGGGTTAATAATTGGTTGGGCAAATTAGTGGCTTTTTCACTGATTCAAACGAAAAATGATGTGTTTTTATTTATTTGTTTACTTTTCATCAATCGGTTACACTTATGCACACGTTCATCAATTTTTTAAACCCTAAATACGATTACTATTCTAGATACTTTTTGGCATTATGTATTTTTATTCGTACGAATTTTACAGTAACAATCGTGGCTTTCGGTTACATACGTATTCAATGCGTGTTCAAGTTTTTTCAATAAGCATTTGCTTCATGACTACTGTTAACCCAATATTACATTTAATTACTCTTATAATCATAATTATAATTACTATTGGTACCGTGGCTTGTTGGCTACCCTTTTGATTGCACTATGATACTTTTTTAATCGATTCATTAAATTCTGTCAAGTTTTTCTGTCAAGAATTCCTTGAAAGAGTATCATAATCAATTGGCTGCTTGATATTTACCCGTCCTCCTGTACCTTCCACCTTAAATCACGACATTATTGTTCAATCATCCTTTCTATCATATTTTATATTTTTGTACTATGTTGTTTGCGTTTTTTTTTCTTTCTTTACTTTAATTATCTATTTTCATGCTTAAGATTATTGCACTTATTAAAGTAGCAACTTTTTATTTATGTTGTTAATGATTTGATGAGCTTTTACTGGTTCTTTTAAGGCTGGAGGATTGCTTGTAAATTTAAATTCGCAACCGTACACGCGAAAATTGTTTGATGAATTTTCATTTATGAACGATTTTTGAATTATTATTTTAGTTATTATTGACACCTCTAATGCAGACTATGTTTCATTGGATCTTGAAAATATGTGTTACTTTTGATTGCCTTCGAAAAATGATAATAGTAGTAAATAGAAAATTTAATGCTCATTTACTACCCATAGTTATAATTAATTTCATAGTCATTGAGCTTAGACCATATTAATCCCAATTCGCCAATTTTCAACATTAGTTCTTAACCAAAAACTACATTTTTAATTAAAAAAAAAACACATTTAAATTATACATTCTTACAAAATAAAAATCATCCGCACATAGATAGTGCGTAAATGTACATATATAAGATTTATAGTTGTGATTATCAACACAAAGGGTAGATTTTCTCGTATAGTAAACAAAATATATATATATGATTTCCATGAAGCACGTTTCGAGCATCTACATCAATGATCATTATACAACAGTATGGTATATATTTTTGGCAGTATTGCATGCTGTATCGTATCTCTTTTTTGAATTAAATACTCAAATATATACATAAATATGCATAATAGTTTTGTTAAAAGCACGGTTTTGCAAATATTTGGCATTTCGCACGAAAAGTGACGAAACTTGGGCTAAAAATCAGCCAGGGCTCTCGAACGAATGTAAAAAAAAAAGTGTGCCATGAGACATCCTTACACGAGAGATTATATATAGAAAAAGGTAATAGCGTGGCACGGAGATCAATTTTGCTCTGATTCACACGCGAAACCATTGAAAGCCGAGCGCGTGTACGTGTGGAGGGGGGGGGGGTGGTTGTACAGCGAAGAAGCCAAAAGCCGGGGAGTATACGTGTACACCCTACGGGCGCTCGCGGGGCGATAAAAAATCTATAAGCCGAGAGTAGGATGAGAGGAGCAGATTAGCGGACGACAACTCGCCGGCGCTTGACCATTAGCCTTTACGTGTAAGTATACGTAGACGTGTGTACATTTATACGAGCGACTGGTGTGTAGGTAGCTCCGCTAAACGCTGTAGGGCTGCAGCTCATCCCGGAAGAGGCTATATAGCTGCAGGTGCGGCATAAGCTGCTCTCTTTTCCCCGCTACTGTTGCTGTACTACGTATATTTGCCCCCTGGATTATACCTCGCGAAATTGGCAGGTTAAAGTCCGCACTCTCCCTCCCTCCACACCCACCTGTGTACGCGCTTCTTGTACAATTTGTGCTGCGTGGAAAGGCTTTTTTTCTTGTTTCTGTTTTCACCGTGAAAAAATACGCAACCGATCGCGCATAAAAATAAAATTCCAAGTCTTTGACCTCGCACGTGACGGCGAACCTCCTTCCTCTTTGTTCGTTTTATATACATAAAATGTCTCGCTTCGTCACGCGGATTATCGTCCGATGGGGGGTAGCAGGCGACAGCTGACGTCGAAACGATACGGCGAGTTACCTGCTGTAGAAATTTTTTTTTTTTTTTTTCTTCCGTTGTGTACAGATTCGGCGTACGCCAATGGCCACTGTTTAATGGATTCATAAAATTTAGCACCCCGCCCGTAAATCACTTTTACCCGCCACAGGGATGGATATCCCGGGTCATAAGCTGCCGATGTTTAACAGCTTTATTTACATTTTAGCGTCACGTGCAGGCTGAGCGAAACAACTTTTTTTATTTTTACAAAAAAAACCAAAAAATTAAAAAGAAAAAAAAAACAGTTAACTTGATGAATAGTATATCAATGGGAAGAGCCATTTTATCGACAAGACATGTAGAGTTTGTTGACGGATTCATGAGTTGGTGCAATAAATCATGGGCTGCAAAAAAAAGAAAGAAAAAGATAAGTACCACCGATTCCCACGGCAGTAATGAAATGAAAAAAAAAAAAAAAAAAAAGAAATTATCCTCGTGTCTACACACAAAAAAAAAAAAAAAAAAAAAAAAAAAAAAAAAAAAAAAACACGCGGCGGTGACCATGGCATCGAGAAAAAGAATAACAAAGCCCTCGAACGAGCACGCGCTCGCCTATCCCCTGTACAACCTACATAATATATACAAATAAGCACACGCATGTATAAAGTTGCGGGTGATGATCCCCATGGCGGTCATTTGGACACTGGCGTGGATAATTTTTAACCGCGTGCTATTGCTTACGGCCCCTCCAGCTGTGCCATAGTGCTCTTGGGTGCTCGCAAGAGAGGAAGTATATATATATACGTACTGTGTAGGGGGCGGGGCTGCACGTCTGTTCAAATACATGTGTGTGGGTATTGTGGCGCGTGCCAGGGGCGCTACACCTACTCACCCCCTCCTGCGGGCATGCGATCGTCGTCAAATCTGTCTTTCCCCGCTTGTTTGTTTTCTTTGTCCCTCTGTGGGTACGTACCGCATGAACGTCCTCTTGCGTTTCTCCACGTGGATGCGGGATGTTTTTCTGCCGGGGTGTCACAGTGTCGAGGGAGGTGGGGGCACGCGATGGGTATTGTGTTACGTGACGGAAAAGCCTTTGGTGTTAATTGACGTTTGGCGAACTTTTTTTTACAAAGCCTCACGGCGTGGCTGCAGCTGGTTTTTTATCACGTCGTGTTTTCATGGTGCTGTGGTGTCTCGAAATACACCCTTGGATTTCTCGTTTGGCCGAGCGTAGGTGAATAAGAATTGATGATCCTGAAAAACTATGACTAGTATGAATTATTTTACGTAAATAATATGGTACGGAGGTCAGAGCTTGCTAGATAGGTATATCAGTAGATGCAAAAGAACCAGACAAAAACTGTGACGAACCACCGGGGTTTTTGTCGAAGTCCTTGGTTTGCTCGCCAAGGAGAGAAGCTCCTAGCAGAGGAGCGCAAAAAAAGCGCACTCGTGTACGCCTAGACTAATTTGTACAAGTGCTAAGATAAACAACGGCATGGAAGTTTGCACGCAAGGGGCGCTTACTGAACGTCAATTAGTCGCGTGTGCAGCTCTTTAACGTCGAGCAGAAATTGGAAAAAAAAAAAAAAAAACAGTACTGCAGCTCGCGCCGTTCCATTTCCACGGGCTTCAATTGAGCGATTCCTTTTTAATCGATCTCGATCGAGTGGCACGACTGCACTACCACCACGTGGGTGTATACATATACGCGCACCACACTCGATATGCTCTGTTTGTATGGTAATCGTATATATATATATATATATATATATACGTATA
>NW_019379691.1:420663-487064 GCF_000648655.2 Copidosoma floridanum
CGCATATATATATATATATATAGCCGGCAAAACGGGTGAATAATAATTTTTGCCCTTTGACCAGCAGCGACAAAATAACGTCATCGTGGTTCGTGCAGAGGTGTGTGCATCGCTTGCATAATAAAGAGCGCGAGCGAGCTTCTCTGGAGAACTCAATGTGGTATACACACACACACACACACACACACGCAGGGGTGGGGAGGAGGTGAGCTGTGGGTGCTCCAATGCGAATTACTAATTCAGTCCCAAAGCACGTGGTGGCACAAGAGTCGTCTTTCTTTCCCCCTCCCTCCACCCCCCATTTGATCTCTGTATCTACTGTTCGTTACGGTCTTTGCAAGGGTGTGGGCGAGGGGCTCCGACTGCGAGGATCGACGAAGAATCGATTATTAATGGGAAGTCGGGGTGGAATGGAATCCGATACAGAGAGAGATAATCCGACAAAGTTACACAAGCCGGGGAGAGGATCTCATATTTATATGTACATGTGTTGCCATTGGCAAACTTTGTAGCACTATTTCATTTGTTCTCGAAAATGCTTTTAGATGATATTTTTAAAAAGTACTGCTCTGCAGATCATTAAAATGTATACGAAAAATTCACATGTAGGTACATTGGGAATCGAGAGCCGAAACATGACGTATCAACTACCGTCATTATTATTATTATAATAAAATATACATACCAAGGTGTAGCATTTTGGCATCGTTGTCATTGCGCTTTATAACTGAGTCGATGACGTGTCTGCAATGCACTGCACTGAATCGAAAGAGAGAAAGAGGATGGGTACAAAAATGCGCGACAAAACTGTCGGTACAAGTACGAAAAGGTCAAAAGTGCGCTCGAGATCCACTGTTTGCCATTACTCTTGATTAGTCCTCCTCTTTCCATCTGTTCGTCGATTGTGTGCCATTATCCTCCTCTTCCTCTTTTTTTTTTTTTTTTTTTTTTTTTTCACCCTGTACCCGCGACCGAGTGTCGAGTGTATAAATAATGCATCAGCCCGACATGCTGACGGCTCCCGCGTGGCCGTATACGTATACCATCGAACCAAAGCTGCGGAGGACGAGGGGGCTGACCACCGCGCTTCCGAGTACCTTATATATACACACCAGATCGCAGTCCACGAGTGCATAATATTATATTCCAGTGGTATGGCATTTCACGTGTTTTTCAATCTGTACGCGAGCGCGTACTGACATAATTATTGACAATCACCTCGACGAGGGTAGCGTAATGTGTAGCGAGCCATTCAAAATCCAACCCCCAAGACGTTACAATGTACAAATTTTTTCAAGTTCACTTATTGTACTTATTGTATTGGCGACTCGCTGATAAATGTTACAGTGTACTATATATTTAACATGAAAGAATTTTATGACTATGCATATACGTTATAGTTGCGATGTACCGCGCGTCAAAAATAGAGCTTTTATACAACAATACTATATGTCTCTCTCTCTGCATCAGGTGCTCAATACGCGTACCCCGGTGTGTGTGTACGAACACGCGCCGTACGACGACGACGACGACACATATTGTAATTAAATATTATGTATGCATATCGGTCGTGTTGTCGGCGCCCGAGTTGTAGTACATACAGTGGTATGGCACGCGTTAACACAAAACACACATTGTCCGACGCGTGATGTATTTTATCTCGGGTGTGTGTACCCTCTTTTGTTCGTCCCTTCTCCTCCTCCCCCTCTCCCTACGTTATTTTTCCTAATCAAGCGTTTGAATCTGATTGCGGCAGGGCGTTAATTATCGAGCGTATTACTCACACCGTGTAATTTTCAATGGGGATTGTCGGCATCCGTTTTTTTGTGGACACCCGAACGGAGGCCGTACATAATAAATATATGTGGTCGCGCATATTGCTTACGCGATCGATATATTAAATTTGGACCTGCACGTGTGTGTGGTTGTTCATTAAATTTTGCAATTTCCCATCGATTCGCTCTCGTTATCAAATTGAATATATATATATATATATATATACACGGAGTATACCCCACCATATGTGTATTATATGGTACGTACGTCATAACGAAAGCTAAACGATTAATTTTATTGTACGAGCAGAGTATATTTATAAGGGTTTTTTTTTTCATTATACTCATTGAGATACAAAGTACCTGATGAGGGTGTATACTTGACCCACTTGAAACACACGGTCGATGTACTTATACGTATACAGTGCAATAAATTCGCCATTAATGCGATAAAGGAGCACTCGTGAAAAATTGTATGCAAACATACATATAGAGCAGCAACACGTTGGTGTGTACACTGTATAAGATCGTGAATAAATCAGATGCACGCGAATTCGCGGTTACACGAAGCCACCCAACAAAAACGTCGTCGTCGGCGGCGCTTGATGCGGTTGGTGAACGGGTGTATTATATACGTGTGGCACGTATCCACGTAATAAGCACTCGAGAGTTTACGACGAGTCCTATAGTATCGAGTTATTCATGAGCACTTACTTTGGTGGTGGATATAGATATACGACGACAAAAAGGGTGGGGGGTGGGGGGGACGAGAGAGACCGCGTCTCGCTTTTCGCGCGTTTGACGAGCCCGAGGGAGAATGAGGTATAGGTACCGTGTAAGAAGACTTTACGCCTCGAAATAAGAAAGGGGAGAAAAGCGCGATGGACTAAATCGATTTTTCCTCTCTTCAACGTTTACCGTGAATGGCAATTGCCGCGCTTCTTTGCCTCTTCCCCCCCCTCTCTCTCTCTGCCTCTTTTTCATACAGCGTATGCGTTCCCTACAATAGAAAATGCACGTGCAGCAATCGCTACCCTCCATCCCCGTTTTTTTACTCACTGCTTACAAATTATGGTTAACAAAGTAAAATACCACAACCAAGTCATGTGTCATATACATAATATGGTTAGCAAGGAAATGATGATAAACCCCAAACGTACCTGTGTATATATTTATACGTGCGAGGGAGTCAAGTTTATCTTTTCATCAAAACTTTTCAATGGGTCATATCATTTCATACGCTTTTGTACGAGCCGCTGATGCTTTATTTACGCGATAAAAACGTTAGCAAGAAAAAAAAAAAAAAAAAAAAAAAAAAAAAAGTAGCACATCCTCGTAGTCGAACAAATGCGTCGTATATACCGAGCGCGCGTTTATTGTATTTACAAATCCATTCACCGCGAGATAGTACCTACGTATATCACATTCAAGATTCATACGAAAGCGACAATATTACGTACTTACTGGGTCGCGCGCTCGCGTACCTTACACACGCGCGCGAGCGACCGCTCATGTGTATAATATAGGCACCTATAGCTACCCTATGCCATAGATTTTCGACTTCTTCTTCCACGCTCCTTTGCGTTTTTATCGGGGCTTTACTCGAGCGTATGAGTTGTATATCTGATGCTCTTCAGTCGTATCGGTGTGTGTTGTACAACCGTGGAAGCCCTTTGGCGAGGCTTTCTCTTTCCTAGGGGTGTGAAATACCCTCTCCCGGCCCTTTCTCAACGGGCAACTTTTCTCGTTCAGCATTGCAAATGTTGTTCAACTCGAGTTGTTTGCTGCGTACAGCCACTGTTTTTCGTCAACTTTCGTCCCACGCGACAACGGCTGGTGTGCTCGTATGTAGATGGGCCCCACTCGAGGTTTGTCTTTCCGTTCCTTTTTTTTTTTTTTCTTTGTATCTATGACACGACAACAGTAGAGTGCGAGGGTGTTTATAATGCGGGGCGGAAGCTGCTCTCTTCGCCCATACGGTACGGTTTAAAGGAGTACCGTACTTTTAATGGTAGCCGTCGCTGAGGAATATTGTACTTGTGATTGGAAATAAATTTTACAGATTGATCCAACTTGGTACGATAGAATAATAACGGCACAGCTTTGAGGTCAACTTGATTCGACAGGCAAAAAGGGCATAACTTGGGCTCGGAAAGAAATTGCAATTGTAAAATTATCACGGGGTTTCTCTCCTTTTTGTTTAAATGCCACAAGCATATACAACATCACATTCATATCTCAATCTCGTGTCATGAAGAGTTAAGCTCTGTGTATGCAAAAAAGTAGAAAAATCGTGTATACGATGAAAAATAATACCAAATAGTATGAAAAAAATCTCAGTGTTTGGTGTTTTTTTTTAAACTTGAGAAATTCGAGGGTAAGAGCTTCGATGCCCAGCGACGAAAAAAAAAAAAGATGCGAGAGACTGATAAGAGGGAATGAAAATTTTTGTGTGCCCAGCAGCGATGGAAGGGCGTGGATTAGACGTCCTCTCGGGTGAAAAGGACCGGACGGAAGATATACCGGTGGAGAAAAAATAAAGCCAGAGGGCCAGAAAAGCTCGAGGACGCGTCGAGGGCATCAAAAGGGTTTTTACCCGATATTGCAGGTCGTACAAGTGTATGTATAGCCGTGGGACGAGGTCGTCGCACGTATACACACATACACTCGGTCCAGGGGACAAGGATAAGCGGGGAGGGGCACATTTATAATTCAGGTTGGTCATTCCCCCGCTGATAACATCGACTTCTTTCCACGGGCTGTGGATCATTCAGCTTCTGTTATGGCTATGTGGGTGTGCATGTTTGGGCTCCATCGACGCGCCAGTTCATCTTTTTCTGGCGTACGGGTTTTGTACGTGACTCCAAAATGTAAAAATCATCTCTTTTTTTTTTTTTGCACCACCACAGGGTTAATAGTTGATTAATACACCCTGAAAAACATATTTAAAAAAATTGAGTGTCAACTGAAGAAATCGTTAAACAAATTCATTATTTTTCTCCCACCCCGAAAACTCGCATTTCGGGCACTTGAGCGAGGGCGTACACGTGTGAGCGCGTCTACGGCTTAACGCGATAAGTATGCGCGAGGCGAGCCAAAGGTACGTAGTCCGAGGGAGCCAGCGTTAATGCAGAGTGTTTCGAGCTGCAATTTTCAGCGTTAACTAACTGAAACTTTGCTAAATTAGCCGCAAAACAAGAAGAAAGCAAGAGAGGGAAAAAAGAAGAGGAAAAAGCGCAAAAATGCAAGCCGAGTTAACGAGCAAAAGCCTAACCGCCGCATGTACACCCGAGTCCAGTCTGGTCCGTACAACATGCCCGTGTAGTAACACTGCTACGACTTTTATTTCGACGTCTGGAGACGAGGGGGTGGGGGTGGGGTTGTACACTGGTTGTTAACTGCTGCCGCGGTCGAACTTTCCTAAGCCACAGGTATTTCACTTTTCAACTTGCGGAGGAATTTCAGGAGGCACCTAGTGTGCAAATCGATCCGCCGACACCCTTTCTGTGCATTTATACATATACTGTGAGTTTATATCGCTTGTGTGATCTCTCATGTTGCGAGTTACGAAATTAACGACATTACATTGAATGACTTTGAACGAACGCTTCAGTGCTCTTCTCCGTGCTTTTATAATATCGTCTTTTATACGGTATTGGGAACTCAAACAAAAGTTACACAATTCGTTCGGTTCGCTGTGTGATTTCTTTTTTTTCTGTTTTTCAATTTAGAGTTGAATCGAGGATTTGTTGAATTTTGAGGTGCCTCGTGAACAGCGACCCAAAGTACAATAAACAAGTATTTGTTGTAACAACGATGTTGAGTCATTAACAGCTGCTTGGTTTTACTACTATCTCTTTGTTTTCATCCTCCAATACCTTTACACAAATATTTCACTCAAGTATGAGTTCAATTCGGCAAAGTGAAGGAGGTTTTCTCTACTACAGCCAAAGTTGGTAGATTATAGTATACTCTTTGACCGCAAGTCGAGTCAAAGGTCCCGTTTTCACGTATATTCATACCGCGTATACAGGTACTTGTCGGTGGATCATCTTGATTTCCCAGAGCGATGCAACAAACGAAAGCTCATTCCGACCTAAATCGTACTTTTACAGATGTGTAGGTATAGATCTGAAAAAATATGTGCTGAAAAAAACACACGACGGTCCGTAGTTCAGCACGTATATCCAGGGTGAGAGGTTTCGACCAAACGTCAAAGAAAACCATGATGTAAGCCACAAGGAGTAAAGTAGATGGAAATCACGTGTAAGGCGTACAATGAGGGAACGTTGTTCGAGGGGTTGTAATTCCCTCGCGCATTGTTCATCGGCAGTACAGACACGTATGTATATATATCGACACCACCGCCTAATAAGTACGTGTACCGTTGCACTAGAGGATCCACCGTAAATACGATTATCGTATTTCAGGCCCATTAGGAGGGAAATTCTGAGCGAATGAGTCCTGGTACAATGGTTGTATGTATTACACATGTATGTATATATAACACAGCTAAAACAGCCCATTACAATGTAGGCTCGCTCATGTCGGCTTGTTTTGAAATGTCTGACGGATGACCCGACACCGCACTTTACGTCTCCCACGTATAATATCGCCGAGATTTCGTATGTACATATACGTATACATAATATCTGCAGTGTATACACAGGAACAGAAAATGGAAAACAAAGGGATAACGGAGGAAGAGGAGCGATATGAGTTTGGGCAAATAAGTGGATGACTTATACGTATACGAATCCACTTGTTTGGCGTACAAAGCGGAGTAGAGGAAAGGTGTACTGCATGCATCTGAATAGACGTGCAGATAAAACATGTATAGGAGTAGGATGCTCTGGGCTGTGTTTCGCTCAAACAGAAAATGCCTTAAATTCTAGCGCACGTGCATCATTTGTGGTTGAATTGCGAGTATGAATTCATCCAACTGCTTGACGTCTGATGCTTCTTGATTTTTCAGGGCACTTTGACCGCTTAAATTACGAGTGAGCAAAAAAAAGGCCCTTAAAAATCTATTTTAATATGGATTAAACCATGTACCAACCCAAAAATTCGTTGGCTGGAAAATACCTGAAAATCACACCCGACATCGACTCCTCTCGCCCCATATCCCAACTATACGCGCGCGGTAAAATTCCGCAGCTTCCCTCGATATTATAATGGCTCGATCAGCAAATAATCTAATCGGCGCCATAAGGAATTCGAGCTCCGAGAACAGGTGGCCCCACCCGTTGAGCGCATACGTGGCACTTGCACTCCCCGGGAGTCGAAATATCCATCTAATTAAATTCCTTCATCCCACGGAGGCGTGTCTCTGCGAGACACAAATTCGCGCCAGGAGATCTCGCGTGCTCGTTGTCGTTTTGATGTACACACCCAATAGCGCAATCCTTGCCCCGTAAATTTAGCCAACTTCTCGGTTCTGTATCGCGTAGGCGGTCGTGTGGTACATTGTTGTGTAGATGATTTTACGAAACTCCTGCATTATTTTCACTTTGCGCATCTAGAGGATCGTACGACGCGTGTTTAAGTTGACTTTGGGTGAAATTGTAGCAAGTTTTTGGGGAGTAAATTTTGAAAAGGGCCAAAAGTTTTTTTGCCAGATTCTTTTTGAATAGCCCCAATTGTTACAGCGCTTTTTCTTCGACTCGTCCCTTTTTTGCTGATACCTCCCAAAGTCGTGCCGTCTGGTTCTCGGCAGTCCAGCATTAGGCTGCTTCTCTCAAAAACTTGCATCGTTAAAACAAAATCTGCTCGCTCAATCGAAATTTGAACGAGGATATATTCACCTCTCCTTCTCCCACTTTGGCAGTTGGCTGAAAAGTGGCGCGGCATCTGGTATTGTCGAACGCCACGGTCTCGTGAAAAAGCAAGTGTAAGTAGTGCGATAAAGACGAACTGATCGATTCGTCTGTACTTTCGCAGCGAAGGAAGATTAAGTGCCACTGATCTTGCACGGGGACCTCCTTCGTCTTTGAGTGCGTCTCGAAGTACAGCTTGGCACGTTTTCTTCACGCGTCAAAGCCACGCCTGTTCACAAATCACTAGTTTCCTGTAAAGAGCTTAAAATTTGTGAAAATGTTGTGCAGCAAAGGGTAATCAGTGTCTTTGGCTTGGACTGGTGCGCGTGAAAGGCCCTTTGAGGGGCCTTCGTTTCAAAAACTACGAAAATCGATGATAATTTTGATTGTGCCTTTGAAATTGTGCTTGGCTCGGCCGTCAAACTCTAAATTAATTATTCAAAGTATCTCGACTTACTTGCGCGCACAGTGAATGCCGTCTCATGACTTTTCCCCTTTGAGGCTCTCCCCCTTTTTCGTTATATTTTCTTGTGCAACTCAATACACCTTTTGGAACCAAGTAATGACGTCAAAAGAGAAGTTAAAGAGATTAAAAAATATAAAAGGGAAGACCCTTAGATTCGAAATAAAAATGGCAAAAATTTTCTATTCAGTGGACATACTTGCGTTTTATTTGGTTTTCACCTCACGTAATTGAATTTCATCGTGGTCCTGTTTGATACACCGTCAATAAACCAGAGTGAATCAAAAGAAAACCGCTGGTACACATGAGAAAAATACATGGTTAAGATACAGCGGTCGAGTCGGGTCTCCTTTTCCACATTCTTTTTTTTTCTTGGTAAAAGAGAGAGCACCGCAGAAATAGTAAATTGACACAAAGCACTATAATTAAAATATAGTCACGAAAAAATATCAAGCTTACATCATGGCAAAACCTAGCAGTTCTAGTATACCATATTACCATTTTTGTACAGTAATTTTTACCAGGTATTTTTTTCTCTCAGTACGATTAAGCGAAAAACGTCGCTGCCAAAAAAATTAGGATCGAGTTGACGAAAAAGGAGGAAAAAAAAAGAAGAGCAGAAGCCAAGAGGGAACTCGAGAGTATTCTCAAGCAAATTGATATCCACTTTAGACTAATAGACTCGATCCGATTAATCATCCCCGTGCCCTGGCTCTTCAACTACCTATGTGCCGAGTCTACAGGAGTAACGCAGATGTGGACGCCGAGAGCAGAAACCAGAAAGAAGGACGAGGGTAATAAGTTCGTGGGGGGTGGGGGGTCCAAAGGACCCTCTCGATCCGTCAATCCATCCCAATTATCCGATGGAGCCGTATATAGACTTCCCCCCCTATATCGTATATATCGATTCCGAAAGTGTGCACTCGCTAGCCCGCGCGCGCGACAACGACTGCCTATGACATTTTCTGATAAAGCGAGTGCACGTAATAGGCAGCGACAGGTAATACGCGGCTGCCGATGCCATTACTCTATGAATAACGCCGCCAAAAAATACACAGCTACACGCCGAGATGAGATTTGGAGAAAGAGGGGCGAGGGGAGGGGATGATATTGGATCCGACAAGGACTCTCGGGGCGGACTCGACAACGCGATTAGGGTCTAAATGGGAATCGACATCCGGGCGTAAATGGAAAAAACTACCGAGACGGATTTAAAATTTGCAAAGCTCCGATGGAAAAAGAAAAAAAAAGGCGTGGAAGCGAAAATACAGCGAAAACTTGAAAATTCAATGCCGGGGGATGAGAGTGGCGAGAAAAATGTAGAAGCAACAAAAGAGCAAAACAAATAGACGTAGGGGCCAGGGAGAAAGGAATATTTCAATCCATGCAGCGCCGCAACAGAGAGAGAGAGAGAGAGAGAGTGATGTATAACACGTGCATCGCCAACTCTTTACCCTTATATATATGTATACTCGGTGATGCAGAGGTACTACTCCGCGGTCTCTTCCGTATATCCAGGTTATACGCCCCAAAGAATGAGAATAAAGCCGGATTTCCGAGCCCACGTGAATCTACGTGTACATATGCGCAAAGTCGATACTCGCATGTCAAAGCATCCAAGCCGTCATAGCGCCCTCCCCCGATATATACGGTGTACACGTCGTACACATGCATAGCTTATCATCGCGATTTGTGGTACTGCCGTCGACGAGGAGAGATAAAATTGATGCCTTTCAGTCGATGAGATCGAGGCTCGTGCACCGCTGCAATAAGTACCCGTACCGAGGGAGAAGCAGAGGTTTCCTCTATCTTTATGTCGTACCGCTTCTGTGGTGAATGTATGGATAGGTGGAGCATAATGCACTCGCACACGCAGGCAAATTCTCCATATGCATGGTACACTCGCGGCGCGGATGAGTAGTCCGTGGAACCCGCGAGTTGTGCTCGCAGTTTCCACATCTCCCTTTCCCTTTCTGCTCCCCCCCCCCGTTCCTTTCACGCTCGTGAGCGCCCGCACGGAAGAGCGAGAAAAATCCACCCCGGTCTCCATCGGGGCATTAAAAAAAAAAAGATCACCATTATCCCTCCCATCCCCCTCAGCTTTTGCCTATACTCTTTCTCTGCGCGAGTTTATTATTTTTCGAGTGCACGTTGCGGTAGGTAATTATATTTTCTCTCGACAGTCAAGGAAGCGCGCCACTGTGAACGAGCTCTCATCTATCTTTTTACCTGTAAACATGCTCGCAGGGATGATGCACTTCCAACGGTGTATTTTCTGTTTTCACGTATATATACACACGTAGTTATATACGTTTGGACAATGAAGATCTAATGAACCCCCGACCGCGCTGCAGCATTATGCTCGCGTTTTTCTCATCGGCAATTATCCAAGACATTACAATACGTACGTGCAGTTTATTCGTTCGGATCGACTGCAGGGGTCCATTAGCCAAATTGATTAGACGAACTCAAATACGAGGGCATTGCGAAATGAGATTTAATTAGTCAAGGGAGAGTGTATATTTTTCAGAAGGAGGGATCGGCGCGTGGTCGATGATAAATCAAGCTCGGGAATTTCATTAAAATTTACAAGTTAGAGTAATAATACGTGCGCTTACAGAGAGAAAGAGAGAGAGCACAACCCTCTTTCCGTATTTTATACCAGCGTTATATACACAAAAGAAGCTTGGCCAACAAATTGGCGCCGACCAATTATTTGATGCTCGGCCTCCACGGTTTTTCGCATATATATACACGACTCCCCTCGATCCTCCGCTGCCGACCCACACCCGCCCACCGTTTGATGAAATTCCTCCACTTGTTTTTACACGGTTTGTATACACGTAGTTTACACAACTCCGCAGCTTCCGTTCTACTTACTCACGGCGCAGCGCTATACCTTGTGTACACATAAGTATAGGCACCGAATACCAGAGCATGCGAATCATTTCCCCTCCTTCGGGCTGTTTCATTGTTAAGGGTATATTTTTATGCTCGATCTGCGCAACACGCGCGACCCATGCGTATATGTAAAATTTTTCCAGCTCACCCTATTATTGCACAGTCGTACAAACGTTCTAGGTGTCGCGTGCAAAGAGGAGGGGGATGGGAGGTAAGCGTGAGTTGAAGAGGATTCGCCGAGCTGTGACTATCGGGCGGTGGGGCTTATTTGTATATGCAATGCGCGACTGTATACCAGACTCGGCCGGGAATCGAAATTAATTGCGCCGAGAGAAAGAGCCCCGCTAATGCACCGAAACACTCATTTGCGGCCGATAAATCGCATTACGGGACACCCACGTATACGTGTAGCTGCGGTATAGCGTTTTGCCCGCGTTAGCTTATATTATCACCCATTGTCCGGTTTGGGCTGGTATATGGGTTTTGAAAAATCGTATACGACATGACACGGAGATCTAGGTATATAAAAATCGCCGTGCAGCTATATACCGAACGAAAAATATCTTCCTTCGCAACCCAAGGGGATAATCACCCATACGATTACATCCTGATGTACATACTCTAGTAATCATCACAACAGTAAAGAGCTCACCCACGTACATTACCATTTCCCGGCTCCTGTAACAATGTAAGCTGCTTAAACTCTCTCATCCTCCTCGATTACAATTCTCGCGTCATAATCTAGTAGTTGACTCTTCCCCTGTCGCTACTTAAATCCATTCGTATTGGAATTAAAAAAAAAACATTTGATCTGCTCTTAGCATTTGATCGTTCGTTGATCAATCGTAGCTGTAGGTACTTGAGGATCGCTTGATTTTGAGATTTTCAACTGTGCAAAACCTTATTTGCAACATATGTATAGAAAGAACGTATCGTTCGATCACTGAATTAATAAGCATTCGTCGAGTATTATTTTTTGAGCCGTTGTTTTAAATCGGTATGAGGTATTTGAATCAATGGTGATGACAATTCATTTGATAAAATCAAAGAAAATTTCTTTACCCTCATTCCGTTAAATATTTTCTTATGAGTAAAAAAAATATAAGTTAATTGAAAATAATATTTTATTAAATTAAAATTTTCTTTTTTTAATTACGAATTTCTCATCTAGTTGTACGAAATGTTTTTTTAGATCGACTAAATTTGTTTCAATTAAAAGAAAATATTTAACGGAATGAGGGTAAAGAAATTTTCTTTGATTCAAAGAATTGGGTCGCACGCGTTTTAAGCGCATTGTATAGCTCACTTCAACGCCCGTTCCCCCTTCGCACTGCTCCCCTATACATACACACCTACTGGCTCTTTATCTACTTTAATTAATTATATTTCAAAGTGCGCTCGTTGTACATGCGAATAAATTATTCGCTGTTCCAACGTATACACAGCGTTACATTAGCGTTTCGAGATTCGCAAATTGACGCGTGCAATTTAATCCAATTTGCCGTTTGAAACAAAAAAAACAAAAAAAAATACCTACAGGTGATTCTCTTCCGCCCCATCCCCTATATTCTCTGGTTTATATATATATATATATATTAGAAAATGAAGCAAACGATCGGGGGTTGTAATTTAACAGATCGTTGAGGTAATTTTTGCATGAAAATTCAAATTCAAACTCGCGGTCATTTAATGAACGATTATTACGTCCGCGGGCCGTTGGCTTTAAAAGCGAGGCTCGACACCACACACCCGTTGTCCCCATACCCAGTGGTGGTGATGGCAATAATAATAATAATCGTAGGGAATTTAAAACCACCCGAGCTTTTCCTCCTCTCCGGGTGAGCTTTCGCTCTCTATGTATGTAGGCGCGATTTGCGCGAAAGTAGTGCAATATTTATCGGACATGCACACACGCGTGCGAGAAGGGATAAGCCCAAGTTTTTACTTTGCAGGGAAAAATTTCATTCAATCGCCAACGAAGCGATTCGATGGATTCTCTCGGCGCAAAGTTTAATTCAAGCCACACATCTATGTACACTCGAATCGCATTACACGGCGCACGTGTATAGGAGGTATACACAGGACTATAATACCGAGGAGGAGGTTGTATTTACACGGGAGCAATCGATCTTTCCAACACGTGTACAAGTACACGTGGGGTATACGGAAGATGACTCGGTAGAATTGATTTCATTGGCATTAAATGAATTTTCATGTTACGTGAAGATCAAGTGTATATATGTATACGTGGGTAGCCGGTTCGAGAGCGCCGCGGTGCTCCCCCGACACGTAATGGTGCGGGCTCAAAGAAAATCGTGAGGGAAAGGCAGGAAAAATCGTAACTACGCGAACCTTCAAAGAGTAGGAGGAGGAACGAGGATCGATCGATGAATACCGCTTCTTGGGAGAGGTGGAAGGAAATTAAGGGTTGAACGCACAGACGAGAGGGTTATGGGAGGGGGGGGGGTGGAGGGAAAAATTGGAAGATAGATGGCCAGATAAAAAGGCTACGGCACCCCCACACACCTACGTACATACACCTATGGAGACTCGGGGCAATGGACTCTTTGGAAAATCGACAGGCGATCTTTTTTTTTTTTTTTTTTTTTTTGCAAGACTCGCGATCGAATCGAAAAAAAAAAATCTGCGGTTGTGATGGGCCAAGTAATATGGGGANAAGCAGCGGCGCCTTTTTTTTTTTTTTTTTTTTTTCGCGCCTCGAGAGTACAGAGGCTTATTACATTGTCGTATAATGGACACATCGGTCTGCGGCGAGCGTGCGTGCATGTGTATGGTTACTTGCATCGAGTCCCGGTAACTGGGACAGAGGAAAAGCAGAGGGTCATGGCACCAGCAGCTTCGCTTTCTCTTATTACGCAAGCGTAATGATGCGTCAGGCGCGTTTTTCCGACCTACTGAGCATCGAGTTGTTTTTTTTCCTCCCTGCATCAGTTTTTTTTCATGTCGGTCTGGCTTTGTTTTAATTTGTCTTTCGCGCACCCGAAGGCGCTGGGATTTGTACATTTATGTGCGTGAAAACTCGTGTTATTGACCAAAGTGTACACGCAACTAACGCCTAACAAAAAATATGTGCACCCACACACATATTTATACATTCACAGAGTATGTACAGAGGGGGTAATTACCAAGACGCTTCATCAGAGGGTTCATAACGTTGTTCTACTTCGTTCTTGCGGTGGTTGTTGCGGCACGCGATCCAACTCGGCCTTATTAAAATCTCGTCGTTCGATATACGTGCCCGAGTTGTGCAGCATGTCATAGCGAACGTAAGCTTTTCAAGTATACCTACACGTGAATTTTTTTTTTTTTTTTTCATCTCTGGTGGACTTTAGTTACTTTAGGTCTAGCATTAAAAAAAAAAAATACACAAATAACTAATAAATTAATTATGTTTTCATGAGAGGCACAAAATTGTAACCACCCATAAATCATCCGGCATTTGGTGTAGGACAAAGTTTGAACTTGATGTACAAAGCTAAAATTTAAAAACAGTACAGCTGTAACAATTATTATACTCTATTATACCGACATATAATTGAAAACACTTAGCAGCGTCAATAACATATAATTGTAATCATACTCTTGGCTTTGTTTTAAAAATCTATTACTCCAAATTTTACGTAGTGCTTAGCTTTTTTTTTTTTTTTTTTTTTTGGAGCACAAGTCCACTTTTGGAGTACAAAAAATCGAGCGAGGCCCATTTTTCTCCCAACTACCGCGTGTGCACTTGCGTGTCTTATACGTTTATGCATATCATACGCGGGGGTGTACATGCATTATACATAAGAAATACAGAATCTACGACAAGTGCGCGCGACGGAAGAAAAAATGGAGTGAAAATGTCGAGAATTTTCGTTGAGGAAGAGAAGTGGGTCAGCGGTTTTTTTTTTTTTTCTTTTACATGACCTGCCTACTATACAGCAGACAGAACCAGGCAGGCAGGAATAACTGCGCTGCACAAGCTGTTGAGATTTTACCGAGGCACCAGTGCTTACACGTATACACAGGCATCAGGGTCCAGCGCTGGAAAGCAATCTGCCCCGAGATGCAGTTGAGTGTGTGTGTATGTATACGTATATAGAAAGACCGTAGAGAGGCGCTTTAAGCGAGGCTTTAAAGCTATTCGTAAGCACTTCTTCTTTTTATTTCCATTTTCCTTTTTCACCAGCGACTACCAGTTCCAAGCCAAGGACGCAACTAATGTCGTTCCAGGGCGGGGGGGGGGGTCCTAACTCTCGGCTTCCTCGCATCATCTTCGTTGCAGTGCTCCACTGCTGTACCTGATGCACTGTGTGCACAACATGTGTACGAAAACCTCATGTACTGGACCGGAATTTTCCATTCACCCGGTGTACTTTGAATGTTTTTGCTGCTGCTGGACGGGTGCATGAAGAACATCTCGTTTCACTTCTCAATCGCTCGCTCACTCGTGCGCGTGTTTTTAATGGACGGTAATGCACCTGAAATTTGGCAGCCCATACGCTTATAAGTACCTTTTTTATTTTTTTATCGTTAATGGAAAATTTTTGTACCCCTATTTTTTTTTCTATGTACCTAATACAAAGGTACTTCTTGAGAGTTACTTGAGGTTCATTAAATCCTTGTCAATGTACAAACACCGACGATGGGTTTTTCGTTAATGAAATTTCGGTGATTCTTAAAGCAAGTCAAGTTTAATATCTGGATCGTAGCAATACGCCCCTGACGTTGATGCCATTGTTTGTAAAACCCTGTGAAATTTTCGTATTATAATCGTGTTTTGGTTGGGTGGAAAAGCGTCCGGCTTGTCGGTAAATTTAATTAAAAATTCCATTATTATTAAAATTATCGTCGGGCTCGTTGACGTAATTTAATTTACATTTTGTTTATTAATTACGTCGATGAAATTTATGAGATAAAACGCGTTTCGTGTTTTTTCAAGCTAAATTAGTTTTTAGCTTGCTCAAATTTTCATCGAAGGAATATTCATGATTATGTAGGAAAAACAACAACAACGAATTTTTCCATTTCTCGCTTTGTAAGCCCCGTTTTGTTGAGTTGAGTAAAAAATTTTCGTAAAAGACCTTTGAAAGAACAATTTACGCACCTTTTTTTTTTTTTTACTCCTTTCCCGAGTTGCCCCAAACACCGACCGTACAATTAAGCTATTCGGTCTGTGGACGAAAAAAATTGCCCCACTGGCGCCTCGGATGATCGGCCACTCGCAACGCATCTATCATCGCGCAATCGCCGGCCATAGGAGCGCAGAGCAAATAACGAGTTAACATTCCCTGCCAACACCTCGTTCGGTTCTCCCCATTAAAACACCCCGGCCCCCCTTCACCCATCTCCCGCCTCTAATACTTAAACACGCGCCTCTGTTCCTCTTCGCCCCCCTTTTTTTTTGTTTGGGGGGGAGGACCACGTGGCCCGAGGAGGAATCCCGAAATTATGCGCTGCTCGAGATTCTACGAAGCGCAAGCACGTGCGTGTGCGTGTATACATTATGTCGAATCTGTTATTTTTGGGTTGGCGGCTTTTTTTCAGCTCCGCGTCAGGGTAGCCCAAATATTGATTATTAGGCACCGCCGTCGGATACCTTTGTTCTCTTCTTCTCCTTAGGGGCCAATCATATCCCAAACAAAATATTGGCTTAGCCCAGCCTTGCCACGGTATCATTTTGCACGATGAAAGGTTAATTGTTTGAGTGTTGGCTCGTATAGAGTCCTTATTTGCCTTTCGTCCGGCGATTACGCAGTCATCGCCTTTGTTTTATATCCCAAACAAGAATTCACTCTATCTCTCACCAAAAAAATCCAAATGCGCGGTATGCGTAAAAAAAAAGCGAAGATAATAAGCTACGTCGTACGAATTCAAATATTCAATACCACTCGGCGAGGAGAAAATGAAACAATCATGTGATTTTAGTGCAGCATCGGTAAACGTCAAAATCACGCGCGAAACGTACGTATAACGATAATTCCGACCGGGTCCTTGCCAATCATCGAAAAATCGCCATCGGCGCACCCGACACCCCCTCTGCCATAATTTATTTAACAAAAGCATCTGCTCAGCTCGACCGAATTAATTGCATTATAAATGTGACCCCCCCCCACCCCACCCCCGTTACTGTGAATTTCAAGCGGCGATCGCGAGGCGTATAATTAGTGATCGTCGCCTGTGTCCACGTTTTCCAAGATAATACGTTTAATCAACCACGTAATTTCAAATTAATCGCCACCTCCTTCCGCGCGAGTTCGCGAATTTCTTTTGTCACTTCGCTTCTGTCTACTGGACAAATGCGAAGGTACTAATTGTCATGATGAACTTAACGAGGGAAGAGATGCGTGACGGGGAAAAAGTGGTGTCGCGTCGTGTTTCGATGATGACTCACATTATTTTATCCATACACATGATCGTATGCTGTGTATTATATATACGAGGAAGGAGAAACAAGAGAAGAGAAGTAACAATGTATAGGTGGACGCACGAGGGGAACCCGTCACTTCTGGTCAATTTCTTCTTCAATCGGACTAATTTTTCGCTCAATTTCAGAACTCGGGGTGTATACTTATATAGCGGCTGTTCTCTGACTGGGCCGTGAAACTTTCGGCCGGCCAATTACCACTCAAATTGAGCGAGTTCTTCTTTCTTCTCTGGAATACCGAGAAGTTGGGAATTAAAAAAAAAAAAAAAAAATGAAGCTGATTGGGACCGTAAAACAACATTCTCACGGAATAAAAATTTTGTTTTTTTCCTTATACGAAATCTCGTTTATTACCTTTGAGAGAAGAATTTACATTTAACTCACCTTACGCAACAACAAGGCGTTTTCTTTTCTCTCGAAGCTTTCAAATGAATTACGTATACATCAGGTTCAACCTATATCGATTCGACGTTATTCCAGTGCACGAGTCTCTTCCATTGTACCGCAAAACACTCCCTGCGCCGTCAACGTAAAAAATTCCCCGGGAAATGAAAAGAGCGCAGCCTTAGCACGTGTTACGTGGCGCGATACATCGTTTCTTCCGCGCACGTGGAGATCCCCGAGCACTTTTGAATTCCAGCCACGCGAGATTTACGACGTGGGGGGATGGTTTTCGCTCCCGCGATTGCTTTCAACTTTGCGCTGCTGCTGCCCCCTCCTCGCGAGTTATTTTCCTTCCATCAAACCTGTCGGCGTCTCCCTCCGCGCGAGCCGTAAAAAAAGCGTGGCTCGTACGTACGGCTTGAAAAATAAATTGCCGCGGCAACAGCGAGTCGATGACGCCCTGATTCTCGCTCGACGGAAATATTATTTGGTTCCTCCGGCCGCGACTCCCGGACGAGGGGCCCGAGATTTTTGCCGAGAAAAAAAGGGCCTCCTTACCGCAACTGTGGGGATTTTGGTTTGTTTAACTTGTGGGTTTTACTGTGCCGTCGTTTCTTCATGGTCCAAGCACTGGAAACTCAAGCGTTACATTATTTTAAAGAGTTATAGTTGAAATTCATTTTTTTTCTTTTTTTTTCATAAAATATATAAAAGTAGTACTGATAAGAGTTTTAAAATTACCAAATTGCCGATACTTCATCCATATCTGTCACACATTTATCAACACGCTTGTAGTGTTGTCATTTAGATGTATACGTACAGGTGCTACTATTTCGAGATTTCATTGCCAACAATTCAAGGTACCTAAAGTCTTTGGTTTTTAGGTATTTGTGCACCAAACGTAAACATGTTTTACTGTTTGTCCACACGATAAGAAACTTTAAATATTGAAGTAAGATGAGATTATATTGTTTGAGATAAAATACGAATAATAAAAAATGTACACACGCTTTGCATGCAACTTGCAGAAACAAAAAAAATACAGCAAAAGTATCAGATTAGTACATCAATCGCATATCGCCAAACGTAATTAAGGAATGCAAACACAATTTGTTTGTTGATTTGATCATTTTTGTTATTTACGTTGTATTTTGTGTAAATATTTGTTTCACTTACTTTTGTTACTTTGGACGTAGTCCCGTTTCATCGTATTGCAACTTTATTTGTATGGTTATGTTAAAATAAAAGTCACATGTTTGCATTACACTCACAAATATCACTACCTGAGAGGTAAGTGACGATTTTAATTTAACATGTACATCTTTTGTCGATTCATCTCCACAGGTGCTCACGATTGTTGCTCTTTCCCAATGAATTTTCATTGAAAGTAATAAATAATGTTCTCATGTATGCCAACGTAATTTTAAAAAAGAATATAAAATATCGTATCCATATGTCAAGGCAAATGGCAATATGGAAATAAATATGATTGTATTAAAATGGTCCGACTACAGTTTTGATGATTTTGATCAGTTTTTAATGATGATGATGATAATTTTTTAGTACTCAAACATAATATTTTTCATCAAAGTACGCGGTTGAAAGCACTGTCACATTTGTGGTGGCTAAGACGAAATCTGTGACCTACGATCTTACAATTTTTACGAAACTCGTTCAATGTACCAAAAAGTCTCATAATTCAACGTGAAATAATATCGTGGGATAAAAAAAGCTGCCATAAATATGGAAATTTTTCTTTGAGGAAGCGTATATAAAAAGACATTGATCAGAAGAAAAAATATGATCAATACCGGAAGGCCTCATGATTCATTTTTGATTTTTACGAAATCGCATTTCTATAATATATGTTAGTCGCAGATTTGTCATAAATCCAAGCTGACTGAAACGTCGTCCAAGACTTTTTCTGGGGCTTATGACGCACTTTATCAACGTGTCTGTCAACTTTTTTGTTTTTACGCAACAAAATACCCTCTTTCTCTTGACATACAACCACGTCATGAGTACTTGAGAATCTGAGAATGTAAATACACGTATTTTAGCCATCCAAAATCCCGTAGTCGGTGCACCTGTACTACACGAAACAATGAACTTTGGCCCTCTGGAGGACTTGCTCTCCTCTCCAAAGTCACACGTGAGTGTAATATGTTCTATACTACAGCTCGTGACGGAAGACGCCACTCGTGTGTATACGCGAGGGGTCGGTCGCGCCGCGCAAAGCCTTTTGTCAACTACCAACAACGCTGTATGATATACCTTGTTTGTTACATGAGTGTGTCGGTGGATGCGGGAACCCAGACGACGTGGCGCTGGTTTTCGAGAAAATTGCTCTCGATTGTGCCCACCTTGGCAGTAAAGACTCTGCGCTCTTGAAATTAAAGTGATTAAGGAATCGCTACCCACTAGGTGCCTACCAAACGCTTGTACCACAGATAAAAGTGTAATTTACTTTTTTACCTAAGCTACGCATGTTAATTTATCATCACGACCAATTTCATTTTATTCAATAAAAGTGCAGAAAAATTTGAGTTGAGCGAATATTAAAATTCCACCGCTTTTGCAAAGTAGGAAGAAAAATCCACATTGCTCGTTCCAACCAAAAGTTGATAGGCAATAACTCAAAATATTCTATAAGGTTGATAAAAAATTAAGCATTGAAGGAAGCATAATTTTTAATCGCTGTAAATTCTTAACAATAATTCAGCAAAAAAAAATTTTCCTCATGAAATTTTTTTTTCAAGTAAAAACTGACTTTTATAAAAGTCAATTGTATTCTGACGTTTTCCTGCTAAAATAGAGTAGTGAATGACACAAAAACATTTTTCCCCTGAAACAGGGGTTTTTCTTCATCAAGGAGTGACGGGAATGAACTTTCCAATAGCATCGGTGCCATTTTTAATTAAAAAACATGTCCGCAAGCTCGTCTTTTATTACATGTACTTCATGTCCATTGAAATGAAGGGGGTAAAAGTAGCAAAGAGAAGGTAGGGAAGAAACGCAGGAAAAAAAAGGAAGAAATTAATATCGAATGTCGATCAAACTTGGGCGAAAGTGCGGGGACAAAAGGTGCAGGAAAAAAAATTATGTGGAACGACGACGGGGCCGCAGATGCACCGTCACGAACCGAGAAAATGGATCTCTTATTGTTTTTCCCTCCGTGCCTGGTTCCCCTTTTTTCCATGCTATTTTCTCCCTCTTTCATTTTTGTCGTCGTGCTTGCGCAAAAGTAAATGCGGCCTCCTAACCCCTTTCCCTACCCCCCTCCTCGTCCCAGTTCTGTACATGCTGATTTCAGCTTTTTATCGAATTTCTCTCTCAGACTCTCTGATCGTTCTCTTCCTCCTCCACCTCCTTTCAGGCTCTCTCTCCCTGACTTTGCATACTTGATTTTTAGATCAGTGGCACGAGAGCGTAATTTGTGTACTTGATTCTGAAATTAACATATTTTTTGTACTGATTGCGAAAGAAAAACTTTCTTGGTCTTTTTTTTCATGAAAATTGTTATTATAGTCCTTGCAATTAACATCATCCATACTAAATACGTCAAATTTTCGTAAATGATAATTTACCAAAGAAAGAGGGGATTTTTGTCCATTCGCACTAAGTAGTATTAAACGATACGATCAATCCGAACATTATGGACGAATATTGGAAAGACGGAGAAAGAAAATCCTTCATTATCAGCATAATAATCGGAAAAACACGTTCGTGCCCAAGTCGAGTCAGCTCAGCGTATAATATATACTATAGAAATCTCGGCTCGTTCTTCATACATGACTTATTCATCGCGCTTACATCGGCGCGTTTGGCACATCAATAGGTAAAAAGCTTTATGCATATATCAATCCCAATGATAACATATTTTTCTGTAACGTTACGCGCGCAGGTGATTACTACACAAAACCCGGGAGGTAATCGATCACCACAAGGCACTCTGGCTCAAGTGCGAGGCGAATCAATCGTAAAGACACACTCGATCGGCTCGTTTGCCCCGGCTATAATATATATGTACACACGTACCCTACACAATGAATATTCATGGTTCCCAGTTTCCGCTCGACCAATCAATATTTTACACGCGAAAAATTACCCTCATTAAAATTCAATTTTCCGCGCTTACAGCAAAGAATCAGTCGTACGTACGTATACCTGTATGCATGACTGACCTTTTTCATACCACGTACAACTTCGGCCCACGTACATATACGTATATGAATGTATATGTATACATATACCACACACGAATCCGCGATTGCTTAAACGTGATCATAAGCACTTAACGCACCGCCGTATGCTTCTCGAGCGAATAAAAAGTGGATTCAATTTTTAGGGCCCATAAAAAATAAAGATCCGACCTATAAAGCGAGATGGAGTGAGTTTAAGTGAAAGAAAAAAAAAAAAAAAAAAAAAAACCACGTTTGGGCGCGTAACGTTTACGCGCGTGCTCGCGTTTTTTGGTCCAGTGTGTGTATATACAGTCTCGCAGGAGAGCAAAAGAGATGATTCCTTCGGGCAAAGGCCTATTATTTACGACGCAATAAATTGATAATTAGGCCTCCGATGAAGCGAGGGGGGGATGGGAGTCCTCCCTCTGCCGAAATTGATTCAATTCAACGACGCACACGGGACCTCGAAGAGAGGGATCGAAAATTTCCTCCTTTCTTGCTGCTTTTTTTTTTTTTTTTCTCCTTTTCAAGCCCAAAGCGGTCGATTCGCCCGAGAGGCAGTGTGCCACCGCGCCGCTATCGCACGACCGAAACACGCGTTTACGTGCACAGAGGAGGAAAGTCGGGCGCCACGGATCAATGGCGATTTAATTAAAGATTGCGCTTCGACGAAAATTAAGATTAATCACGCGAGAGCAGTGAGTATAAGGTACAACGTATACACACGAACGTGGTAAAAGCCGGTCGTTGTGTGTAGGTGTAGGTTACACTTACCTGTATACGTGTACAAGTATAAGAATGAGAAAGGTATAGGAGAGAAGAGGCCCGCAAAAGGCTGCCTCGGGTACGGAGAGCCGGGGAGGGAAGGGGCAGGGCTAGCTTGTAATTATTCTGGGGCCATCGTCGTCGCGAGCCCTTCGCGACTCTGTCGACGGCCTCATTGTTGCTCCTCTCAACTTGTCCGCTTGGCCGTGTACGTGTACCTATATATACGTGTGAAAAATGTGAAAAACGAAGAGTGACGGCGACCAGGGAAGACGCGGAAACTCGGAGAGCCGGAAAAAGAGGTCGAGGAGCCGGGGGTCAGCATAGCGTACCCCTGCAGTTGACAGTCTCTCTTTCTCTGGCTTGGGCTCTTGGGTATTTATACCTTACTGCGTTGGAAAATAAATAACAATCGCAATGTACGGGTGTCTGTAGTGATTGGACGTTAACAAATATTTGCTGTTACGGCCACCTGGACTTATACATGGCCATTCGTAGGACATTTTGTAAAAAGCAAAAAAGATTCTTTTGAGCTGTGTAGTAAATCTTAAAAAGAATCGGCCCATCGATTGAGTAATCGGTGAGAATTTACGCGACCGTACGGCATCGAACACAACGTTTCGGTGTGATTCCGAGCGGTCGTCGACGGGTGGGTAACGTAGTCCTAATTTTTCTTCTCTCTTTAACATAATCATCTCCGGCACAGCTCGGCGATTAATTTATAATCGAATCCCGATGTCTCTCCGCCCACAACGAGTCTTTTTTCTCCTCCGACTCCGTCTTTCCTTTTTTTTTTCTCGATCAAATCACCGAACGATTGCAAACTCTTTCCTTCGACCGCGACAAAGTCCACCTGTTTGACTTTCTGACCATATAATCACCGTCCCGATGTGCCATGCGGTGTGATTAAGATGTAATTTATGCCTCGATTTATGCCGCAGATACGCCACTTTCAATGACAAACAATTCGACGAATCAAGTATACTTTCATATACATTACGATTGAGGTCCATTTTTTCTTTCCCACGATTCTGGTTAAGCGAGTTGCGTTGCGGATACTGGAAAAATGTGCCTTACGGTGGTCAAATGAAAGTAGTACCAACTCGTATCCAAAAGTTTTTCCTCAATTCATTATAAGGATGCAGAGAGGGGTTGTGAAAAACTGCGCGCAAACATTATTTTTACGTCCGAATTAACGTGGTAGCAAGTTGAAAATTTTCTAAATGCAGGGGGGGGGGGGGTTATAATTTTTACAACTTATTTCCGCGTCAGCGTCAAACTCGAGTCGCTCCCTCGACGCTCGGTGATGTTGAGCAGCTGAGCACATTTTTTTTTCTGCCATCTTTCCCTTGCTGTCTCCAAGGATGAGAAAAAAAAAAAAAAAAAAAACAGGTCAGCAGAGAGAGCAGTGGGTAAATTTAATCCAGACCAATTACGAGGGTCGCCGATGAGGAGCAAGGAAAATCGCAAACTGCTGAGCGTCGACTGGCGGAAAAACGAGTGTCAACTTTTACCCCACCCTCGCGCGGAAAGACAGAAGAAGAAAAAAAAAAAAAAAAAAAACTGTCTCTATTCTAGTTTTTCTTCCCCCGCGGTGGATTCGCTCATCCGGTTGGGACGTCGCTTCGTTTATGGCTTACCCGAGAAATGCGCACAAGCTGTGATTGATGAAATTTTTACCGCTCGCTACACGAGATGCACAAATTCTTAAATATACCATTATAACGACTCCGACCAACGATCAACTGGTTTTTTTTTTAAACTTAAGTTTCACGCTTTCCCCCCAATCTTGACGTTCATTTCTCGCGTGGAAAAAAAAAGGAGTGTAAACTCCTCGGTAGAGGCCACTTTGATGATTCATCGCTCGATCCGGCTATAGATGGTCCCGGTACATGTCGAGCAGACAAGCAAGCGAGCTTCAGCTGGCGATCTCTTCAACAGTAAACACGGCGAGAAGGAAAAGTTAGGAAGCACAAGGGGGTTTGACTCTGTGTAGCCCCATCGGCTACTACTACTGTTGTCCCACTAGCTATAGAGTGCGCGTATACGTACCAAGAGGAAGCAGGCGGTGGTGGCGGACGGCTAGCTGGGCAATCGAGTTCAAGAGTTTGCAGCTCGCAAAGCTCCACGAGGGGCACGAACGGGAGGGGGCAATAAGATGACTACTGCGTGCACCACCTGCTCCCAAGTGCTATAAGACCTCCTTCCTTCCCTCCAACGTATATTCCTTTTTTTCTTCTTCTTCTTCTTCTTCTTCTTTTGGGCCCTACTTACTCTCTGGATTTTGTTCCTACGTGAAACCAAAATTTGGCTGTCGGCAGCTCAGATGGATCTTCGCGCGAACGGCTCGGGCGTGTTTTATTAACGGCTCTGCCAAGTTTTTCCCGTCGCAAAGTTCGAGGTTTAATAAGACGGCGCTAATTCGACGTTTGCATGGCTCGTATCGCCGGCCCGCGATTTCGCGGGGGAATTTAATTAGCGGGAGACGCACCTCCGAAGAATTTTCAATCCGCGATCGGGCTGACGATGAACATTTTCCCCGCTCGCCCTTTGGACTCGAGTCCTCCCCCCCCCTCCCAAAGGCTAATTGACGGCAAAGCAAAGCGAAAAATGCACGCAGGGATTCGCAAACCTCGTACGTTAATTAAAATATTTTCGCACTCCAATTATTTCTCTCACGGCAAAAATGCGTGCACGTACACGTGCTCAGAGAGAGGCTCTCGGCAGACCTACTTTCATCACTTTTCCGGCACCGGGTCGTTTTATTTTCGCGACAAACAGCAGCGGCAACAGCTCAAGGCAACTTTTCCTCCTGCTCTAGTGGCTTTTCCACTGCAGGCTATACAGCAGCTGCTGATACCGCGGCGTCGCAGAGACATTTCTACTTTTTCCGACTTTTTCCATGTTCACCTCCCAAAGCTCGGTTTTTTTTTTTTTTTTTTTTTCTTAACCCCCCGACAACGTTCGCTATCGTCAAACTGTTATCGCGGTACACACAATCCTCCTCCTTTCCCTGCCAGGGATGTTCGCCTTTGTCGTCCGTCCGGGAAGGTGGAAGCGGCTCTCGTGGCTCGATGCGATGAAAATTCTCTAGATCGCGAGACAACACCTGCGCGATAACCGAATGCTTAGTTAGAAGCTGTCCCTGAGCAATGCGATTCTTTCCACTCGCGCGTCGAGTTTTTTTCCTTCCTCGCGTTGTCGTTATCTCCTTCCTTTTTCCTCGTCATCCGCATTGCGGCAGCACCGGCGAAGCAGCCGTCAGGAGGAATCTCGTTCCGAATCGACGGCTCTTCCTTTTTTTTTTATTCCTTTCTTTCCTTCCGTGTGCCTATTTTCTTTTTATATCTTGCGCTTTCACCGAAACGAGGATCAATTTTTGCGGCTCGCGTTTAATGAAATTCCGCGTTTGTCTGTTTCTTTTTCTTCTTTCTTTTTCACTCGTACTCCGGATATAGGTCGAAATTAGCCCTTGCTTGGATGAGGGTCCAACTATTTTAGTTCAGTGCGGTTGTTTCAGGGAATCGCGCGGTGTCATTTGAAGGTAATGTACGATCATACAATTAGGGGACGATGCGGAATCTCGTGAGCAAAGTGTCGGTCAATAATTCACGAAGACATGAACATTGTCAAACGCGAGTGGCGCATCGGAAGGGGCCATCGCGCGATTAAACCCGACCCCCTTGTGTTTGCTCTTTCGAAAAGGGGGCCAAAAGACACGCCGGCGTGTACGACTGAAAAGCCGCAGCCTCGCAATTAATATTACATGCAGCGCGCCATCAATAATCGATGAGCGGTGCTTCTCGGTGGTGGTGCAACCGCGTCTGTAATAAAGTTTTCGAGTGCATTGCCCAGCATCCTTGCAGCCCTCGCAATGTGCATCGTATATAGGTGTTTATACACACAGGGAGAGGGAAAGATCGTATCGCGGGAGTGTAAGCGTCGGCTGGTAATATATTCGGCAACGAACGAGGCTGTTCTCCCTTTATTATAACGCGCCGCATAAGCGGATCGTGCCAGTGCAGTCTCGTAAAATGGAGAGATGGACACAAAGCAAAGTACGTACGGCGGATACCACGTCGTTCGTGAGGGAACCGTATATCGTAAGCTATTTTCCCCCTTTTTTTGATCTCGATTTTACGTCGAAAGGTTGAATTTACGACTCTCTCTTGGTGGAGGGGTGGAAAAAAGAAAATTCGGACACGCTTTTTCTAATGCGGATGATGCGGACGAATAAAAGTAAACAGGGTGCAGATTGCACACTCCCTATATACTACGATGCCGCTCAGACGCGTGACTCGAGAGCGTTGGTGCATATATATATATGAGCTTTCTACGTGGGTTGGGGTCAATCGAGCAAATAATCGGCTCATGAGCTGATGTGACAGACAGCTGCGAAATGTGTGGCTCGGTGCGATTAAGTTTATTTATCATTCGTGTCAAGATAATCATTCTGAAATGCAGAGGATTTAATGCTTTGATTAAAACGTTTTTAGGTGCTTCTCGTGGGAAACAGCTTTTTTTCCCTCTGTTTATTTCGTTACTCTATTTTTTTCATCTCATCGTTTGATCATTATTATTTTTTACGCACATCATAGTCAAGTTTTTTTTTGCAAACAATGGTTGTTTAGTTTTACTGCTACAATAATGTATCAAGTAAAAAAAAACATGTTACACAAAATTTATACTATACATAACGATAAATTTTACACTTTCAATCTTATGGTTCATTTGTTTAAAATCAAAGTAGCACATGTTACATAAAAAAAACTGTTTGTTAAAAATAGTAATACGTAAAGAGCATACAGTATTAATTTTATGTGACCAAATACAATTCGTAGGTAAATTAATTAAAATNATTCCGTATGTGGACATTCAGATGAGCTTTACATTTTCGACTCGCTATAGGGGGGTGGCTTTATCCTATATGTATACAAGCTGTGCAGATATCTCTTGCGTATATACAGCCAGTCGATACGGCTTCTTCTTTTTTTTTTTTTTTTTTTTTTTTTTTTGCAAGGTAGGGAAGCAAGAAAGAGCTCCATTATCGGGGTTTACACAGAGAGTCGACCTACGCGAAAAGACATCGTAGCCATCGAACCGAGACTATCTTACCTATATTTAGCTGGATTATAATTCTGGACTTATTTATAATTACTACATCATTCACATAATATATATTCATATTTAATTCATCATAATTTATTTCGTTTTTTTTTCTTTTAATTGACATTTTTCTTTTCTTTATTTATTCGTCCTATTTTTTTATGTCTAATGATAAATCTCTAATAACCTAGCCTTTATTTCACAGACGGCAAAATCGACTCATCTATTTTCAAAGCAAAAGCACAAGTCAACGAACATGTCTTCGCGAAAATGCAGCTCTTCCAGTCTTAAGACCACTTCCCTCATTTTATTCCGTGTGCAAATGCTTGTGACCTGAATTAAAAAAAAATAAGATAAACAACATCCCTAAGCAACGCCAAAAAAAAAAAAAAAAAAAAAAAGTCGAATCCAAAAACGCTTCCACCAATAGTTTATTTTATTATTTTCTGTTGAGCTATGATTTCTTATGATTTATATATGTTTTTGTTACAGGGGTCCCGCGAACATTTTCGACTAGGCCTTTCCGAGGAGGTTGGTTCGTTTGTTTGGTTTGCAAAAATTAGGATTAGATCTGTAGCCTTTTTTTTCTCTTCGCCCGTATATATTCTCTCCTAACGCTTTTTTCTTCTTATTCTTGCCACAATAATATACATTTTTTTTCAATCTTATATTCATGATACCTACAGATTATATATTATCTGCTAGCTGTTTTCACAAGCCTAATATGTCTGCATATGTGTAACAATGCATATATTATATGCATACATATACGTTTTCTGTACATTATATCTTTCTTTATATTATGTATTTACAAAAACTAACCTCACTTACTTAACTATATATTAAAAACCTAACAAGTAAACCTCACAGATTGAAAAACGCCTCGTATCGCTCGTCTGTATACCACTATAGCCTAACAAACATATATACTTAAGCCTATATGATGATTTACATTATTTGGTTATTTAACAATACTAACAATTAACTATAACTCTATACCATTATGACAATAATAATTATTATTATATTTAATTTGTTATTTTATTATTTATTATAGTTTTAAGTATTTTATTATTTTATCATATAATTTATTACATTTTCATGTTTTTCCCTATACACATGTCTCGATCTTTTCCAACACTATCCATTCAGCGAAACACTTACCACTTTGCCATATAATTATTCCGTACTTCGTATCATCAAAACCACTTTCCACTATCTTCCTCGACAACAACCCCACATACCGAATCATATACAAATATATAGCGTAACACATAATATAACGTTTACGTCAGCTTTTATATATATATAAACACCATAAACAATGACTTACTATATTGATACTTTTTATACCCGATGATACACAATATTATGTGTATACCATAAACGTAAATTTATACATCCGTATATGCATATGCCATAAGTATTAGTAGCACTTGAGTGTAACCCCTATGTACATGCGACCCATATGTTTGACTAAAGCTATTTGTATATCTATCGAAACTGCAACTAAACGACTTCTCTCTCTCTTTTTTTTTTCTTGTTCCGTTCGCTCGTTCCTGTGTTGTTTATTACCATAATACATGTACGACCTGTAGCAGCAACCCCGACCGTATGCGGAGCAGCAAGATTTGTTCACTTTTGGCGATTAGATCGCTTCCTTCTCTATACAGTTACAGCTATTATTTTTAAATTTTCCAATTTTTTCCACCTCCTTCTCTTTGTTCTCTAGTAGCTGTGTAACTCCTACTAGTGTTGCTGTTATCATTACTATACCACTGCTGCTGCTATTACAATACTATTACTCTGTTTCTTGTTTGTCGACGAGCTCGCTCGTACGAAAATTACTACCTGTAAACAGCTCTCTCTCTCTCTGTAATACGAGCTTGCACACTCCACACGACCCATTAGACGCGCAGCGAAAGACAAATATTATTATACATATATTGTACAAGTACACACGTGGATGCGCTAATCTTTGGTCATCGTCGAGAGCAGCCCATGTATATATGCATATTGTTATTATTATACTATTACTCTATAATATACGTGTATACATACATATTGTATACTTGTACAGCTTACACATTAGTCTATCTATCGATGTTTAGATGTGTGAAATTCATTGTCGTGCGCTGTGTTGATCCTCCTTGTATGCACACACACACACACACACACACACACACACACCTGTTACCCTAAAATATGTGTGCACTTGATATGATATAGTGATGATAAATTGTGTATTTGTAAAAGTATATATTTATTTAGAAGAAGAAATAAAACCACGAAACACAATAATATATCAGTCGAGAGAAGGAATCTCTGCGAGTAAAGGATTGGTAAGCCTTTGAAGCAGCACGCGTTAAATAACGTGCGATCAATTAATGCTTTCGCGCCCTCGAGCACGTCAGGATTTTTCGAAAAAAAAGCAAGAGGATGATTTTTTTTTTTTTTTTTTTTTTTTGTTCAGCTACGTAATTTTAATTACCAATAGAGCAGCATTTTAGTTGGACCCCCTCCCCTTTGGCACAAAAACCGCGGCCCTTTCAAAGCAAAAGGTCGGGATAAGAGGAAGAAAAAAAATAGAGAAGCTCATACCACTGCGGCTCTCGAGCTGAGCGCGTATACTTTTTTCACATACATACACGGACGGGCACGTAATGCGCTTTTAAAGTGACAAATTAAAAGCACGACAAGTACGCTCTTCTGTACACATATACATTACGTGCAGCCATACACATGTATACATGTATGATGGAAGCCGTGTTATTTGTACACTAGTTTTTCTCTTTCGGTATATATGCATATATATGTACGGTAGGCGAGTGCGAAGGATTGAAAAAAGCCTCATTTACCGCAGCTATGTATAGCTACGCCTCTCCTCGACCGCGAATGAATGCCCGAGAGCCGAGGTGGTAATGGTTACCCGGTGAGATGTGGGGGCGCCAAGTTTTACCCCGCAAAACCAATGTTTGACTTGGCCAAGTTAAATTTCACGGGCTCCTGATAAAAAAAGTCACGCGCGAATAATACAGCGGTATGGGGTATAACTTTTATGTCACTCAAAACCGGAATTCCGTATGTGGACATTCAGATGAGCTTTACATTTTCGACTCGCTATAGGGGGGTGGCTTTATCCTATATGTATACAAGCTGTGCAGATATCTCTTGCGTATATACAGCCAGTCGATACGGCTTTTTCTTTTTTTTTTTTTTTTTTTTTTTTTTTGCAAGGTAGGGAAGCAAGAAAGAGCTCCATTATCGGGGTTTACACAGAGAGTCGACCTACGCGAAAAGACATCGTAGCCATCGAACCGAGACTATCTTACCTTGTAGCCTACTCGGACGCAGGAGAGAGGGAGTCCGGGTTGAATTGAAATATGTATAGCCATTGTGAGCGGGGCAGTGGCCGAGTTTAACGTTTCGAAGGGGAAAATCAATGGAAGCTGCGCCGGCCAAGTACCAAACGGGGTGAAATTGACATCAGTTTCGGGTTAACGGCAAAGTCCGAATGTACCGGCCACAGCTGCATATTAAAGCGCTGGCCGGCGGATTTGGGGCGAGGCTCAGCCGGGCTTTGAATGTCTCGAGTCGTCCTCGTCCCGACTGTGCTTTTACTTTAACTTTTATTTTTTCTCGCCCACAGACGCTTGGCTTTTCTCGTTCAGCTCGACTGTTCGCGCTGTAATTTTCTAGCTCCCCATGTTATCTACAGCCACAGCCGAGCCTTTTGGTACAATAAAGTCTCAAACGCGAATCCGTACGTACAACCGCACTCGGGGATCAACAAGCCTCCAACGTTTTATTACCCGACCTACATTTTATTACATAAATATAGTACGTACATGTGTGGGCAAGGGGCAAAAATAACCCCGACCCACTTTCGGTTATCCTGCCAAAAGTATAAGGATGATACACAACATTTGTTTAGCTGAGAACTTTGTACGCTATCCGCATCGAGGACGGGGATTTTCCCTCAACGGGAGTATCATATACATGTACTGTTGTAATCCAAAGGCGCGGGAATAAGTGCTTTTTTGCGTACGCGAAAGTTTTTAATCATCTAAATATTTATTCGCTCGCCCGCGCCGTCAATGAGCCTCTGCACCTTGGAAGCTCCTCGGCTGTTTGGCCAAAGTTAACATCGCACCCCCGAAATCATATATATATGCATGATGGTTCAGGGGCCCATTCTATTTTTCTTTCGGACAACCACAGCCGGGGCTCTCTGGCTTGTATTATTCGGCGCTTTGTAAAAGCCCGGAGTGCCCCTTCCACTCGTAACTGGGTACAAACCCATTTAGCTACCTTTCTCGGTAACCAAAGTGCGCATCGGGAGCCATGAAAATCTTCGAGTGTCCGATTCGCGTTTCACCGAGCATTGTTTTGTCTCTTGTGTAATGAGGATCGCAATTTTGTTCATACCGGTGTGACGTATGTAGGGTACACGCTACGAAAGACCCCGCCTTACTTCCACCAATGATATTTTAAAAGAGAAAATGTATCTCCTTCACGCGCGAAAAAAGCTGAATTCCAAGGTAACCTCGCTACAGCGTATATATAAGTTGCCTTGTATATGTATCCCCCCCCTCGCACTTATACCTGCCGCGAGCGCTGAAGTGTGGCAGGTGCGGGTGTGCCCCTTCGCAAATTAACGAGATCTACCTTATTCACGAGTTTACCCCGCGAATTTCATCCCCGAGCTGTCTTAGAGAGGAACTCGAATTTATTCATCCGTTTCAACGCGACGTGCAGATGTACGTAGCGTAACTCGCGGGTATGATATATTGTGTATAGGTGGTATGCTTACCTTTCACCCTCCGACTGAGAAGAATAATTGCGAGCAAAACTCTCCGTCTCTCCTGCGTATCTTTTAGGGGTAAGTACATGTTATACGTACAATATGACCATCACATTGACGATGACAAGATACTTGTATATGAAATTGTGATGCTGACGTGCACCTGCGTTTTGGAGTACAGGTACACATGTATATGCCTTTCTTGTTTCGGATCATTTTACGCGTCCGTAAGTCTCAGTAGCTGAAATACTTCCTGCCTCGCGACAAATCACAAACTATACGACCGAGGTGGGCCTATACATTTATGTGCTTCTATTCTTGAGAGATAAATAATATTTTATTGTTGTTGCGCGATTTCATACATCCGCTAAAACGACAGACTTATACGGGATAGCGGAGGAAGCGCAACTCGACTCGTATACAGTATATAGTTGTCGTCGTAGTCGCTACTAGTTCTTCCTTCCTTCCTTCCTTCCTTCCTCGAAGAAACTGCAGTGTCTCATCCTCTGCCTTCCCCACCCACCCACACACACACACACACGTGTATAGTCTCCAGCTCTGCCAAGTAAGACGACAGACAGACGCGGCTCTCAACTTTCTCGATGAAAACCGAATTACCGAGTTTCGGAGCTACCTCCTCGTGTTCTCCGATGCCGTTCCCGCACCATACGAATTACCGTGTGGATCCCACATGCACGCGACCGCGTGTACATATATAACGGGGGTGTATAGTATATTATACAGCCTTCAGAGCGCGGTGTGGCGTATAACGCCGCGTTGCGTCACCCCTTACAGGTACTCATCTGCCATGCACCGTGGACTGCATATAATTATACCCCCCTCGAGTATATATCTTAAGGGGGTGGCAAAGCTTTTTTTCAGGGGCCAGCTAGTTGGGGTTACGGGATTGAAGCTCGTAATGAGCTCTCGCGTAGGTCCGAATGTTTGGCTTTTTTTTTTTTTTTGGGCACCGTATACGTGAATTTGGGTAATACTCGAGAGTCGCGAATAAAATTCCAACGATCGATCGCGCCGGAGCGGAGAGTTTCGTTGGGGCCGATTAATTAACGTATATCGATTTCATTATTTGGTGACCTCGTTTCTTTACCTCTGTCGGGGACCGAACAGTTTCGTCCAAGAGTACACGGGGGGAAAAGAAAAAAAAACATATATCAGCAAGAAAAAAAGCTTTACCTGGTGTATTGGTTCGGGAAACTCTATAATTGCAGGGTCTAATGACAGAGTTGAGCGAGTACGGTTTTCCCGGAAAGCGTGACCTCTTGATCGATGTGTCTATATTAGCCCAACAACAACAAGCTCGTTAAAACCCATCAAGTTTTCCCCTGGCGTTCTTCATCCCTCCTCCGAGTAACCGCCACTGTTTTTGTTTTGCAATCCCTCGCGCGAACGCGAAGAGCATTTCTCCCTCGCCTCCCCCACGAAAGGAGAGGGATTTGATTTATCTGTGAGTTGGAGCTTGATTGCGATTGATTTCAGGCCCGGCTACCTTTTCTCGACCCCCTCTCCAGCTTGGCTGTTTATCTTCCCCCGAAAACGAAATTGGGATTCGAGGTGTAGCGCTGCCCTTTCGATTTTTGATTGCAATCCATTAATTGAATCGCTTCGAAAAACAGTACGAGGAAGCAGTCCGGAGTTGACTTCTGTGTTTATAATACGTAGGCTTTAATATTTTCATTTTCGATCCGAGCCACGAAAAATCCGCGAGCTTTCGCATTGCCTGTGACGCCGAGCATGTATGGTGACTAAATTAAATTTTTGTTTTTCCAAGTATCCTTAATTGCACGAGCCTGGAAGGATGGAAAACATAGCGATCCATCTTCTTTAAACGTATATAGTCTTCGAGCTCGTAGCCTGGTTTCGTGCTTCTTCACCTCGAGGTCCAGCTTCCCTTTTTTTTCCCCTCGTGCTCGAAAGTGCTAAGCGCGTACGCGAAATTTCAACGCGTATACAGAGAGAGGGGGTCGGGGGTGCAGGTCCATGGGTCCTCCACCTTTACCCTGCACCTCTCCGAACGGGCACATCGAGAGTAGAGTAGAGGAGGAGGGTTGGGTACGAGGGGCACCGACTGGTTTCCGAGTTCCACAAGCAAATACGTGATTTCATTTGCGATACGGGCTCTCGCGCCCGCCTCGCGATCCTCGTCCACCCTTTGCCCCCTTGTGTGTATCGCGTCCACTTGCAAATATGCGGCGCACCCCCCTCCTCCCCCTTCTGATGCTTTACCGCTATCTGTCTGAATGTGTGTGTGTGTGTGTGCTCGCGCGTTCACCGGCCCATACGAACGGTATTCCGCCGGAGTTGCCAAAGCATTCCGGGGAAAAGGAAAGCCAACTACCCTCTTTGCTCTTTCTCTCTCTCTCTCTCTCTGTCTCTTTTGCAAGGACGACAACACGTGTCCGCTGAGCGAAACGTCATTCCCCGCGTCTACGGCATTATATAGTTGTTTGCCGAACTCTGCGGGACTGTACACTTCTTGTTTTTTTTTTTTTTTTTTCCCCTCGTCATGTACAATATAGATCGTTCTTATACATTTTTGGTCTCCCGCAGTGATTTTTATTTGACTCTGTATATAGGGGTAAGCTCTGCAATGATGGTGGCAAAAGATGTTTGCTCGAGAGTTGCCCCGTTTTCTCTGCAGATAAATGGATTTGAAAGTTGACTAAATACGAAAAAAAAAAAAAAAAAATACAGAATGACTTTGGATTCTTTGTGCTTGGATGTACCGTTTGGACGTTGAAACTCAAAGTGAAATTTAAAAAAGTCCATCGTTGTTCACCAACGAGTTCGAGCTTCAACAACGACCCTCCACTCCTCCGTAGGTTGCTTTAACTGCATTACGCTAGTTAGCAGTGGAATTTCGTTCTCTCGGGAGAGCCATTGTCGGGTCGTCCTCTTCTTTAGCTCCGCGAATATCCGCGGGAGCGAAACGAAAGCAAGAGCCAACTTCCCCGGGGTCTTGCAGTTATTTCACATGCGTTATAATAAAAACATAGCTTCCGGTCTGTACCCATAATGACGATCGAATCACACGCGTTTCAAGTAAAATTTTTCCTTTTATTGCCCTCTCCCTATAACTTTTATGATTTGTTCATACGAGCTCACGTAAACGGTGTACCCATGGTATGTGCGTAATACAATATTCTCTCTCACGCTTTGCGGTGCCGTAAAATTCGGATGAGCTTTCGAAACGGGAAAATATCCGAAGCACCAAAAATGCATCCGATGTATACAAAACACAAAGTGAAAGCCGGGATGCTCGAGCGCGATTCCGAGGCAGATGGAAATTAATAACTTTGACGCGCGAATAATTTGGATGATCCGATATGCGCGTCGCGGCTAAACAATGCCGGAGCAAATATATATATATATATATACATATATTATATACGTGTACTGGTGCACGTCATCGGCTCGCGTTTGTTTACGAGCCATTTGAATCGCTGTTATCATCGCAAACTATGTCTCTCTCCTGCGATGATAACAGCGACAATGGCATAACGCCAATAAAGCCCAGGGAGTACAAAAGCCGATGAGCCGGTGTTGGTCGTAAAACTTGGAGTGCAAGTCTCGTCAGCGACGGCATTACGGGAGAAAACGAGGAGTACACAAGTGGGAGAGAAAGTGACCCGCGAGAGAGGGATTACAGGAAGCTCCTCCTCCTCTTCCATATACCTCCTTTCTCCGGTTCGACGTCGGGAAAAGTATTTTCCTCGGAATGCACGGCTCGTAATTGGCGACCGAGCATTACCATAACAATGATCCGTATACACCTCTTCCCTCCACCCCGATGTAGATACACCGCGAGTGCCGCGTAACGGCGTCACTGGAATTTTCGCGTATAAGCTGGTGTTTATTCTCGCGTCGGCTTTTGTCAGAATTTTTCTTTTCAACTTTCTGGTGACCATTATTTTTTTTCCTCCAACCAATCGAGTTTTACGCTTGGTACAGGTTTACCTGCAACTCGTTTTCAATCGATGAGTGTTTTTGAAAAAAAAAACTTCACCATCCCAAAATCGTTTTGTAAGTATATATTATAGTGTGCTTATTTCAAGTTTATTCAAATGAAAAAATATGTCAAAACCCATTATTGTGAAAAACAACGAGGTTCATCCATCACCGCGAGTTGTAAAAGCGTAAAATAATAATTAACAATAGAAATTATAATTGAAGGTAACACCGATAAACAGACAGCTGCGCTTGGATTATATATATATTATAGACGTGTGGGCATGTACAGCTACGGGCGTCGGACGTGCGCCCGGCAGTTTCGGAACGTACGAGGAGAGAATGACGTTTGGTAAGCCGAGGGGTGGAGGGGAGGGGGAGTTTGACGTTGGGCCTCTGCATTATCCACGTCTTTTGTGCCACCGGACGCGCAAACCCTTAAACAACCGGGCAGTGCGGTACAACGCCCCGACGGGAGGCATTGTCGGTCACCCTTCGGCACTGTATACGCACCGTGGATCCTTTGATTTTCATTGGCACGCGTTAACGCAGCAAGCCTGGCTTCCCACACCGGCTGCTGCTCATTTCTCGGAATAGCGCCTGGGGACGAGTCGGCGTAAACGAGAATCAAACGCGTTTGGCGTCCGCAGATGGTGTGTTGGGAATTACTTTTTTTTTTTTTTTTTTTTTTTTTTTTTTGATGTCCATACTCTCGTTGCGCAAACTAAACTATTTGACGTCTTTTCAAGATTTTCTACTAATGGTCATCGTACAATCGTTACATGGCCTTATAAGCTACTAGCTGCTTAACTTGATGCGTACAGTAGGATTTCCAATATCTTGTGTTTATACTCGAAATTGTTGGTCCTGATTCGCTTATTTTTTTCACAAAACTCCTTTTAATTTAAATTTACGGCACTGATGGTAATAAAACATAGTGGATGTTTGTATGTGTACTTCATAGGACGCTGTATATGCTTCAATTTTCCACCGAAACAGCTCGTGCTGGCGCTTTGAAGGATAGACACGTATAAAAGCGCGGAAGAGGCGCGACCCTTGTTTTTTTCACCCCTTCATATGAGCGTGCGAGCGTGTGTTACTTTTTTTTTTTTTTTTTTTTTTTTCTCTTCCTATTCAGAAATCTAGCTCAACGGAGCGAGAAAAACATTGCTCTCATTTGCGCGGGATCCAAGCTCTTATGCAGCCTCCTTTCGCTTCCTCTCTTCTTGATTCAAATACCCCCCATTTTTTTTTTCTTTCGCGTGCGTGAAAAGTAAGGGTCCTTTTCTTCAAATGGCTCAAGGGTCTCTGTTTGACGTGGGGTTTTTCAGGACACGAGTGCCAGCTGTCATAAATGCCAGCTTGTTACGCGACTAGATAATAATTCGGTCTTTTACTGTGTAAGGGATAAAAAATAACGAGCTAAATGCTCACGACTTCTCATGTTTGCGCTTAATAATTAAGTTTTGATAAATTAAGCAAAAAAAAAAAAAAAAAAAACAATTCAATCGTCGAGCCGTGTACCGCATTGTTGAATCTACAATTGGTACGGGTGTCAATGCACGCACACACATCAAAGAGGTAGAAGGACCGGGATGATTTTTCGGCAGCTGCTTTACTTTGGCTCCACCCCTGCATCCGGGTTCCCCGATCCCTTTTGTCGCGCTCCAGAGTATCTCTCTCCCTCCGACTCCCAATGCGTCTCTCACTGCACAGGTTATGCGCGTAATCGTCGGCTTTGCTAACGATGCGCCAGCACCTCTCGGTGGTGTATGGCATCTCTTTACCTCTCCTTCTCTTCGCGCAGCTGATTTTCAGCTTAATCAGGCCAAAGGGGGGATCGCATGTAAATTAGAGGGCGCACAAGAGCATTAAGTCGGGGAGTAAGGTGTATTGTGCTAAATGATTTATCTCTCGTTTACTTTTACTTTTGCGGAACATTCGGTAGAACGGGGATCGCATGGGGTTGCTATGCATGACCTGGCATCCCGTTACCCTTAACATTCGTGTATATACATCAATGCACCCCATCAAGAGCTAGAAGTTTATCGTCAGAACAGTGCTATTGCCTCCATAACTTGGATATCCCGAGGTCAATGGAGGGGGGGGTGGTGTAGAGAGCCGAGGGCTTATCACCAAATCAGGACCAAATCAATCCCCAACAGTATAGGCGCTGGCGCACTCAAACTAATCCGGAGAGCATCAGCTGCGCGAGCCGTGCAAACAGCCGTAAAGACCTATACCTACCAACAATGCGATACACACCCTGGATGCATATATATATATACACACTCATCAGTTGTATATTGGTGGTACAATGGAGGCACGGCAAACTATGGCGCACAACCAAAGCTCGTGTGGAGGAAAATATGCTGGAAGAGAAACGAAGATTCCTCCTAATCAAAGGCGAAAAGCTGCTCCCTCGCTCTAATACACGCCCACTGCATTCGTGCACCATTAAGGTATATTTTCCCTTGTGTATATGTATATACAGGCTGGGCCCTATATATATTGTATATTGTATATAGCGCGCGCAGAATTTGGCTTTATAGGGAGCTTCTTTTCCCGCCTTCCTTGGTCTTCCTTTCTCTATTAGGACAAGGAAGTAGCAACCGAGGCCCCGGAGTAGGTACAGGGGACAAAGCTGTAAGGTATACCTACCCATGCCAGCCTGGAGCTGGAGAAGAAGGAAGAATTAGAGAGAGGACAAAGTAATTCGGGAGAAAGAGAGAGCCACTGGCACCTCATTGTATGTATAGCTGTGGAGTGGTGCGATCGGGCTTAAGGAGAGCCAAAGTTACACAACTGCCTTTGTCTCTCTTGCAGTGCTACATTCGTATATACATACCATAGGCGCACCACGTATGACCTATGTTATATGGATACATCAGTGAGGCAGTCTTATCCCGGCCCGTAAATCGGCCCTCTCCTCCTATGCACTCGTATGTGTGTGAGCAGGGCAGCCCAGAGACCGTGATTCGCCGGAACGCCTTAACGAAAAGTAATGTCGCGCGCCTCTGCTCCTTCTTACTTTTTGTCGCCCCTAGAACTACTTATACTTACTTCTTTCACACCCAATACATACGTCTCTTTTGGCTCTCCTCCCTTTATACCTTTCCACGAGTGTATATATACCCATGTATAATATCGGTAATCGATTGCCCGTAAAATTCCTGTGCATCAAGTAGTTTCATAACGTGCTCCCTCGCTCTCTCATTGCTTGATTTTCCGAGAGATTCGATTACCGATATATACATTGTCTTTGATCCAGCCTTGTCTGATGGAACGCTGCTGCAGCCTCGGGCCATGCGGTGTCTCCCTGATGCCATGGCAGTATGCTGCATTACTCAGTTTCATAAGTATTATCTCTGTCTCGCTTACCTCTGATAACGCCACGACGACCGTCACTTGCATGTCACGCCAAGTTTCGCTCGACTTGCTTCTTATACTTCCAACTAAATCACGGTATATATATTGTACTCTGTGTAATTATCGTAGCAAAAGGAGCAGATCGGGAGTGAGAGATTTTTTTAATCATCAATGCCAAGGATGATGAATAATAGGTAGCCCGTGTGGCAGAAGCATCGAGTATAGATCCAGACCGAGTCGGAAAGAGGCTCGTTGTATGATACATTTATTTGGCAGCCAAAGTCATCATTTGGTGATTCTGGTCTTCCTTATCCGCTCCGTGACTGCTCCACGAGGATCCCCTTCAAAAGAGCACGGGTCAATATTTTGGCCCTCGCTTTTTCCACCAAAGTTCTTCCCGTGGTACTTTTCATCTTAATTCAGTCAAATCTCCAGTTGCCGCAGCCGATCGCTCGAAAAACGAGGGGGTGAAAGCTCGCAGTGGCCCAGCCGTGCATGTCGGTTTCGTACCTATATGCACCCCAAGCTGCACCTCGAACGCACTTGTGGGTCATTTAGAGACACCTACGGATACCAGTCGATGCCCCTCTCCCCCCCCCCAGCCCCAAGCGCGGCGATACTAAATCAATTATTCTCCCGTCCAACCCCCTCCCCCCCACTGCTCGCGCACCGGCATTGTTAATAAATCACCGTTTTACAACTCTCTGATGCCGATGGCGCGTCGCACCGATACGACTACACATACACACTGGTACGGACTGGACGATCTCGCGTCCCATGAAATTTATCGTCCATTTTCGTCCCTCCACCTCCCGTATACCTGTACCGTCGCGCGACCGATTTTGGATACCGCGCGATGAAAGAGAGCCAAGCGTCGAGATAAAAGAGATGAAGCGCCCGTACGTGCCCCCTCCCTCCCTGGGTTGTGTCCATGTACCGCACGTACAGTCGGGCTCTCTCGGCTCCTCCTGAGTTATATCGGCCATAGGTGTAACGCATACGCGGATGAAATTGGTTTACCGTACGTATACAACTATGCCCCTCTGCGCACAAGCGTGACACGTTAATACTCGTCGGATCGTTGGTATACAGGAGGAAAAAGTTACGAGTCACCCGCAGCTGGTATACTTATACATACGTACATCTGACGGGGACGAAGATGATGATCGTTTATTTCGATTCCGCGGGGGTTGTACTATTATATATACCTATACGCGCATGTATGAATCTCGTCTTCCCCCACTCGGATCTTCGCCGCGTGTGTTTTTTTGTTGGCGATGTATTCGTGACTATTGGGGTCAGGGACAGGGTATATAATACGTACATGGAATCGATTTCGCGGTATCTTAATTAAAGTTAGCACGGGGGTACCGCCCGTCGAACTACCGGGGCTTAGCGGTGTAAGTAGCGCCCCGGGATTTCGCAGACGGGCTTATTTGCCCTCGGGATGATGATTTACGTCTTCGTTCGAGGCCATATTATGTGTAGTCGTTGTGTATATTATTTGTTATTGTTGTTGTTTTTCTTGTGCTCGCGAAAACACACAAAAATAAAAATTTTTCCCGTGCAAATGAAATTTTTCGCAACCGTACAGGGGTATTGCTCCTCAAAGACCATCGGCGGTCTATCGAACCGCACGCGCTTTCTACCCGAAGCCGGAAAATTCGACCAAACTCGAAAGCCTTTGGTAACTTGATAGAATGCGCCGCCTCTCTGCTCCACTTTTCATTTTTGCGGTATGCTGTACGGAGATTTGAAAAAAAAGGAAAAAAAAAAAAAAAAAAAAAAAACCAAAATGCGAAGAAAGGGGGAAACAAACAAACAAGCGACAAAGGAGCCAGCCAAGCTCGCGTTGGTACGGAATCCACTGTATGTATATGCGCCGAGCTATGGAGACGGCCTATACAATCGTGTAAGCATACATATACACAGCGAAATGGCGCACCAGCGTAAAAATAGAGGAACAAAGTACCATTACGTCGTCGTTCCCGGCTCCGAATGTAGAAAGGAAGGGTCGGAGGGGGTGGAAGGGTATGCTTGTGTGGGGGAGGAAAAGGGCAGAGGGTTGGATTTTAATGCTAGGAAATAGCAATTTCCAGGCCAATTAGCGCGCGAAATATTGCGAAACAATGAGTCGTGGAGGCGCGCACAATGCGGACTCGGGCCTCGCTGGCGGGGGGGTCTGGCTGAAACTCGAAAGTCTTGGGTGGAAATAAGAGATGAAAAGCCAAACTTTCCACGTGATTTTTTGTTTGTTTGCATTTCGTTTGTTTCAAGTTTTTTAACGCGCAATTCGTGGTTTTCCATGGTTTTAACCAAATGTGGGTCGAATATTTACTTGACAAGCGATTAAATCAAATATATCATATTTTATAAATAGCAATTCAATCCATTACCTATCTTTGTTACGTAGAAGGTTTAGTTCAGTTGGCAGATGATGTTAGTCTACTCGCAAAGAGTAATTTCTGTTAAAAAAAAAAAAAAAATAAAATAAAAACTTGTTTCCTACTCTCTGTTGAAATCAGTGATAACTTTTTTTTGGCGAGTGTACCCGTACCCACAGCTTTGGAATTTCACCGTCGAAGTTGAAGAGTAATATTTCCTGTGATGCCGTTGCCGCAATACTCGCTGATTGACTTTTCGTCAAAGGGGGAGAAAAAAGAAGATTTTTCCTTTTTAAAGAACAAACCCACACTGGTTTTTGCACAGTGTGTATAGGTACTTTACCAAATTGAAAAAAAATCCACACGCACCAGCTGAAAAAAAAAAAAAGAATAAAAAAATAGAAAAACGCTGCTTTATTCTCCTTTGGCCTCCCGTTACTGCTGTTTCGCCCAGTTTCATCAGAGAAAAATAAGTTACAAAGCAAGGACGACAGTGAACCAGAGGACAAAAAAAAAAAAAAAAAAAAAAGCGCACAAACGCGAGCGCGCGCTGAGACGGATAAGAGACCCCTACGCGGAATGCGATTTTTTTTTTTTTACTTCTCCCTCTATTTCCCGGACAAACAATCGCATGAGTATACACACCCACACGCGCCGAGTTGTCGTCGCATCTTTTTCATTCAGCTGCAGAGCTGGAGCAGAAACAAAAGAATCCCCGTGTAGGTACATCCCAGAGTGGAGCATAGGAGGTGTATATGTACACATAAGAACGATAGGTCGAACGAAAAAGCTCGAGAGAGGAGGACATTGCAACGTTCCCTCGTTTCTCCCCTGCCCCTTTCCTTTCTTCTTGATAAGTATGGCGTGAAATCAATAGGCACGCGCTCGAGTGGCCGGGTAATTGTTGCGGATCCCTTTTTGCCCCCCCCCCCCCTCGAACCACATCTCTCTCTCTCTCTTATTTGAGCAATTACATCATCGTTAAGTAATTAGATGCGTCACGATTTCCATCGGCCATCCGCGTTGCATACATTATATGTGTACATCTCACGTGGGCCTTTTTTTCCTTTGCATAACAGATCTCGTGTGGTGTAGCGGGTGTGTGTGTGAGTAAGCGCTAATTACGGATAATTAGCCGTGTAACGACGAAGGCAAATACGGTTAATGTATTATTTGAGCGTATTAATTAGAGCGTGAGCAAACGAGTGCGTGTATACGTGCACACTTGCATATACCGTATTACGTAGTATAGATGTTCAATGAATCGTGATGTTTGCGCGAAAAATCAACAAACTCGGGTGTTCACGTAATATATATTGTACATGCTCTTGTATGTGGTGTACATAAATGTAAAGAATTCTACATATAAATATACGTGTTGCTAACTTGAGAGATTGATTTCTTGACTCTGGTACCATTAACAAATTGAAATCGAAACCTTTGACGTGAGGTTTTTTTTTTTTTAACCGTCCGCACATTAGTGAATTGTTGAATGGAGAGTGGTTTTGATTCACCAATGAATCGACACAATAGACAATTAGTTGTTCATCGATGAACCGAGTGAGTGTTGTAATCGACGATTGAATGTGAATGAAAATAAAAAAAAAAATCGCCAATAAGCCTCCAAGGAGTGGAAAATGGGGGGGGAGCACGAATAGACCCGCAGAATAGCCAGATAGAATATTAAAGGGCCATATTCGGAGGGACAAGTTTGGTAGCGCGTCGCAGATTGGAAATAGGCGCTCTAATGGTTAATGCCAGTGCAACATGCCGTCGGCTTTGATGCTAATGCTAATGTCGACGCTAATAGCCGACGCCTCTCTCTCTCTCTCTCCGGATGCCTTCCTCCGAAACCAAACTAGCCTGCCATGCCTGTCGTTGATGCTGATGGCGATAGTGTATAGAGAAGCCATCCCCGATGCCCACGGGGGAGTGGTATAGTATACATCAGAGGGGCGCAAGCCCGGGCTAACGCTCGGATGGTAATTGATTGTAAGCAATTTCTATAATAATCCGACCGTAAGCCAATTAATCGGGCCTTGTATTGGGAAAACGGAAGGGCGGGTCGCTGTGGTATCCGCATAGAGAAGCGCCGTCTCCACCCTCTCCCATTTGATGCTCACGGGGTGCGGTATCGCCGCGTAGCTCCCCTTGATTGGTGCTCGTTAAGTACTGGAAGATCGAAGATTCAGCCCATTGAGGAGCTCCTGTGATTGTCGTATGTCCTTATAAACATTTCGGAGTTTTGGATGAAAATTTAACGTCAATTTGAATGCACGTGCCTACGTCGAAATCTAAAGAAACCATAAATACTTTAAGCTTCGACTGATTAAAGCTGATAATGTTGATTCAGGTAACAAATTAAACATATCACTGCTCACTCAACCGCAATGGGATTCAACTAAACTATACGATCTGATTTACATTATTAACATTACCCGCTCAAATTGTAGTACTTGTCTTCTTTTACAGTTGTTGTAAATACATCACTTTCCAGAATAATAACAATCGCTCTTCCTATCCCGGAGACGTCGATGCGTATACAATTATTTCCGAGAGGAAGAACAATCCACGTCAAAAGTATCGAAACCCGTAGACGCGCCTAATAAGGCTTTCGGCAGGTGTATAACTATGCAGATGAAGGGTCACCGGGGGTGGGAGGGCAGCAGACCATTAAGCCCGCGTAAGCGAATTTTCAGGGCGAATCGTGCAAAGAATATCAATGGCGACTCTGGTGTTCCCGGGCACCTGCCGCTAATGAACGCGAAGCTTCCTTCTTCGGATAAAAAAAAAAAAAAAGGATCGAGGGTCCTAATGAATTTTCATGCAAACGATCGGAGATAGGGTTGTCTTGAATCAAAGTACGCACACACAACACTGCGCATTTGGCGCCCTACTCGCGACAAGTCGACACTGCTTGTCACCCCCCGCTTTTACTTCACCCAGACGACGAATCTTCCTCTCGCTCGCTCGCATTTGCATAAACAGCTACGACTTAATCTCTATGCTAATAGACTATACTGATCTCTCTATCTGCGAGTCTCCGCTGCTGTCGAAAAGTAGTATCAAGCGTACGCTCACATGTACAGACGCAGCGTCAGTTTGTCTTCGAGATAAGCCCCTCTCGTCCCTGTACATCCCGTGTCGATGGGCTTGCAATCCCCTGGATACCGATGCCGGGAATGGTGTCGCTTCAAAATCGACGTTTAAATTTTTGCAGCTTTTTTCCTTCCAATCGTATACAGGAACTATAAGCTGGTCGATTATCATTTTTCTGCATGTAAACATGTCCACAGTGACATTTAAATTGCCGGTCAATCTATACATAAACATGAAGCGAAAATACGCCTTTATAGAATATGAGCAGAAGGGTATAATATAGTATGTATGGCGCGTCCTTGTAATTGATAATCGGAAAACGAGCAAAGGGTCACAGGTCACTCGGGGACACAACGGAGGTTGCTTTGTGCATTTGTTTATAGGGTACTGGCGCGCATTAAAATGGCAAACGAAGGGTGGACGGATAACGTATATGTAACACACGAACGCGCCGATAGAAATTTCGGGGAGTCAGGATTATGCATTCAGAGCCCGGTGACGCTCGTATATTTCGGCAGGTCGGGTACCCGTGCAATGTAGGTATACCCACTCGATAACCGATTTGGCCGCGTATGGAGGACATAAATATCTATGGCGGCCTAACTTTTGCCCCGCTTCCCACTTCCAGCAGCTTTTATGCAAATGAGCTGCGACCGTGTGTAGGCGCATACACGCCCCACAGCGTAATGGTTAAGTGTGTAAATGCGGGTTGTGGACGCCCGCGAAAATTGAATAAAAAAAGGGGACAGAGTCCGGTTTTCGAGGATTACAGTCCGATGTGCGTGGAGTAGAAGGTCCCGGGCTTGCATGGGTTTTTATTAGCGTCATTACTGCGTTCTCGTCGAAAATCCGATTACAACTCTGCAAGTGTCGCAGCTGTATTATTATTATTATTTACCTCGCTCTTTTCCACACGTGAAAGTCACGGAGGCAAGGGTGATTAATTAAAAAACGCGCGACCTTGTTTTTCGCTACAAATATTGTTGTACTCGCTCGTCAAATGCTAAACAGATTAGAGAGAGAGAGAGAGAAAGAAGCGCGAGGGAGGGCAAAAAAAAAAGATGGGTAATCTGCTTACTTCAATTCCGGCGATGTGTACGAATGAAATTTTCTACCCTAGATTTCGCGTGATTACAACGCGGCCTGTTTAATTTCCGTGGATTTTGGATGCCTGCACGGGGCGAGAAAAAGAGCTCCGCGAGTTTTGTGACGATCGGGGCGCGTTAATCCAATTATTTCGGCAAGTGCAAGGGCGTGAAAAGATATTTTTGTAGCGTTTCATTTGAAAAAATGAAAAAAAAAGTCCCTCTACATTATTTTTCTGCGATGCGATACAATTTCACCGTCACCCGATAGTTCGAGGAATCCACGCGCTCGTTCCACAGCAGTTGGAAAATAATAAACCCAACGGTAGGGAAAATCTCTTTCTTCGAGGGGGAAGTAGAAAAAACGAAGGGAAAGAGGAGAGCCCGGGCAACGCGGTGGCGCATAAAATTTCTCAAGATCGCGATCGCCGGGCGCGATAGGTGCAGGAGGAGGGTGAGTGGCTCGGGGGCTGCTCTGGGCGAAAAATTGATAACTTCATGCCACAGCTACCCTCCTTGGCTCGCTTAGCCAAGGGATGACGAGGGTGGGGGGGTAGAAAGACACGATAATTTGCCCCCTTACTTTGCACCCCCCTCCCTCCGTCCCTATCTTCCGGAAATTTATAGGTATATTATTATGAATTCCACTTCCACCTCCGCGCGCTGCTATAATTTTCACGCCCGGCTATAGTGATAAAAACGGAGGGCGAAGCGCTGCGGTTTCGCTTCGATACGGCTGTTACTGCTGCTCTTGTTCGTTTTTCTTTGGTTTTATCTGGTTTTTTTTTTTTTTCTTCTTTTTTTTTTCTTTTTTTTTTCTACCTCGGTGCACCGCAGCAGATGAAATGCAAAAGAGGGGGAGGAGAACACCACCGGCGTGAAAACGGTTTCACGGGGATGGTTTTTATTAAAAAATTCAAATCGCCCCCACAAAGTATGATAATTATTTCCCAAGGTCCCGGGCGTTAAATCTCGTAATGAGGGCTGGTTTCGAAATGACACGCGGTACCCATACGAGATTTTTAATCCCAAAGCCGTGATTCCATATTGGGAAAGAAAAAAAAAAAAAAAAACACGCGAGCTCTCCTTTTGTTTTGTCGCCCCGAACAAACAGCAGGTGGTGCCTGGATTCGATTATTCCGAAAGCCGCGTCTTCGATATTAAAAACAGAGGGAAAACCACCCCACCGAGTCTTCGATTTCCAATGCGCCTTCCGCGATATTAATTGTCGCTCGGATCTGCATTTCGGGGGTGAAAATTTTTTTTTTCCGATTCTCGAGGCAGGGAGTGCGGTTCACCGTGACTCCAACGAAAGCCAAGGAAAAAAGGGGTCTCCCGATGAGGAAAATAATAGCTATGGCAAGCGAGTGCGAGCAAAGAGCTCGGAAGGAAGAACTCGGGGAAAAAAAAGACTAGGGTGCAGGATTGCGAGGAACGGTCTTACCGAAGGGAGAAAAAAAAGTACACGTAGCTAACGTAATTAAGCGCTACACCCTTGGTGCACACTCATTTTTTTCTTCTTGTTTTGCTTCTGTCTCACAGGCAATCGTGTACGTGCAACATCGATTTTCGGCACTCGCGTGCTTCATCGAACAACTTGGCCGACGAATCATCGACAGCTGGACCAATTGGTGCTGTCGCCGTACCACCTGGGATAAAGTGCTGTACTTAATCCGATTTCCTCCTAACTTGGGGCTACGAAGGGGCTATACACATGTATAATAATGTCAACCCTGCGCACTTACGCTCGAGTTGCTAACTTGCCTATCGGCCATCGCCTCCTCAACCCCCCCTTCTCCTCCTCGTGGCTCAGTTTCAAGTGTAAACAGAGAGGGAGAGTCTCATTGTCAGTCCGCGGACGCGGTAAATCGGTTCTTTTTCTTCCTGGATTAATTCCCATCCGAGAGGAGAAGGAGGAGGAGGAGAAAAAGCAAAAGGGTCGAGAGCACACGATGGCTGTTTAGCCCATAGTTTGGAAACTTTTTATATAGGATTATCCGCAAGTTATTCTTATTACCTTACGTGAGCCGAATTCGAGCACGCTATACGTATAATATACTCTTTCGAATTTCTTTGCACGTGTACGTGTTATTTCTTTTTGACCTGCGTGCGTGCTCGTGATTTTTATTGATTTTTGATACAGTCTGGGCCCCGGTTAATCCCTCGTGGCTGAACTTTCCAAATAAAAGCGTAATCAGGACTTTTCCCAATTTTTCCGGAAAACCATGGCCGTACGTTTGACGAAAATATACGAGCCAAGTATGGTCTCGGTGGTGTCTGTACACAACACACACTGCACTGTCTAGCGTAGAAATCGACGAGGGAAATAAATAACAATACGGCCGTCCAATCAAGCTGATCAAAGGCCTTTGGCGCGCACCATTCCATTTTCCGATTGAATTTAAAGATTCGCGTCTTTTTTGGTGTGGGTGTTTGTATCTTGTTTTTGCACGGCGCTGTACATGGGTGAGCGGAATATTTGCACCTTCGGCTCGTTGCACGCAAAAAATAAACACCGGTTTTTTTTGGTGGGTGCAAAGGGGCTATAAAAGAAAAAAAGTTCGCAGACGTCTACGGAGGAAGAGAAAGGGCGAAGGGACGACGAGTAGCGGAGAGTCCAAAAGGGGGGGAGGGGGTCTGGGAGAGAGAGTGCAGGGCACGCGCCTTCCGAGAATAGGGTTGTTTGAAAGAATACCCACTTTTAATCTGGCAGCTTTCAGCCCGCGTTAGGGACTACCCGAGCGAAACGGAACCAAGTGGCAGCCCCAGGGGCGCTCGCCTTCCTTCGTGCTCTCCGGGAATGAATGGTTACAGCGTCCTCCTCCTTTGGCTCTTTCGGGCCACTACTCCTCTCGCCCTTTGTTTTACCCACCCGTTTTTTTTCTCTTCCTCCTCCTCCTCCTCCTCCCCAACCTCCCTGCTGCTCTTCCTACAGCTGCTGGCAGTGGTGACGGCTCCTTCTGCTCTGCTCGCAGGTATAGGGGGAGGCGACAAGTGCTAAAGGCTCCCCTCCTTTTGAAGCCAGACAAACGTATTACGGACGGCCGAGGGGCGTAATGAGTCGTACCGTGATTTTTTTTCCCCCCTCTCCCCCTCGTAGTTGGTTGTCTACACCGTCAAGTCCGAAGGAATCGAGCATCGAGTTTATCGCCACCAAAGAGGAACTAGAAAAAAAAAAAAAAAATCCTTCCGACTCGTCTTGTGAAAGGAAAATGGTGCACGGAGGGGGGAGATTACTCGGTTGGTCGTACAAAGGCTTCGCGGTTCAATTTTCATTAGTTTGATCTTTGAACGCGCACCTCTGGCTTTTAAATCCTCCGTGTCTCGCTTTTTATGCATCCAGCTCGTCATCGATCGCGCGGTTCCTTTTATCAACCAGCTCAGTATTGTTCTTTCAACGTGGCGAGGAAAGGAAAAAAGAAAAAATAAAATGCCATTCCGCTCGTTTATTCGATCAAGCCCCGTTTTGTCGTTTTGAATGATAACGAATCGCTGCAGAACGGTCTTTACTTTGGATTCAAGCTCGGGATTTTATTTACTCGGCCGGCGGTAATAGTTTTTAATGGCTCCCTGCGCACACCCGTACACGTAACTTCTTCTTTTTCGTCCACGAGATGGAAATACTTTGTAATTTTCTTTTTTCGAGTTAAGCTATATTGCGTTCCTTCTCTTACCTCGGTATACCTGCATTAATGTTTTAAGCTTTGCACCCCGTACGAAAAAAACAATACTAATTTTAAAAAATGAACTATATTAACTACCAACAACTAAAATAGTACGAGTAAACTAGTATGTATGTACGAAAGAAAGAGAAACATGGAGTAAAAGTTGAAAAAAACTAAACTCCCATTGTCCCCCATTACATGAGAAATCGTCCCCACGGATGAGAAATCACAGAGGCGTCGAGACGACTCGAATCGAGAGACCGCACCCCCCACGTACACGCGCGTACAATGAAAGTCGGCGTATACTCGCGACGGCACATCGTTTCTTCTTCTGTCTTTTTGTAAATCCATTTATAACAGCGGAGCCGCATCGTACGGACTATTGCCTCTCCCTGCCCGAACTCCCCCCCCCCACCCCCAGCTTTTTGCAGAGACGTCGCTTATTACGCGAAAACTTTTCTCATTGGCCGGCCGTTCCCGTGATTCGAATCCTCTCGACTCGCCGACTCCGCGGTAGAGAGGAGCCGAGGGAGGAAAAAAGACGGAGACGCGAAATAAAAGAGGGCCAATATCGCCCCGCCCGATAAGCTTTCCTTTTATCCCTCCGTTGGATTCCGACGATCTTTTATTTATCCTCCGGCTTAATACTGCGTCACCTACAACGATGAGTACACTGCGTGCCCTTCGATACGGCCAATTAGCGAGACTCCTGTTTTTTATACAACCACACCCTGGTATATCATATACGCGAAAAATAATGTCGAGCAGTTGTACTTCGAAACTACATACCGTATAAGGAAGAGCGTATAAAGTTATTATTATTTTTCTTTTTACTGTAACTCATTGCTCGGTAAAAAGTGCATAGTTTGGGGGAAAAAAACATTTTTACAGGCTAAAAGAACCCTTGAAGTGAGCGCCTGCTTATTAGGTGGGATAGCTGTGGGGCGAGCCCTATTCCCGCTAATAAGTAGTTCGAGTCTTTGCCAGCTCAGCCGTGAAACTTTGTATTATTCGTTACGGGCGCTGCGTCCTTCTTGCAAAAAAAAAAAAAAGAAAGAAAAAAAAAAGAAAAAATGCGCGCGCACTTTATTACGAGGACGAGGGAGGGGGTGGGGGAGAAAAATGAAAAAGTCCGCACGCCGAGGGCAATAAATGCCCCGGCCAACTTGTTTAACTCGCTCTCGGCCTCGCTCGGCTGCGCGGATTTTTTGCGGGGAGGGGGAGAAAAAAAAACTGTAATCAAGGAAAGCCTCCATCGAGGCTGTGGGCGAGGGGGGTAGAAAAATTAGATGGGGCGCGAAAGTCGGCTAAGGTGTCTGGCGGGGGGGAATGAAAACGCATCGGGAGCTGCTGCTGAGCCGAAGATTATTCTTAAGTAAGCCTCCCCCAGGTGCTTTTCGAGATCCTTATTAAAGGATTTTGCGGATAATTTTTTTTTTTTTTTTTCCCTGTACTCCTTCGCTCCGGCTCGTTTCAAATGGGGCGAGTTAATTTGGATTTTTTAATTTTTATTATTTGCCTCGGAGGTCTCTCTCGTCCCGGATAATAAGCTGCTTTGGAATTAATTGAACGAGGCGAGCTCGAAAGCATCGGTGCCCTCTGTCTCTCGATGAAAATTGGCGCACTCGAAATTATTCAGGACCCCATTAATAAGGGCGCACTGCTCCGAGTCCGCGGTCCTCGAAATAGCAGCCGAGAAATTTGATAAGCCAGTGGAAAAATTCCCTTCTCGCTTCTTCATCGAGCAAGTTACCTTGAAACGCTGCCACTTTGTTAGTCGCTTGGCACTGCGGATCGTTTTTGGAACACGACTTTTATAGTCGGAGAACCATCGATGAGGCAAAGGTTATTTATACAAGATAGATGCACACTGGCGCACAAATGGATGGTGCTCATCACGATCGGGTATAAAATAAATTGCAATAGTATACGTGTATGTGTATTTACAGAAAGTATTTTCTGATCGAGATCGACCGAGGACGGCTATAGGCAATATATCCTTTTTTTGCAATTAACCGGCTATACCTATCCACTGCTGTTGCTGACGTTTGGCCTGTATACCTGTGTATGCTACTTGCTTTTTTGCCGTTCATCGACTACTTTCCTCCAATGGCTTTTATTTTTCCTCTTTCCTTTGATTCCCTCTGAGCGAAGGACGCAAATTTATGCATTAAAAGTGTTAACAGTCGAGTTCCCGATTTTCCGTATAGTAGCTCCAAACTGCCGGAGAGGATGGAAAAAAAAAACACCGGGACAATAGTGCGTGGGACCCCGTGCTCATCAAAACTTTGTTAATTAAGTCGGTAAACGTGAGCCAACTGATAAAGTTGCGGGGTATCGATGTAAGCCTCCCCGATAAGCTTCTTTGGGCTCGTGCTTTTTTTTTCTATCCCCAAATATGTTCTCTCTCTTTTTATATATGTATAGGGGGAGAAACTTTTGTCGATGAATTGATGGTCAGGCGTCTCCAGCTAAACTCTCGCCGTGTGTATCCATACCTGGGACCTCCCCAGATGGGGGCTGGCTCGATAAGACGTGCGAGCACGTCGATTTTTCAACCCCGAGGCGCATAAATACCGGTGCTTCGTTTATCGGGCACTGTGTATTTATACGGTCCCATCCGCGCAATCGACAGCCATACAGTGGCGTCTCTCTTTCCCTTGTCGTCGCGGCGATAAGTCCCGCGCGGGGAGTATTTCAAGCCCCGACGTGGATGTCTGATCGTAAATTGACCCTCGCGCCCATACGTGTACGCAAGCAACAGCTTTAGCCCTCTTTTACAGCCCTTGTGTGTATATATACGCGGGAGCCCAGGCGAGTGGCAAATAATCGGCCCCTTACCGCGGTTTCCCCCCCCCCCCCACTCGGCCGCTCTCGAAGGAAATTCATTTGTCACTGTCTGCTACCGCTGCTTTTCTTCCGTTTCTTTTTCTCTTTCTGTTTCTCCGAGCGGACGATGAACGAGCGCCAGCCGTGTATGTAGGGTACGCGTCTTTTTCCGCTCCTATATTTTCCGTTTGTACCTGTACTCTCGAAGGTGGTCGGCTCGAAGAGTTGGTTGTCACTCTTTGCGAGCTGCTGCAAACTCCACATGTGTATGGTACGACAAATGGAGCTTACAATGGGTCTTGATGGATCTGAATGCAAAATTGAAAAAAAAAAAAAAAAAAACAACAAAAAAACAAGTAGAGAAGAATAAGGAAAAATTTGCGCGTGAGGGTACAATGGGTGTAAACAACGCTAACTTGCGCTGAAAGGGCAATTTCGCGTCTGACTTTGTTACGATCGATTTTTTCCTCTTGTGTCGGAGCTGCTGTCTCTCTCGGGGAGATCCCGTGTTTCCTCCGCGCAATGTTTACGCTAAAAATAAGATTCATAGAAAATACGGCCAGGCTCTCTTTTTTTTTTCTTTCCCCCCCACCGAGAAAATTTCCCGACGATGCAGTCGAGCTTACGTAATCACTCGCCCCCGCGTCTCGTAGTCGTTCCACAATCGATCAAGCGAGTTGTCTCCCGATGGCGCTTCTCCTTTTTCAATCTTGAAACTCCCGACTAGGCGCGATTAAGATCATCCCTCCGCGACCCGAATACCACAGCGGCACCCGCTCCTCCTTTTGTCCTGGGCCGGATCATCCAAAGGATATTACCGCTAAAAGACACCACCGTCACCTTCTCGTTGCGCGCCACTTTTCCGTCGGGCTTTTTACCATCCCCCTGACACGGATACGTTCTTCCACCTACCCCCTCCGGCAATCTCGCGCGCTTGTTCCCGTTTTTTTTTACACATTTCTCATTTAAAAAAAAAAAAAAAAAAAAAAGTACCGATCCTACGGTATACACGTATATAGAGGTGATGAGAGAAATATCAAGCAACTAGACTTTTATCGCGAAAACGCAGTGCTCAGAAGAAAAAAAAACGAGATGCTCAGCCGACGGCAGTTGTATACGCAGAGGAGAACTCACCCTGATTGTTCTAACGAAATTATAGAGCTCGCGTGGGTGTACAGGGGCGCACGGCGTGATGTATTATCCCAGTGCGCGCTCGTCTTCTCTCTCTCTCTCTTAGCCCCGCGTTTACTTCCCTCGCATTGTGCACCACGTGTGGGGGATATTACGCGTGTTTGCATCCCCGATTTGTGTTATATCCAGTTCCGCACACTCCAATCTATTTCCCCCCTTTTTTTTTTCTCTTCCTTTTATTACACACACGCGCGTTTTCAGATCGGATGCGGTGCATTAAAGAATAACCGCGAGGGGGCACGGGAAGGAAGTAATAAAAATAATGCACCTTCCTCCCACCAGCTGCATGGAGGGAAGGGAAGATAAAACGGGCGTCTACGTACACCTATACGGAGGGAGAGTGTGTTACAGCGACGTTTTATCGACTGATTACTTTTTTCCAGACGCTCGCGCTAATGGCGGTGTGACCTGCGTCTCGCACCACCACTATACACCATACACCACCGAGGGTGTGCTTGTTGCTATTTGTTTTCCCTCTTCCCCCAATGTTACCTTGATGCGGGCTTGTTTTTTTCCAATGAAATTCACGCGAAAGGCATTATAAAGTAGACAGCGGACGATTTCTCGCGCGTTCGAACAGTATAGGCGATGAAAAAAAAAAAAAAAAAAAAAGTTAAATGGGTATTGGAAGGTAAACATGAGTTGTAGGATGGCGAAAATCAGGAGTATAAAAAAAAAAAAAAAAAAAATGTATTGATTGTTAAGCTTGGCAGTAAAAGTGTATAGAGAAAGAGAGGGACGAGAATAGATTTAAATATCGAGACGATTAGTACTTTTGTGATTACCATGCATGTGAAAACTTTGATCGCGATTTGAGTTTTTACCAGCCCCCGTCCCGAATTTGGTAATGGATTTTAATTACGTGTTCGCGTGCTCGTTAGTTGAAAATATATACGTACATATACATATACAACATAAAACCAGGGACAGAGCTTACAGAGGCCCTTATATACTTTACACATTGAAAAAAAAAAAAAAAACAAAAAAAAAAAAACTTTGAGAGGAGGAAAACAAGAGGGAGCGTGGGCATGAGCATCGAGTCGGAAAGGCTTCTCGGGTGCCCGTTCCCATCGAGCGCGCAGTAAGTATGTGCACACACGCCGCGTGAAAAAAGAATAAGCATCAGCGCGGTATGTACAAATACACGAAGTATGGGGACGAGCAAAAAAAACCACAAACACGCGTAACACACTGACTGGCGTGATTTTTCTGCACCGGCATGTACACGGTCGACGCGAGCCCGCGCGGTATCAACGAACATGACAGCTCCACCGCACGCGAGCCAATGCATATAATTACAGGAGAGCCCAACAACAGCTGCAAGGGGCGTACACCCCCTGTACATACATATATATATATATACACCGCGAGCGTATTTGTGCGGGAGGTAACTAACTATACGCTGCTCGCTCGAATATCGAATCTCCAAGGGGGGGGGGAGGAAATACCGGGGCCTGGAAAATTTCGCGTCAATTAGGGAATCACGGAGCGATGCGACGTTGAAAATACACACCTGCCGCCACCACCTAGTCCCGACCACTTTGTATTAATGGCACTCGAAATTCGCTCTTCCTTCTCACTTTTAGCGCACGACGGATTATATACACACGCGACATGCACAGTATGGTATATATATATATATATCCGTTCGCACGCTCTAGGGAGGGAAAGAGAGAGAAAGAGAGTTCGAATTTGCCGGATTTGCATCGCAGAGAGAGACTCTAATCGAGCCGTGTATTTACCTCTCGCGCCCCAGCGTGTGCTCGCGGAAAGGGAAAGCCATACACACACGCCTCCTCATCATGCTTTTGCAATTATCTCGTGAGCGTGTGTGTGTATACGCTTTGGGGCGCGGTGCGGGTCAGCCCAAAGGGTGATTTTGCGTACAACCCCGTACCTACATAATATTTATGCATGGGGCTACTCGTTATTCTCCCCTGTCTCTTCTTCCGCGCTGGTGTGACTCTTGTCTTGCTGATTTAATGCCATTAGTGATCGACTTGATGGTTAGTTTTAGTTTTGACACGGATTTCTTTGAACGCCGTTTATTTGTAGTTATTCACGTTTCACTTTGCACGAGTGAATTTTATGGATCGTATGAGCTGTAGATAATATTGACAATTTGGTGTATAATGTGTGAGTTGATCGATTTATCCTTACTGTGTCTATAGATAAATATTCTCGTACCAAGAGAAAAAGTGCTCGATGATCGCGACTTGTCACGAAAGTGCGCGTACGTCACAAAGGACAGTTGACGGGGAATAATGAAAGAACAGTTAACGCTCTCGGGGGTCATTTGTTCGGAGCCCGAAAGCGGAAAAAGATGGGGCTCCGCTCGCTCGTGCTGTAGTTCATCTCACGGATGGCTTCTTCATTCATTACTGTAAAGCGACGGGCCATGGAGGAGCATAGCTATCGGAATGGAATCACTTTGGTGGAAGAAAAAAAAATTAAAAAAAAAAAAAAAAAAGTCCAAACGGGAAAGAAACGGGACAGCCGAGTAATCAAGAAACGAGGGAATGTAGGAGCGAAAAATAAAGGACTTTCCGTTCGTTCGTTAGTTTGAATTAGGTACTGCTTGATGTGCATATATATGTGTATTTTTTTTCGCAAGATTACGTTCGTTAAATCAAATTGTACTCTGGGCCGACTCGTAAAATCATCCAACTCTTGAGTGCAGGTTTTTCCGTGCTTGCTTTACATCTTTTTTTCTTTTTATCCTCGATTTTTACTCTTCGTCAAAAGCACATGGTGAAGATACGAGACGAAAAGTATTTCGATCGATCGTAGCAGTGATACCATTAAATATCAAATTCCACTATGGGTATCCATAAAAGACTATAGGTCAGGTATTTTTATAATCAAGTAATATAAAAGGGATACGTGTCTCAAGTATGAGGATACCCAAATTAATGTTTGGTATTTGCTGGTAATGCAATTTATTGCAAAATCACAATTTGGCTGCTAGATTCAACTTCATCCCGCAACTGTCCTTTCCTTTCAAGACCGACTTGTTCTTTGACTTTTTTCCCAGCCGCGATAAAATTTTATATACATTTTTGAATTGTAAATGTATTTTTACATTCCACCCGTGTCGGAGCGTCTCTTTGGAGCCATTTCGCGTTAAAACTATTTTCCATCGCGCCAATTACGGACTTTCATGCCCATCAATTTCGTTCCAAAGTTCGGATGATTTTCAATTACCTGAAATTCCGAATGAGATATTTAAATGGAGTTTGAGCGCGCGAGTGCGCAAGTTGAGAAAAATCAAATTTCCATTGAACGCTGGCGGAATGACGTTCATGGCCACCATATAATTTGCTCGAAAATTTATGGAAAGCGCTTTATAAAAAAAAAAAAAAATTTAAGTCTAAAAAGTTTTGACTCTGGCGGTCCAATTGAATTATACAAAACCCCGTAACCCCTCCACAGGTCCATCGCATACATCTAGCCGTGCAAGGCGTGTGGAACGGAAAAGATGAAAGCTCTGGTTTTACATTGAAATGATTCTCTCTAATTATCAGGTAGTCACCCCGCGTCTCTGGAAGCGACAAGAAGAAGCGATTTTTCTCGCGTCAATCCGCGTGCCCTCGTACATGTTACATGGTAAAAGAAGCATTTTTTCCCAGATAGGACAAAAGTCCATTGTTTGCGAGCCACGTCTCATCAGGTCGCCATTGACAACGAAGAAATTAATTGACGTTTACTTTTGACCCGACGAGGGACCAGTCGTATCCGTTTCAGCATTTTTATCGGTACCAGTAAACCTCACGCGAGCACACTTTTCAACGAAAAAATGTAAATTTCCCGAGATTGTGTCAATTTTCTCAATCGTCACACCATACGGAGTATACAGAAAGAGAAACTTAAATTTACTTGTACGTGCATGTTCTCCACGATGATGTTATTTATAAGATTAGTACGTTTAGAGGACGCGTCTGTACGGTAGACGCAATTATTTCTATTTTTTTTTTTTTTGGTGGGCGGAAAAAAAGCAAACCCGCACGTATATGTCCCCTGCTTAGCGTGTCCTCTTTTCGGCTCTCTGAGTACTCGGAAAAAGTTGAATTCATTCGTCTTTGAAAAGGGAAAAAAACACCCATACTGTGGATAAACATTTCAGGACGATTTTTCAACGAAGCTGTATTTTTTTTTTTTTTTTTTTTTTTTTTTTTGTAATTAAGCTCGCCGTGCGAGTGGACATTTCGAATTAGTTTTTGGACGGGAAAAATGAAACGCCGCGCCAGCTCTTTTTAGCTTGAAAAATGCGAATAACGCGAATGCCGTCTGGACTGCGTTTTCACTGCGCCGAGTTGTCGATTACCAGGCAGCAGTTTTGAAAAAGTTGAATAAGGTACTTGAAAGTTTTTTTTTCTTTTTTTTTCTTTTTTTTTCTTTTTTTTTTTAACCATAAAAGCAGATCGCTGTGTACTTAAAGTTGAATGCCACGCATACATTTCAAAAACCTTTATATGCATTCAGGGATTTTTCTTTTTACTTTTCCGATGAGCATGTGCTTTTTCAGGATTCGCCATATAACCAGTGAATACTCGCCGAGATCGCTTGCACGGGCATACACAATGATGACGAAGTATCATACAAAAAAACGCATTCGCTTTTTCGCAAAAAGATTATACGTACATATTCGTAAATTATGTCGTATCACCAGGATCGTCGTATCTTGGAGGAAAAAAACCAGGACGATAAGTATGTGCAAGCATTGGTGGGGTCGAAAGTCATTTAAATTACGTAAACACAGGAGCACCCGTTTTAGCTTGTATAACATATAATGCAAAGTAAACATATTATACCTCTGCACGCGCTTTTTCTATTAAGTCGAGGGATGGACGGCCGAAGGCTTCCATACCGTCGTCTCTGCTTCGAGCGTGGAAATTAAGAGCTGTCCATGGGGTTGTCCGTACCCCGGAAGATGACCCGGAGGAATGACGATTGTTATAAACGGACTAATCTTATAAATAACATCATCGTGGAGAACATGCACTTACAAGTAAATTTAAGTATCTCTTTCCGTACACTCCGTATGGTGTGGCGATGGTTGGGGCTTGTGTAACGGTGTGTACTACCGGCATGTACAATTAGATTAACCGATGCGAGAAAGGAGGAAGCAACGCCGCATCAGCGTCAGCGGTTGATTTCCAAATGAATTAGAGACTCTGCCACGACCGAGCTCGTAAAACCTGCATCCAACAGCCGCACACACGCGGAGAGAAAAGGGTGGGGGGGAAAAAAAGCTCGGCTGAAATTTTCATTTCCTAATGCCTAAGAGCACCCAGTGACGATAACAATCGCTCTCTTTCTCTCTTGGCCTTTCATTAATTTAAGCGCTAAGCGCTGGTAGGCCCCCAAAGCGCGCGTGTGCCGGTGAGCAAAGGTAATATCAGCTGCCGGTACAGAGAGTAAAGTGCAATGGTGGTGGTATTAGTAGTAGCAGCAGCGGGAGGGCGAGAAACCCCGAAAACAAAAAAAACAAAAAAGCAAAAAAAAAAAGTCCAAGAGAAAGAAGAAAGTCGGAGCTAAAGCTCGCCAGCGTAATTGGCTTTTAGAGAGTGAGGGCGGAAAAAAAGGAACGAGTGCAGCACCGTGTGTGTGTGTGTGTATGTGAGATTATACACAGGTGTACTGTATATAACACAGGGAAGGGGCAAGAGGGGCCGCGAGGCATCTCGCGTGGAAAATTTAAGGTCGAGTGCATTACCAGGTAATTTGGAACGCGAATGCCCGACCGGTGCTCTTCCTATACTACTACTTTCAGCAGCGCAAGGGGTCGATAGACACACCGTGTTATACAGCCAAAATGGTCATTTCGATAACTGCGGGTATATACCGCAGTGACCACTACGGATGCGTGCGTAGGCATAGATGTTATTTCTCTGCACGTTGTCTTTCCCGGAGCGCGACGACCGCGGCTCGTGATGCACGTTGTAGTTAGCAAAGAGACCGCCAAGCTGACCGATAATGTAGCGTATACCTCCGCAGCTTCGGTACATGGTTTAGCTGGCTATCACTTTCTGGTTGCCTTCTTTTTTGCCCTCAGCTGTGTCTATACGGGGGTGGCTCACCGCCTATTAAACTTGTGCGTTTAGCGTGAGGTTTGGTTCCGTTGTAGCCGACGCACTTTGGTACCACGGCACGTTGATGACGACATTGGAGGGAAGGGGTCGAGTAAAATATCATCGGACCCTCCGTTCGAGGGTTCGCTTCGTTTTATTATTATTATGTTTTTTCTTATTTTCAAATACAGCGTAACGTGAAAGTGAACCATCGGCGTAAAATCTTATGGCTGGCGATAAAAATCGTCATAGCCCTGCAACGCAATATAAATTTCGTTAAATCCCCGCACGAGTATTTTCTCTCATCGCTTAAAACTTTGATGCCTGCCCATCGATGAAAAAAAAAAAAAAAAATGATGCAACTCATTTCTGTTTTTTGTTGTTTTTCCCAAAAGTATTATCCTCCTAATCGCGTGGTGGTGTCTATATGCACCCGTCGTCGCAATAGTTGTAACACACTCTCTAAAGGTAGATAAAAAAAAAACATGTTCCCCAGCATTTCTAAGGCGTAAGTATCGAACGAGAGAGAAGCGTCGAGGGTAGTAGACACAGGAGGCAGCATAAAGTACAAAATGCGCAGTCAGGCGTGTAGCAGCAGTGGCAACGCAACCAAAGAAACGGGGGAAGCCAAAGGGTGGGTTTTAAAAGCAGAACGGCTCTCTTTAAATCGCAGTGGAGCAGTACCGGTCTTCCTCCGCCCCCATAAATCTGACCCTCTCTGTAGAGAGGAGGAGCGATTTTTTCGAGAGAGAGAGACTCGGCTCCCGTTTCGCGGTTCGCGCATACTGTTTCGGCCTCGATTTCGCGTCGTTTTGCCCACATACTCGCATCCACACACACACACACACACACCATGCACATAACAGATAGATACCGGAGAGAGAGAACACGCGTAGGTACGCTGAATTATGGGCCCCAGCGCGATATCTTATACACGAAACATACCAGTGCTTACGAAGCGCTCTGCGTACACATATTTATATAACATATCACTCTCTTCACCTTTTCCCGGGAAAATCGTCATCGGAAATTATTTCTTTCTCCCCCAGCGATTCTGTCAGTCTCGCGCCGAGAGATGAGGGCAATGTTGTTGCATACCTCGTAATCGAGATGTTTTAATTGATTCCGATCGAAGGGCCACATTTGGAGTTATCGATGAAATCCTCCAAAGGATAAATATACGGTTTATATTTAACACGCGAGGCCGCGTATTATTCTCGATAAACGTCGGCTCTCGCGCAGACACGTCGATTAAAATGTTACCGAATCGGCTCGCGGCCAAAACGTGTACGTGTCGATAATTCAAAGGGCGCGGAGTGACGGGCTAAAAGCATTTTATTTTCAGACTCGGCGCTCGTTCCTTTTCCACCGGCTTCCAAATGGACCGTAGCGAGCGAATCGACGCTTCGTAATCTTAGCACACCCGAGTATGGTATTGATGTTGGCGTCCATAAATTGATCATCGAGTTTCGTGTCGCTGATAAAAATATCGAGAGGGCGATTACTTCGGATGAAAGCGATATAAACGCGTGGGGTCACTGGAGTTGGATGGGGGATGAAAAGCAACTAATGGACGCCACGGGTGGTTCGGATCACGGGAAAACGTCGGGAGAGTCGTTCCGGGGCTCCTGTAATCCTCGCGAATCCGACAGGTGAAAAGGGGGGAAAGTGCATTTCGCGGCCCCGGGACCGACACGCTCGTCCAGTTGTTGTCGGGAGAGCGAAATACGAATTGACCGCTTTTCGACGAGCTGTTAAAAAAAGGGTGTGGGGGGGGGGAGAACAAAAACACATTGCTCGGGCGGAAATCCCGGGGAGCCGAAAGTAGGGGATGGAGAAAAAGTAAGCTCGCGCGCGATAACAATATTTCTCTTGGGCGTATACATGACCTCTTTTTCTTTCTCTCTTGGGTATCCCCGAGGAGAGGAGAGCGGCTGTAGGGGCTCAGTGTGCGCCTGACGCGTATATGGCAGTGGCGACGACGATTTTTACGGTAGCCGTCTCGTAGGACGCAGAGGCCGCAAATTCCGTGTATATCCACAGGGGACTCGTGGTCCAACACTGCTGTCGTCGCCATATTGCTAACAAACTGCGGACCCTTCTCCACCCGATTTTCCAGCTGGGATTTTCTCCCCCACCCCCTTACCTTACATTTTTCTAGGTATACGAGAATCCTCGGAGCTTCATCGCGAAATTTCCTTTCTCCGTCCGACGGTGCAGTCGCTTCGATGGATTTTCTTTTCTTTTTTTGTCTCGCTGCCCCCTAGTTCTCTGTATTTGTGTGCGTTTGCGTCGATTCGTACGCGTACAGACTGCGCCCGCGTTTTTTCCCTTTCGCGCGCAATCAGTGTCGCCGGAAAAAACACTCGGCTGTTTTCCTTTCGCGAATCGGACCGAGGGGTCCGCTAATGAGGCTGGGGGACAGGGAGGGAACGAAGGAGGAGTCCGATGTTTATTATCACGCTTTTTCACCGTCACGGGGACTCGGAGTAATTGATAGGTATACCCGTGTGCGCCGATCGGTTATTTTTACTTCATTTTGCTTCCTCATCGGTGGAAGTTGGTGTAGCGTCGCTTGTTTTTTTTTTAGTTTCTAACAGCAGCAAGTGCTTTTTCACCGACTACATGCATCTAAAAAAGTGGTCTTTATTTGGTCTTTATACCTAAGTAAGTGAGATTTACTATCGTACGCCGATAATTTATATTTCAGTACTGATGCCGATTCCAAAACTTGTCCAAAATCGGTAATAGTTGAACTCTACTGAATATTTTCAAAGGAAAAAATAAGTAAGCTTACGAACGTTATAAAATAATAAATAGCTGTTATTATAAATTGAATCTCTCGATGAAAAATAGCAAAGGAAGCTTTACGTCTATGAATTGCCTGCCGCTGCTTGTCAACGGCTGTACTAAATTACAACAGCATCAAGTTTACCCCGAGAAGTCGGCCGGAGACCCAAGCGAATCGATCAAATTAATTGGACATGAAAAATTCCGCGTCGTTGTTAATAACAGGCAGGCCGACGTAAACACAACATCAACCAGGTACAATAAATATTAGAGCCACGTACACACACACACCACGACTCCGGGCAAGAGCCAGCGCGCCGTTGGCTCGTAAAAATAATGAAGGCAATTACGCGGAGGGTTTTTATTGGAAATTACTGCGGCCTACGTGATTATCGGGTCTCGCCGTGCGCCCTGCCCTTGTTTACGATTAAATAAGACCGACAGCGCTCGCGGTGCTTATTATTAAAAGAAGCGAGCCCAACGCGTGTAATTAAAGAAAAACCCCGACGTAAACTACAACAGTGAAAGGGGGTGGGGGTGGAAAGTAATAATCCAAGCTGTATGGCCGGAATTAAAATTAAATAAGCAAAGTTGTTTCGGCCTGCCTGCCGGCTGGCTTAATGAACGTGCTTTCGGGGCTGGAGAGAGCGAAGGACCGTCTCCTTCCTATACCTCCAAATATAACACGTGTATCCCTCTGTTTGGGGAGCTTGGTGCGCGCGTCTCAAAAACCAACGGATCGTCAACCAAATGCAGCCTGTACACGATTACGGCACCGGGAAAATTCATCGTCGGTTCGTCGCTGCGCAACGAACATACGAGCAAGTAGTAGACACCAACGTGCGGTCAGACGCGCTCGTATAGTCCAAATGTATGTGTTGCGTATATACCTATACGTTGGTTCTCCCTCGATCCACGGCAAAGCACTTTTGGCGCGCACGTGACGTCGCGTCACACTCGATCCGGACCAGCAAAAACAGATACACGTAACGGTCGACGAGGAGAGTACAAGGAGGATCTCATTTCGGCGTCAACGTATACAGCCAGCACCATCGGATCGAAGAAACGGGCGGCTGTTGATGCTGTTTCCCTATACCAAACGAATCTCGTACACCAGAGACTAACCCGCGTCCGTCCTCCTCCTCCTCCAGGTAAGCATGTTATTTCCCGGGGGCGAGATGATTGCGCCGCAACTTCTCTCCACCTCCTCCTTTTCCTCCTATATCCCCGTGTACCGTGGCGTTGCTCTCGGGTGTATGTATATATGTTTCCTTTTTTGCGGATGGCCGAGGCGTAATCAGTGGCCCAAGGATTTGTCCCAGCCAAGTGGATGAGGATTACACCGTCTGGGGGATCGAGAGTACAGCGATGCCGTTGCCCCCGAGCGCTCTTTCGTCAGCCCGAGAAACTAATATTGCCGAAGGGGAGGGCAAGGCCGGGACCCCGGGGTCGTTTGTCACGGGGACGAAATAGCGGATAAGCGCGCCCTTCTTGGAACGAGCTTTTTTATTTCCCGGGCTCCCTGTCTCCCGCCCCAAACTCTGCAGAAAGAGATTTAATCGCGTAGCTGGGACTTTTTAAAAAGCAATTACATACGCCGATTCATCTGCCAGGGGGTGGTTAAGGCTCCGGTGTGACTGGGTTGCCGTTCACCGGCAAACGAATCGAGAAAGTGCACATATATATACGCGCTTGTGGATGATTACAATATACATGGTGACAGAGTCTGGTATGGCCAACTGGTGCCCATTCGCGTATTAAAAGCTCTTTCTCTTACTTCGCACTGGCGGGGGTAGCTGGTTGAAAAAAAAAAAAAAAAAAAAAAAAAAAAAAAAGGTACAAAATTTACATTCATCCAAAGAGGGAGCGGGGTGGGATAGAGCGAATTTCGGATGGCGATAGCTGAAGGATTCCGCGCACGTTCGGCGCGAAAAGGGGGGAAACGTGTGGTCCGAGCAAATGCAGCCGCGCTTCCTGGCAGCAGAAGGTCGACACGCCGGAAAAGAAGTGCAGTGGGTGTGCTTGTGTGTGTGTGTGTGTGTGTGTGTGTGTATAGTTGAGGGAGAGACAGGATGAAAACGAAGACGAGTCGGGGGAGAGTACACGGTTGGAAAAAGTATATAACGAGTGAAGAGGAAGAAAAAAAAGACGCGCACGAACAAAAGAGAGAGAGAGAGAGAGAGAAAAAGTAGACGTGGAAAGAGTTGGGCCCCCGTTGCACGTCTCGCGTGTCTCGGCGGTAGGAAGACAAACGGTGATTGCGACAAACTTCCCCGGAAGAGTTCCCTCGTCTACTTTGGCTCGCACATACACACACGTTGGTAAACGTCTGCACACGCCACTGCGCGTCGCTCATGGCTCATTGGTGTTGTTGCTTGCCACGAAACTCCTCGCACCCCCCCCCCCCACAACACACACATACACGCTGAAAGGGAAAAAAAATTTGATAACGCCCGGGAGCCGCGAAATGGCCTTAGTTCGTCGTTCTCTTTATTTTTCTTGCTGCCACTGTTATATATATATATATATGTGTGTGTGTGTGTGTGTGTGTGTGAGAGCTGCACGAGAGGCAGGTATAGCCCCGGGGGTGACCGAAAGTATCAATTTTCGGTCGGCGATAAACAAGTTTACGCCCGAGAATAGGAGGGCTAAATTAGATTTCAAAGAAGATTGAAAGCCAAAGAGGCCAAAGTCAGTTCTTCGCCCGAAATTTCCTCGTTAGCCGGATTATGGCGGGAAAGGAGCTAGCTTTTTTGTTTTAACGGGGAAAATTTTCCGTGGCTGCACGGTGATTGTTTTTTTTTNATTTATATTTTTTTTTTATTTGCAATACTTAACTTGACTTTTAGTGTTTTTATGTTTTATTTCTATTACATTAGTGATGTTATCATGGATATTCTTAGTTTTTTTTTTTTTTTAAGAACCCCTTAGCTGTCATGCTACGAGATACTCGCGTGTATGTATTTTCTCAAGAAGCTACGTGTCCAGGCTTATTTTCATGTACACGTTCCCCTTGTTGGAGGTCAGACGCGTGGACATGCGAACCCGGTGACCGCAAAGTAGCTTAGAGAAGCCTCCGCCATCATCTTTTCCTCCGCGTTTCTCGGGGCTAAGAGCAACCTCTCCGATTCTCAATAGCAACCATGGGATTTCACCCGGACAAACTTATTTGTGCGTCGCGTTCTTTTTTTTTTTCTCCCCCTACATTACCGTTTCTTTTGTTTCTCCCCTACTCTTTTATTGCTGTGTACACCATGCAGTCTGAAGTAGGCACATACGTACATATATGTTTTTTTTTTTTTTTTTTTTTTTTTTTTTTTTTGTAAT